>VZTA01009824.1:0-374290 GCA_013398855.1 Mohoua ochrocephala
ATAGTGACAGGACAAGGGGGAAGATTTCTAAGCTAAAAGAGGAGACAGGTGGGGTATCAGGAACAGATTCTTCAACGTGGGGATGGTTGCTCAGAGAAGTTGTGGATGCCTCATCCCTGGAAGTGTTTGAGACTAGGCTGGATGGGGCTCTGAGCATATCCTGGTCTGGTGGATGGAGTCCGTTCCCATGGCAGGGGGGTGGAACTGGGTGGTTTTACGGTCCCTTCCAAATAAAACCATTCTGTGCTTTTGCATTGATTGTAGTAATGGCTTTTCTTGTCATCCTGACAAGGCTTTTTGACTTGTTCAAAAGGACAGCCCTGACGCTTTCTAAGAATTTCCATTGAGTTTATCAAGGGTTTACCAATAGTTCAAAATCAAACAAACAAAAAAAGGCATCTGTCATTCTTACAGAGAAACCGTAGACCTTGATTTGCTGGCCCTTCAATGAACTAAGATGGAGTTTTGTTTTCACTATTGACAAAATAATATGCAAACCAGTCAAGCTGCAGCCTATTTTTAAAAAAATGTTTTCACACTTTTCAGGAAGAAAAAGTTTCATGCCATTTTGAGCCAGTGCTTGTTTAGGAAACAGATGTCTGATTTCACTCTTGTGTAGCGGGGTATGCCGTGAGCCACCATATACATATATACATATACATATATATATATAAAAAAAAGAATATTTTGGTAGGAGTTGGTGTGTTTATTTTTGACATAGGGTCTGAACTGTGAGTACCAGGGGGAGGGGACAAAAAAAATCACCATCGTTAGTACTTACTAAGCAACACTTTATTTCAGTAATGCAGTGTCTTTTAGAATACAGATTATGAAGCTTTGCATTTTTATGAAATTTGTTTTAATTTCTTGCTGCAGAGGTGTGCCATGCATTATTCAAGATTATAAAATGATTTGGATTTCAGGAGCATTTGGATTTGCTGATGAGGATTTCAAGCTGTGTAATTATGAAACTGTATGCACATGGGTTGGAAGTTCAGAACTCATTAGTGTAATCATTAAAATAACCATTTTTAAAGTGTGGTATTGCATTCTGGGGTGTGCAATTACACTATCATGTGCTTCTGGTTACTGGAAACATTCTTGTAATAAACTTCAGGTCTAGAAACATGCTTCAAGATAAGTTCGTAGCTTTAAGAACAGACACCTGGTCAAATGTTGCTTAGGTTGTTAAAGAAAATTCAGTTTTATAGATTTGGAGCCATAACATGGTGCCTGTATGCATAAATTTACCTCCTGTTTATCCTAGAAAAATTTATAAGCTTTTACATATTTAGCGATGTATAATGTAATTTTTCTTAAAATTGGAACATCTTGCAAGGGTTACTTATTTCAGCTCTGCCCACTTTAACCGTGGTGGGGGCATGAAGGTTCTTACCGGATGGACTCCACAGTTTTAGTTTTTTCCAGTGTAGTGTTTGTGTTTGAACATTCTGAACTGTGAACTCTCTCTGAACATCTGTAACCACCAGATTTTTTCCATAAGTGATAAGTATTCCATTACTTTTTTCAGTTAAATAACTGTGACAGTAGATCTGTGACACTAATAAAATTCCTGATAGCTTTGGAATAAGATTTTTTATTTAAATGCTAAATGGGAGATTTTTGGAGTTAAAATCCTCTTTATGTAAGAGACGTGTACATTTGAAACTTGTGCTTTTCTAGTTTGGTTTTCTTTCGATCCCTCTTTCTGATTTGTATTTTGGCTTTTTGGAGTATTAAAAACATAGAGCAAGGCAGAAGGTTTGGGACCTGGGTCACTTAGTTTTTGGGGAGTATTCAGCTGTGCAGCCATAACACTTTCTCTTGACCTGAAAATGTGTTTTGTCATCTGGGCACTAAGTATTGTAGCTAATTGGTGATCTGACAAGTGAAGCTGTCTGGTTTCTGTTCCTTGCACAATGAGAGGGATGGAGGGAGGGAGGTCATTCTAAGTGCATCTGGCCACAACGAACTGAATGAACATTCAAATATCCTGGTGAAAAGCAGCTCAGTATCTCTGTGTGTAAGCATAAACCTGGTGGAAGAGTTACTCCTTTTTGGTGATTCTCATTGATGGAACAAATACTTGGAATTCTGTATACATGTGTTGATGCTTAAGTGCCTTTAAGCACACACATGTTAATGTTTACCAAGGGAGTAATATGCATTGTAAAATGCTGTAGCCTTGTTGTGGTAAGATAATTTGGTGGGCTGTCTTGCTGTATAAAGTAAGTTGAGCTCTTAAATACGTCCACGTAGTGGTTTAATTATGATATGTTTGGAAGCTGAGAGAATTGGGGTTGTTCAGCCTGGAGAATCGAAGGCTTTGGGGTGATTCATTGCAACCTTTCAGTACTTTAAAGGGGGCCTATAAGAAAGATGGGGATAAACTTTTTAGCAACCTGATGTAGCTGAAGATGTCCCTGCCTGTGGCAACAGGGGTTGATCTAGATCACCATTAAAGGTCCTTTGCAACCCAAACTATTTATGATACTATTATATCATGTGTCCTATTTAGATTGCATATGAATTGAGGAAGGAGTTTTTGTTCTGTTTTACAGTTGGGGCTCCAAAGACTCAGTACGAGGAATTAAACACCTACTGTGATATACTTTGTTCCCCAGTGGTGAAGGAGAAGTTTTGTATTGGTATTTCATTCCTTTTCAGAAGTGACTGTTCTGGCCTAATGAATTGATGTTAGTCTGTGTACAGTTTTGGGAAACTGCTTCAGTATAGTAAGCTTTCCTTACTTTAGATCGGTACACAACTCCTGTATCAAGTTCTGTTCTTCTAAATCCTGTGACTCTTCCCTCCAGAAAGTTAAAGCTTGTTAAAGTTTTGAAACACTGGTAGAAATCTCACTCATATTTCAGCAGTTGCAAACAATTTGGGATTTGTGTTTTGGCACTTTCTGGTTGTAATGGGAATGGTGTGCTAGTGAGATGCCTAATACCACTGCTATTGTGAAAGCAAATACCTCCCACAAGTATTAAAACCAACTCAATTCTTGTGTGCAGGTTTGAGACATCAACCCTTATTTTATTTGAGGTGTAGTTGACATGTTTGAGGAAAATACTTTGTAAATTGCCTTTAAAAATGCACACATAGAACCTGGCACACAGATGCCAACTTCTTGATGTATGCAATGTGGAGTCTAACAGAAAGTCTGCCCTAGTTTAACTTCAGAAGGCAGGGAAGGGCACTGGCTCTGTACTTCAGCTCAGGAGGCAGCTTTGTGGCTGAAGAATAGCAGATTTCTATTGAAAGTGCCAAGGAAGTGTGAGTTAGTTCCTCCTTTGGGGGATGGAGAGGCTGATGTGCGTGAAAGGCTGTAGGGATGGAGACACACGGACCTTTGATATACCTGTTGTACAGTAAATATCTTCTGAAAAGGTGTAGAAATAAGAGAATACGCCTTCATCTTTTTGAGAGTTCAGAAGTATCTTTTGCCAAGCACCAGAACACTGACTGCATTCATAAGCTGCTTCAAGTTTTATGGAGGATGTTCAACCTGGAGAAAGGGAGGCTCAGGGGAGACCTTTTCTCTCTCTACACCTTCGTGAAAGGAGGTTGCAGTAAGGTGGGTTAGTGTCTTCTCCCAGGTGACAAGTGATAGGACAAGCAGAAATAGCCTCAAGTTGCACCAGGGAGGATTGAGATTGGATATTAGAAAAAAATTCTTGACCAAAAGGGTTGTCAGGCATTGGAACAGGCTGCCCAGAGAAGAGGTTGTGTCACCATCCCTGAGGGTATTTAAAAGGTGTGTAGATGTGGCACTTACAGACATGGTTTAGTGGTGGACTTGGCAGTGCTGGGTTGATGCTTGGACTCTACTATCTTAAGGGTCTTTTCCAACCTAAATGATTCTGTAATTCTGTTCAGTATTAATGCTTTCCTGTTTATTCACTTCTTCTCTGACAATGGTGTTAATAGCTAAATTGAGTTAGAGTAATTTGAAGGCTCAAGTCGTGAGGGATTTTAGTTTTCTTCTCTTTCTTCGAAGACAGATGGAACAATAGTTCAAGAACTTCAGTAAAAAAAATTTATTCACAATTACACATTTAAGAGTCAAGATATAATGCTTCCTCTACATAGTTAAAGTTCAGCTAATTAGCCAAAAAAAAAAAAGTTACAAAAAATCCTTAAATAAAAAATGTAAGAAATGATATCCAGGAATAAGTAGTCTAGTTGAAAAAAATGATATAACGTTAAAATATTCTGAACTTTCTAGAATGAGAATATGGTTGCTGTGCTGCCATCTTCTACAAGCCCTTTTACTGATTTCATTCAATGATGGCTTCACATGTAGCAGTTCTTTAGGGGATTGATGTCTCTTTTTTCCTTCAAATTCTGATGAAGCTATTAAGAGCGGTTTTCTCATTGTTGTAGTGCTGGTAGTCCAGTCCTTGCTTTTTTACTCCAGACACTTTTCAGACACTTAATGGCATCCTCATTTTTGAGGATTCCTTCCCTGTTACGAGGGGTGCCAGGTAATCTGAAAGTCAAGGCTTGGGAAGCAGAAATAAGAAAAGCATTTTGAAAACGTGTTAACGTTTTTGGGCAGCACGTGTTCTGAAGTGTATAAAGGCTGTTCTAACCTCAAGTTTGTGTAGCAAAACTATCTACAAAAGGATGCCAAATGCTTTCTTAGGTTCACTTTTGCTGTTCAGTAGTGGATGATGCTTTTCCCTGTACATACATCTTTGAGTGTCTAATTTTTTTTCTGTCAGGGTTTAGCTCATGCTCAAACTCTTATTTTCTAGGGGTAGAACTGTCTGCTCATGTAACTGAAGGTGGCTATTTGAAAGAAGGAAAGCCAACAGTATTTTCCTCACATCTGAAGCGTTTCCAGCTTTCAGGATTTTACCACATTACCTGAAAATAAGAGATTTCGCAAATCACTCAGGTTTGAGAATCAACATGGGATGCCCAAATCTGAAGACTCATCCAACAATTTGTCTGGTGTTAGAACCATTTTGGACAAGTGTGAAAGAAGTGGTGTGAAGAGCAAAGGAGGTGTTAAAAATGGTTTTAGAGTGTGCTTACCAGTGCCTTTGCTGAGGACAGGGGCTGCAGTGGAGAAAGAAGCGACGTGTCTCCAGAACAGCTGGAGCAGTAGGTGGTGGACTGAGTTCACAGGGGAGGACAGACCTTTCTGGGTATAAAAAGTCTGGGTTCGTGGAGGAAGACCAGGCTGAGCACTGAGAGTGCAACTCTGTCACTGCTTTCTGCTGTTACCTTAGGTAGTAGAGTAACAGCAGAAAGCAGTGACACAGTTTCTCCTGTGGCCAGAGAGCAGCTGCAGAAATGCTGACTTCTGAGAGGTTGTCTTGTACTATTCCCTCTTCAGGAGGGAATGCTGGAACTGGAGGCAAAAATTTAGGGCATCTAGCTTACCTTTACTTTGTTCAGTTCAAGGTTCTTCCTGGCTTCCTGTGCCAGATGAAACCTTAGGATAAAAACATTTGATAAAGAAATGCTTGGTAACTGTAGCTGAGTAAAATATAGCCCCTATTTCCCATATGTTTGAAATACATTTATGTAGCAAATACATTTACGTTAGCAAAATGATGTGGCATGTCAATTGCAAACAATACATGGCAAAGGGTAGTTCTAAAAATGAAGTTGATGTATTTTTGCCTTGGTTGAAGGCTTCATTTGTGGATGCTTTTTCTGTTGCCTTTTGTTGAAAATTGAGTTGAAGACTAGCAACAGTCAAAACGCGAGATAAAATGCGTGAACAGCTAGCCCAGTACGGATGTGCATTATGTGGTTTCCTAGAACAGCATGCAAATAGTGCGTGTCCTTATACCACTGTTTTTGCAAAGCTGCATTTCTTCACGTGGTGTGTGATTTCTTACTAATTAAAACTAGATATTTTTCAGTCCATAGGGGTTTTTTTTTGGTTACTCTCTTCCTGACAAAGCAATTTCATGTCTTCCTTGCTTTTTCCAACAAAATAAGAGCTAACTTTTCGATGAACTCAAATTCTACTCTTATGTGATTATTTAGCAGGCTATAGTAATTATAGTAATTAGGGGTTTTTTTAAAGTACACCTTTTCCAATGCGTTTTTAACTTTAAGGTGTAATTCTCAAGAGGATAATAAAATACACCACAGTAGATCGTGCAATCAAGTTAATGTAATCAAGTTGCTAATCATTTTCTTGGAAGAACTTCTTTTAGAGAAGATGAAGACTTGCTCTTCTTTTGCTGAAGAAATGTCCTCGTTTGCTGTTGATTGAGGTCCTAAGCTTAAGCTGCTAGGTTTAGCTTGACCCAGTGGCACTTTCAAGTTATGATTGCTTGCCTTCCTGGGACTACACAAAGATTACTGACTGATAAGAAATCAAAGAACTGAGTTTCAGAGTACTGAGATTTTCCTGATCTTAATGTTTTACGTGTTTAAAATCTGAGGAGTCTTTCATATGGTGCTAATGCATTTTATATTAACACTTCTGAAAGTTTTTCTTAGATGACATGTTTCCGTCATCGTTTTATGTTGAGCCTTTAAGGAAGGTTTTTCCAAAACTTTCCTTTATATCTAATATCTCCCTGTAGCAGTCAAAGCCTCAAGGAAAAAATGTGTATGATCAAGAAGTTCCTGTGGGCCAGTATAGAATAATGATAGTGAGATGGACAAACAATGCAGCAACAGGAATTAGGTATCTTAAGATACTTTGCTGTCCCTTTGTGACATTGGAGCTAAACTGCTGAAGGTAGATATGAAATGTATTGTGTAAGGGGCTTTGATCACCATGTGTGGTGTATTTAGTTTTCAAGTTACCAGATCTTATATGAAGCTAAAACTACCCACTGGCTTTATTTGTAATCCTTGTATAGAACTGTAGTTCTTACTTCTGTGCTTCCTCCCTGCAAACTGGTTATAGTAACTGTTGAATAAAGGAGTGAAGAAGTTTAATCTCCTTTTGGATGACAGCTCCTATTTTGTTATTCTGTATAGTAGCAGCATTCATTTAATAGCTATTTAAGTAACACCTTCATAGCTCGAATTCTATCGAGTCTCATGTATAAACACAGCCTGGAAAAGTAAATTCATTTGGAGACAGTAGTAGTTAATCTAAGAAATCAAATACAAAGTGCACTTCAGCAAAGATTATTTTTTTTCCTCTGTATAAGGTGTTGGGTTTGTTTTTGGTTTTTTTTTTTTTTTGTGAAGATGAAAGCCTACAAAGGTACAACATTTTTGTGTTCAGAATCCCTTCCTCAAAAACCTTCCCTGCTCCATCCAGTCCCCACAAAGCTAGCCTGAGATACAACCAAGGACTTGTAGCTGTATATGGTCTCTTTACATCTTACATAAGTGATTCACATTCCCATTTCCCTGTAACCATTTTAGAATGCTGTCCTGGTCTCATGCAAAAGTGTAGATGGCAGCAGTTGTGTACAGCTGTGCTTACCTAGCCTGGTAGGTTGCCTTTGTCTCTGGAAAAGGGGCTTTTACTTCAGTATCTGAAGTCTCCACTTCCAGAAGGGGCACTCAGAGACAGGGAATGTTTCTTAGGCTTAGTTTTGCCTTAGCTGTGGTTTGCTGGTAGCCTTGAGCCAGCCTGAGTGTGCATTTGCTTTCAAAGAGATGGTGTTCTCTGTCCCCACCCCATCCTGCTGCTCTTGCCCCCTGAACTGTACAGGAGCAGTTCTGCATTTAAACTGGTTTGACACAGGCATAAAACTGAATTGTTTTTACCAAGAACAGTTTTCCAAATTAAGTCCTTCTTTGGGCTCTGTTTTTGCCAGAAGCGGTGAGAGGCAGCAGTTCTGGGCAGGGGAAGGTGTTGCTGATAGCATTTACGAAGTGGTCATGCTGCTGTGGTACACAGGGAGTTGAGGCTCCTGTTCTTTGCTTGCAGCCACTACAGGAAGAACTTCAGTTTCAAATTGTGTTGCTAAGCAATAATACACTGGAATAGGACAATCTTTCACTCCTTTGACTGCACTGCATTGTTGAACAGGGTTTTCTTTGCTGTAGTAGCCCACAGATTTCAGAGATTTTGTTGCCATTTCACAGCCTAATTTTTTCCCCTGTCCTCTGATCAAGGAAATTCCATTTGTTTCTTTCAAGGCAGGGAATATGTGAATAATTTGAATAATAACTTAGACTTAGAAATTGTGACTGAACCTGTAGTAAGAACTGTCCTATACCACTTCATGGGCCTTCCCGCTCTGGCTGTTGTATCCAGTTTGCTTGGAAGTCCTGTCTGCTCCCCCGAAAGAAGGGACCTGCTGGCATTGCCTCTCACCCTGCCCTGCAGGTCTGGCTGTTAAAGGAGGTTTTAGAATTAGGTTTTACAATAGGTGTGTGGGTTGTTTTTTTTTTAAAAAAAATCTTTACAGTGCTTCATCTAAATGTAGTTTGAGAGCCAAGAAAAGCTGTATTTCATGAAGCCAAAAATATTGCAGAAGACTTGGTTTTCACCTCCTTGGACCCCCCCCAAAAAAAGATGTGAGAAGTGTTATACTGCAGCAGAAAGGGTTTTGTAGCTATGCTGATTAGCTGTGCTGCTTCAAAGTTTAGAAAACTTGACGATTGGTCACATACAGGGGAGGAAAACCTGATAATTGCAGCATTTGGAACCTCAGCTTTTCTTCACTAAAACTAATGAGGATATGAATAATTCTATGGTTTGGAGGTCTGAAAAGCAGTACAAGACCTGGAAATAGAGATTGTGGGCGGACTGAAAAGCCTGTTCTTGTGCTGTGATACTTAATTGATCAATGACTGTTTGAAAAATCCAAACTTGTACATTCCTGTCAGCAGGCACTGGGAGAGTTATGTCAAAAGGTTCAGAACGCTCTGGATCATTATAAGCATTGCCCATCAGGTGTTTGTGGGCTGCCTTCTTTTCTGCTTTAATTAACAATGTTCTGATGGTAGAACTGAGCTTGCAAGTTAATGTGCACAAATATTGTAGTAGACCTACCTGGCTGGTAACCTCAGAGTAGAAGAGGAAAGTTGAGGATGACTGTGTCCAGCTTCCTGGTAGGCGAAGCATGGCACACCATTTAGACCTACACGTACACCTGTATTAATACGGATAAAGACACATGTGGTGTAACTCTGTTGGAAATTCAAGTGAGAAGTGGTTTCTTCTGGCTTATTTATTACTTCAGAAGTGAAATTTTGAAATTGTCCCAATTGTAAAGAACGGGAGTAAATGCTTCCAGCTATTCCTTTTGCTCTTGGCTGTCTACTTAGTAACACTAGCCTCTGTGTGGAAGATAGCTGAAAATATAAACATAGTTTAAATATCTTCAAGTCATATGAGATAGAATTGAGGAAGAATAACAAACAGCGTTTGAAGTATTTTTATCTTGTGTTAACATTTGATTGCATTATAAACAGTGGGTGTTATTGGGACTTCCAGTACTTGGCTTTTTCCCCAGTATGTTCCTTACTCTTAGGAAGGGAAAAAAACCCACCAAACCCAGACTTGTACTGTGAACACATTATAAACACTGTCTTCGTTGCCTGTTGAATTTTTCTGCAGTAGAGTTTCGAGAAGTGGAAAATAGTTTCATCCAGTTAATGGAAGACACATTATTGACTGAATCTGATGCAGAGAAAATTGAGCTATCTGTTAAAACTGAGGAACTGCTTATTTTTAGTACATTGTTCTGTAAGTGCAGACATTTATAAAGAGAATTCCTAGACTGCTTATGCCCCAAGAAAAACTAAAGCACCTTTTAGCCCTCTGTGGTCTTTATGTGCTGTTGCTTGTTGCCCCTAATTGTCAGGACTGGATGTTACCCTTCCCATCTGACCTAACAATTTATTGTATTTTCTCTGGGAAATTAGGAACAAGATGCAGAACTTGGCCTTGTGTGGAGAGGGTAGTGAATGGAATATCCTTCCTGTTTAGGGATGAGAGCAGATCATTTCTTTGTCTCTTAGTTCTTCTTGTGTTAGGTGGAAGCATCTAAGGTTTTTATCATGAGGGATAAGGCGGGATTTGGAAAGTGATTGACATAAGTGCCAACAGAATCAGATCTAGGAAAGCTACAGTATAATGAAACAGGATGCTATTAGCTACCTGTCAATTTCGAGAATTTACCAAAAAGATGTTTGAGGTAACAGATGAAAAAATCATATACTTAAGGTGAAGGAAAGAGTAAACCACCTCCTGACCCTCTTAAATAAACAAACAAAAAGCTACCAAAACCCCCCCGAACAAACGAACAAAGACTCCCCATCAAAACCAACCGACCAAGGAAAAAAGGTCAGACAGCCTTTTTGGTTGTTTGCTTGTCTATACCTGGAAACCATTATAGGGACTGATAGCATACAGTTAGCTTCCTCAATGTCCTGTCTCCCCAAATTCCTTTCTCCAAAAAGTGGGAGAAAAAGCCCAACCAACAGCAAAAAGCCCCAAACCTCTGCTGCATTATGGAAATAGTAGCAGCAGCACTTGTTTAGCTGGACTAGGGAACAGGGGTTTGCAGATTGAGTGATTTCAGTGCTTTCCATCTCTGCATCATAATCTTACAACCCCAAGAGCTCGTTTTGCAGTTTCTGCCTGCCCCTCTACCTCCAGTACTCTGTTAAGTATACAATTACTAGGCAATTCTCGATTTATGGTTTGGAAAAGGGTGTGTTAATCTGGGCAAAGGACTGGCTACAGTCACTTGTTAAAATGGGTTATTTTACTTTCCTGTTTGCATGTCCCAGTGTGAGCTTTTTCAGTGTTGATTCTTTTTTGATAAGCAAGCATTGTCTAAATGTTTGTTCTGAGAAAACACGTGTTCATGTCATCAGCTCTGAACTGGAGAAGCTGAATGGGCTAACCTCAGATCACTCACTGGAAAAGTTGCATTTCATTCTGGCCTGCAACCATTTTCCATCCCTTTCTTCGTTCTGTCTGATTGCCTTTACATACAGGCCTACCCCTACACATTTTAGTGTGACATTCAGAACTGCATGTGTTATACTTGTATTTATCTTACTAATTGTATAGATGGTATTCATTGCATCAGATACCTGCATTCTGCTCTTCTATACAGCTAAAGGCCAAAAAATTAGATGGTACTTATGGTATAAACTAGTAGCTGTAGAAGCTGTAGTCTCTTTGACTGGTCTGTTCCCATTGCTAAATCCCTTTAAATCACATTTTCCAGAGAACTTCCAAATGTACAAAGCATATTCCTTATTCCTGTTAACTTTTCCCCATTAATTCCCCTGTTTACAGCTGCTGTCTTGCCAGGAAAAATAGATACAGCACAGTTGGTTGGATGAGCATATTGCAGACAAGACCATTTCTTTAATAAAGTCTAACATGAAGTCTGAGAGGCTCTGTCAGAGTGGCAAACAACTGCTTATCCAAGCTGAGATTGCTTTATTTTGGCAATCTCCTCTAAAACTTGGCAAAGTAGTGGAGCACATAAGGAACTTCTTAAGAATATATATCTTTTTTTTTTTATTTATTATTTTCACTTCACAAACAACAGATTTATTAAACCTTATCACCTTTGCTTTATGGAAGACTGTAGGTGTAGAGTGGAATAAATTGCAAGTGCCAGACGGTTTCTGAGAATGTTTGAAATAATAAATTTGAGAGCGTTTGTAATAATAAAATTTACTGTGAGTGGAAAAGATCAGCCACAAGTACGGCGTGCAGGGCTGTGGGTCTTCCATACCATGGAGCTGGGTTTGAGTTAGGGTGGGTCTTGCCCCAGCCCAGCCCCCCCCGGGACATTGTCCCTCTTGGCATTGTCACCTTCCCTGCACAGGAATTCTGTCCCTCCCTTGCTGCCTCCTCGGCCGGGGTGTGGGCAGCACAGGGTGCCATGAGTGGGTCTCCAGCCGTCGCTGGGCAGCGTGCAGTGGGACCTGTGCTTGGTAATGGTGTGGGACTGAGCGAAGAGCAGTGCTAAATTGTGTGGCAAGGTTTTGTCATCTTGCACATCTGAAGGCAGAGTACAGATTCCACTGAAGTACATCGCTCCATCATTGAAAGTCTTTGAACTACATCAGCTCTGCTGCTGATTATGTGATCAAATCCCCTTGTGAAAAGTGTGTGGAGTCTGGCAAGGCTTGTGCTGTTGCTTTGTGTGTTTATGGCTGTCTGTTTATGGCTGTCTTGGGCCACCGTTCCTTTTTTCTCTAGCAGATTGCTGCCCCCATGTTCTCTTCCCATGCTTTTGTAACCTGGTGTGTGGCATTTGAATGCTAGTGGAATCCTAATTCTTGCCCCTTTCACTCATTAGCTAACAGCGTTAGTGATTATGTAGTACTTCTGGCAGAGGCATGGTGCATCATATTTTAAAATGGTTTTGTACATGTAGTGTATCCAAAAAGAAAATTTTGTGAAAGAAGGCTTGAAAAGCCAGTTAAGCAGTAGAATATTAATCATCATGTTGAATGCACTGACATTTTAAGTAATTAAACATTTTTAGGAGAAGGAGGAAGAACTGTCAGTTTGGAATCATGTAGCACTTCTTAAAATTTCTAGTAGCTAGTGTTTTGTTTGCTGGCAAGTACTGAGAAATTTGTAACAAAGTTTTTTATAGTGGATCTAAGAGACATGTCTTTGAACTTCTACAAGAATTGCCTTTTCTATTAATTAGATATTGATGTGTTCTTCCCAGTTGTTAATTGCAAAGGGCTCTTTATACAATTTCTATTTAGTTCAATTGTTTGTTACTGCATGCATTGGCTTTCAGCAGTGCAAAATGTAAATAAACTTAGCAACTCAACAGTGTGATCACATACTTTGTATGATTTAGATAATGTTGTCTTTTGGGGTTTTTTTGACCAGATTTTATGGCGAGGCAGTATCTCTTCATTTAACTATCTGGATAAACTTCAGTGTTTGGAGAAGGATATTCTGTCTGCAGTGACTTGCAGTGTAATTACACATTGTTTTGAGTTTGTGCTATATATTTCAGTTGAAAGCCTCTGCTTCAGCTAAAGCTTGGACTGAATAAGCTGAACTAAGGGAGCTTTTTGGATAACACACGGATAGATTATTTGTCTTTGAAAAATGCAGAAACATTTGGAGAAAAAAATTATAATGTGACTTGAAATATTTTGTTTCCTAGGTTTGATAACATGTGAACATGAAATCAGTTGGCCCTTGTTTGTGATGCCTTTGGATAATGGCTGTGGATTATTCTGGGCAGCAGCTTGTGCTGTGCGTTGTGCCTCGGCACATGCTCCTTTCCCCACAGATTTTAAATATACTGGTTTTGAATGCACACTGCGGATTCTTATGTTCTGGAGCAAATTGTAAATTTGAAAGAAGTGGTGCACAGCAGGACTTCCAAAGTGTTTAAGGACTGTGTTGTAATTTGAGGGATTTTGTGCTAGTAAAGTCCCTTGGAAGTGTTTTTGGTGGTGAAGTAAGAAAGGATGAGGACAGATTTGAACAAAATATGAGTTTCTGTTGTCTTAATGATACATGGCTGAAAAGCAGGCTCCCAAATGCTCTAGCTCCTGATTCCCAGTAATTTAAGCCTGCTTATTTAAGTGTTAAACAGCTCTTAAGGTGTTCTTCCTCTTTTCTATAATGTTGAGGCAACTTTAAAGAATTGTGGAGGCTTACATGTACAAGAATATATGGCATATGTACTTTAATTGTGGGAAAATGCATAATTAAACTGGTGAGACTCGTGGAGTTCTCCAGGTATACAATAACATGAATTTTGACGTTCACGGGTTTGGTTCCATATGAAACCTGGCGCATGGATACATAGCCTTCAAGTCCCAGTTCTCAAGTTGCTGGCTCAGCAAACCGTATTTAAAAGTATTGGATTTTCCCTTTGAGCTTGGATGTAGTCGTCTTTGTCTTTTCCTCTTTTTCTTATTCCTTTCCTGGAAAAAAAACGGTGCTGTTGAATGATCCTGAAGTTGTCAGATTTTAAGTCTTACTGTCCTTGGCTTTCTGAATGGTCAGTGCTGTGTTAGCTACTTTGGACTTTGGTTGGAGCAAAACTGAGTGAACTAAAAAAAGTAACATTTGAACACTTTTGTAAATGCACAGTCTTGGTCTGTTTTGTAGAAGTCTGAATGTTTCTGTGCATCCTTCAGCCCCTCTGTTGGATTCCTGTCCCAGGCTCCTCGTGGGCTCTGGAACTGGTTACTGAGATGGACAAGGGGGCAAACTGACCTAGGGCTTTTCTTGCTTAATCTCAAGCAGAGTGTTTGTGTTTTGTTCCTTGGGAGAAGGGAAAGGGCCAGAAGGAAATAATTCAGTTGTAAAACTCCTTACGGTTTTACAGTATCCTCGTGATAAGCACATAACTGAACAATTTTGAATATGTTTTGTGATTTTCTTTAAAAATCTGATGAAAAATAAAATAAGTGTTCAAGAAGCTAAATTTTCATTCGTTATCCACTTGATGTCAATGACAGGAGCAATCCAGTACAGAGCTTTTGCTTTTTAAAACACTGTTTTGCAGCCTACTTAAAAGTGATTTTCCTACATGTGGGAAATAGTGAAGTAATTAAACACATTTGGGTCTGTGCATAAATTTTCTAAAATTAACTGTCTCTTTCACACTAATCTTTCTTGTCTTTAATTGGGTTGAAATGTGTGAAAGGGAAAAAGGTTTGATAGGGAACTATTTTTCAGAGACTAGCTTAACTACAGAGCACATAAAGAAGTTGTTAGATGTGTTTGGGCCAGGGAGGCAGGAACTTTCTGTTAAAAGGGGGAGTATTTTTGTGTTGGCTTCTCCTGCATTGTTTTTGAGTAAATCATCTGCTATTTCCATGCTTTTATACCTCTCACTCCAGTGGAGAACGTCAGGTGTGCTGCAGTTAGGAAGAAAATATCCTCTCACTTGAAGAATTAAAAATCCTTAATCATCAAGTTGTGGTTATCACTCACCACATCGTTATAAATACACTTAATTAGTTTTCCTATTTCCTTTTTTGTTTCCCCAGCAGTTTGCCAACCTATTCGCTAACAGCAGTGCTGACTAACCTCTTCAGGCTTCAGACATGTCTCATGAGTAAACTAATGCATGCCCCACATGCACAAAACCTGAGACATAATTCTGAAAGGTGCCCAACAGAAGGATGAAGGATTTCAGGGAGAAATGGAAATGTGCTGGAAATGGAGGTCATGCTGTAGCACAGTTGATGTAAAATAGTGGAATAAACAGTTGAAATACTTTGATTGTAGCTGTGACTCTCTTTTTTGGGTTTATTTACAGCTGAGTTCTTATCTCCTCCCTTCTCAGTGGAATTGCTTCCTGTTTGGAAATTCTTTTCCAGTACTGAGTAGGAAGCTAACTTGTTTCAGGTGTGTGTATATGCATTTTAACCCCGAAGCAAATGTTTTTGCACTAGGGAACTTTTACCTTCAACTCCATCATCTTTGTTTTGAAAGTGTGTTTGCTGTTATAATAAACTCATTTTTTCAGTTAACTGGAATTTATGAAGCATATCTTGGGATCAGCGTTCAGTCTTTCACCTGCTGTAACAAATTTGAGACACATGGTTATGCGTTTTGTATTCAACTTTTCACTTCCGAGTAAGTGATTAATCTTTCTCCTTGTCATGTTTTGTGTCACAGTAGCACTGTCATTTTCTCCCTCTGACAGCCTGACACTGTTTAAACATCAGTCTAATTTTGCACATAAGCCAGTTTAAGAGAAGGAAAAAAAAAAATCACGTGAGGCATGTCACAACTTATTTTCAGAAGCAGCAGGCTTGCAGAAGGCACAACTTGCTCTGTTCTGTGTTGATTTCTGCTGACAGCAGGCTGTGGCGTTAAGCACATATAACAAAAATCAGTATTTCAGACAACAGAAGTATGGAGAGTACATATCTTACTGTGCAATGAAAAGGCAAAGCTTGTTGGGGGGAGGGAGAAGGTGGTGGAGCCCATATATGACTGATTGGTACTGGTATCTCTATCTTTTTAGGGAAAACGTCTGCTTTATGCCATGTGTTTTAAGAATTACAGTTTTCTTAGTATGCTGTACATCTTGATACAAGCCTTGCCCCCTAGCCTTCAACATTTGAGTCTTCACCTTGAGAATGATGTTTAAATATGCTGACTTTACCCTTCTGTTTTGCAAGTTCACAGTAAGTCAGATGGAGGTCACGTTGAAAATAGGAGGAAGTGATGAGTTAGGAATGGCTTCTGTCTCCCTCCCGTGTATGAAATCTTGTGTGCTGTTCCTTACTCTGTCATCTGAGGTGCATTCGTATGGCATTTTCTTCTGGCTTGGTCATCCAAGAATCAGCATTTTATGACAAAAAGGGAAAATCCTGCTGTTCTGTTTCTTTATAAACGAGTTGCGTGAGGATTTAGAAGCAACACATGGGTCAAAACCATAGCTTTTTTGAAACTTGACAACAGTTTCCATATGTAACTGTGTATAATATCAGTATTCCAGAGGTGTGTGGCATGCCTAGAAGAATAACTAACCGATATATATGGTTGTAATGCTGTCCTAATGAGAGAACAGTTAAAGAAATACCATTGTATCTGGATATTTCTGTCAGAACAAGGGAAGACAGAAAAAGCCTCTCAGAAAACTTTAGTCAGGGTAAAGTGTTAAATATAATTATTCTGTATGTCTTGTAACTGCTCACTTATCTTTAATGCAAAATTCCCTGTATTTACCAGATTGTAGTGACATTGATTAGGTTACGTGGGTCTTCTGGAATAGAGTTGATAGTTTATGAAATGTGTTGAAAACTCAAGGTTTTCACTAAAGTCTGGTCTGTTCCATTTCTGTTCAAGTATCCTGAACTACCCCCGTGCCTCAATATTGAGAATGAACAATTCAGGAAATGCCTGTCTATAAAAACATCTTCATCTTGTATTTATTTGTCAATCTCCTTACTTTGGCCATAGGTTTGAAATTCTAATTTTTCATTTTTATTTGCTCCTTGACTTTTAAACATTTAGAGTTGCAAAGGAAAGCTACAACCTAGGAAATTTTTTTGGAGTTTATTATAATCAGAAACATCGTTTTCAGTTGTGTTTTCTGTGAGATCTCTCTTCAAGCACAAACAAGACAGACAAAGAAGTCGTGTTAATAAAGGAAGGAAAAGAATTAATTCTTCATGCATCCAGTTTTGCAAGTGCTTTGCACTTGTAGAAAACTTGACATAGGTTGGAGGGTATTTGCAAAAAAACATGCTACAGTGTCAAATCTGGCTACATGGAGTTCTCTACCATAGGAATGATGTATGTAAATAATAAAATGCTTCGTGAATTTAGCAATAGCCTTTTCCACAGGAAGGATAATCTTTTTTGTAGGTTTTCTGTTAAAGGATTCTTTATTCTGTTTTCTGTTAAGGATTCTTTATTTATTTAATGTAAGAATACATGACTGAAAGGTACCTACCGTTTAAACGTTTTACTCTGGAAGTTATGTAGCAAGAAGTTTATTTTAATGTTTACTCAGAGTTCTGTAATGGCGAAAACTTCTATGAACTGAATGTTATCTTTAAGGACAGGAGTGAGAAGAGAATTGGGAGAGAAAATCCCATGGAAAGTGGAAAAGACTTCATTTTTCATAGGAAAAGCTTTTTTGTGGTGTCTTATTGTCAGCTGTTGGGTACAGTTGTCTCATGGTCATCCCAATTATTTTTTTTTTCAATGAGGCAGTGAACTGTTGTATGTGTGTTCTTTTGTCTTGGAAGAAGTTAAAGGTGTAAGCTAAATAATTTTGAAATAAAGTTTATGCTTTTTTCCCTAAAATAAATTTTGCTCTGTGTCTGTGCTGAAGAAGGCACGGTCAAATTAATCTTCTACCAGGGACAGGAATTTGAAAAAACGGGTGGTTTTTTTTTTCTTCTGAGTCTGACTTAATAGTATTTTTCCCTTTCTTGTGTGATACAACTAGCACTTTGTTTTTAGGGCTGCTGTTGTATGTTGCCAAGCCTGGAAAACGGAGTAGTTCCTTGCAGGATCATCTAATCCAAGTCAGTGCTTAAAGATGTGTAAAGGCAATTGCTTGTGTGGATTCAGTTTTTTGTTCTTTCTTCTGGATTTCCCTTCCTGCTATGTACATGCTTCCCTTTCATCTGCAGATCAGAGGAAGAAAGTGTAGCCACTGAAAAGAGGGGTATGTCAGACTCGTTTGAATCAGAAATAAGCTTTTTCTTCTTCCTCCTCTTGGACTCTCTAAGATGAGTTGATCTCTCTTCTTGCCGCTCCTCTGGGTTATCACGCGCTGTTGGCAGGATCCAGTCTGTTACTCTGTCCGCTCAACACTTGTAACACAGCCCGAGCTGAAAGTGTCATCAGGGGGAACTTAGGGCCCTTAATTGGAGTGCGATACTAAAGCTGATTTGTATTATGCTGAACGGGGGTTATTTGCCTGAGAGATTTCTTAAAATCTTCAAGGAAAATGAGGGAGCTAATGAAGGTCTTTGATGTCTTCTTTACAGAAGTTAACTGATGTTTGGGTTGCCCGTAATTAATTTCATCCTTCAAATTAATTTTCACGAGCTTTACGAATTACTAGTGCTGCAGTAGTTCATAGCTCTGGTCTTGCTCTTAGGTGTTGGTCTTAACTGTAGTGTGGGGAAATCCCGTTTGTGATGGAGGGCAGTGCGTTGCCACTTGGTGGAAGAGTCCGCTGGCTTGGGAACAGCGTTGCCTTCTGGGTCTTGTCCGGTGTTACCGTTCTGTGTCCCTGTCTCCTGGAGACCCCATTGGGAGGTTTGCTCTTTTCTCCTTGTGCCTGCTCACAAAGATGTTATGTAGCTTATCACAGCCTGCAGGCATATATGTGTCTAAGGAACACTGGCTTAAAAAAATAAAAGAGGGTTTTTGTTTATACAGTCTTCGCTGATTCTGTTTCTAGATGAATTGGTTTAAAACCCTTTGCAGAATGATGGGTGACAAGAGCATTGGACTCGCCTTTAAAACCATTAATATTATGCTACAAGTTGGCAGTTGATTCTTGTGGAGCCTTACAGTAACGGCAAAAGACCCTGCAAATTCCATATCTGCCCCCTTTGTAAGAAAACCCAGAGATGTCAAATCTCATGGAACTATAAACTGTTGTTTAAATGAACTTGGATGCAGACGGTTTTAAAATCTGAGTATTTAATCCTAGGATTGTATTTTAAATACCAAGGTGAAATGAGTTTGGAAAGCTCTTCTATCATATTATTCTTATGCTAGCCCTCTTCCCTGTCTTGAGTCAGCATCTTAGGGTAGAAGTTTTGTGTGGTTTTGCTGTCCCTGAGGAAATGTTTTTCATGGTCTTTGGTCCTACCTGTCTAAAATTGCTGAACTGTGAACTGGGCTCTTCTTTGTTTAGTGCACCTCCACGTGTGTGCTTTCTCTGTTTCGCTTGGGTTGCTTACAGTTAATTAAATCCATCATAACGGAAAGCCTGATAGGAGCTCGTTTTACACCAAGTAGACCGAGTCAGCACTTGCGTAACCAATACTTTAACATAGTTTTGTTACAGTATCTCCTGTCTCAGTTAAATAGTTCCCTGAGACATGCAGTTGTTTACTTTTGTGTTTTGGGTAGGATTTCTTCACCTTTGAAAAATCCGTTGAAAAGCTTGCAAATATTCCATGTCGTATTTATATTAAAAAATATTAATATGATGGAAAGGACTTTTACATAACCCAGAACTGCGGGTTCACTTGTGCTGAAATCACATTGAATTTTCTCTACAATTAGAGAACAAAGTGAAGACTGTGTGTTGTACCAAGTGGAAATATTCCCTATTGAATGAAACAGCTAGTTATTCCATAGGAAATTTTCCTTTGTGTCTAGGGCTTTGAAGTACAGTATTAGCAGAGGAAGAATAGGAAAAGGGGAGATTTTTTTGCCCATTGTAATGCAGTGAATCTCTTACCCTAGCGATGGCCCAAAAAGCCATGTTGCACCTAATCTCGTCTTCTCTACCCCTTCTGCTGCTGGGCTGCTTCAATATGACAGCAGTGATGTTCTCCTTTATATTTTCCCATTTTTCATAGACTCCCCTTTCTGTTGAAAATAAAAGAACTGAAAGGTTATATTTACTCCTAGAAGAAATAGTGAGAGGTGGAAAGAACTCTTGACAGTTGTCCTGAGGCAGCAGAAAAACTAATAATGAAAGAAAAACAGTTCAGTGTCTGTAAAATGTCGGGTCTAAAATGAATACATCCCTCTGCCCTTCTCGGAGATGTGCTGCTTAATGGAATTCTGGGGAGTATTGTGGATGATATCGGTTACCTGAGAATAGGAGATATTGCTGCAGTGGGGACAATTTAATTTTAGTGTTAGCCATGAGCATCATTTACATATGCAATAAATAATGAACTCGGAAGCAAAAAGACACATTATGTCAAGTGATTTCCATATTTTCCTTTCCTTTGTATAGAATGTTCTGTCACAGAGTGACCCAGAACTTGGCAAGTTGCTTGAAGTCACCAGGTCTTTTCTCAGAAGAACTTGAAATGGTGCTTAGGGAGATGGAAACAGACAATGATTTAGATATAACTATGCAGCAGGACAAATATTGTGTTATTGGAATTTAGAATTGTTTCCCTGTTTATGAAAGACTTCTGGATCTGTTCCTCTCTCCAAACTAGCAAACAAGAAATAACTTATTGGATTCTATTTTAATATCCAATATTTGCTTTAGACAATAGTAAAAGAGAAGGCAGGCTCATCTTCAAAACAAGCACGTTAACATTAGAAACAAAGCTATCTAGAGCTGTCTGAGAGTAGTGTCTTCTCGATATAATCAGGCAATAAAAAAAGTGGCCTTGATGTGTAATTCCACAGCCTCTATAGCGTGCATTTAATAATTTATATATTTTTCTGTCACTGCTAGTCTGTAGAGACAAAAAGTAAAGACTAATGAGGCAGGTAAAGTTCTGAGAGCAGATTGAGAATTTTTTAAGCTTGATGATGCATGAGGCTATGTTATGATGATAAAACACAAGCAGACACTCGACAGCATTCTTGGATTATTACATGCAGAATTTTAGTAGGAGCTAGATGAACCTCTGTTCAAATCTGAGGATAGGTGCTTTGCAGATAGCTGTCTGCAACTCCAGCCTTGGATGACAGACTGATGATGCATATAATTTAGAAAGACTGGAGTTTACTGAAATATTTATACTTCCCCAGACTGTCTTGTTCCATGTGTACATGGAAACTGCAAGATTATTCTGAGAAGCTGGCCAAGCTTCAGATGTGTGTTAGCTAAAACTCTTAAGTTTCTACAGGAGACTGGGACGAGGAACTGCTACTCTAATACTCCTGAAATCAGAATGCAATAGAAGATGATGTTAACTCTTTATGAAAATTCCTTGGATATGCATGAGGTTGTCTGTATTTGGGTTTATCGTATGTCTCTTGGATCCTTGGTCCTCCAACTTTTTCCTAAAGTGTAATGAATGTGATTATTTCTGTAACACAGTCTACTATGAGAAGCAGCGAATGATGACTTTCCCCTTCTTGAACCATGCTAATTAGAGCAAAAAACGCATCACAGAAACAGGAACATTTTTGTACTAAAGAATCCACTTTACAATTTTTGGCACCGTATATTTTTTTTGCTTTTACTAAAGAAGTGAACTGTAATGCTTTCGTGAGGATGTTTATTTTGAAATAAAATAATGATCTATGTAATAGATAAAAAATGAAATTATGTGAACCAGATTTATTGTCAAGTAAGTAACTAGAATTAGGTAGGATTTGTAGATACTCGCAAGGAGAAGCAGAGTTGTGTCTGTGTGCATGTGAAAATCCAGCCTTGGTTACGTGACATTGCTGTAATGCCCATTAAAATAGTTACAGTATTTTATCGATTTCTGTCTTTAATTTCAAATGAGCTTATTTTTTCCCCTCTCCCTCGTTTTGGGTTTGTTGGAATGGCCGCCACTTCAGGAGCTCTGGAGTGTCTTTGTCCCTTGTGGTGGGTGGTGTCACACGTGCTCTTTGATGCTGAAGGAAAGGTTTAGCCAGTGCTGCTGCCCGGAAGCCAGCCCCGTGCGAGAGTTGTTCTCTTGCCACCCCTCAGTGTGGGTTACTGGTTAGTTACAGGTTGTTACAGAGCCATTGAATAGCGCTGCTTCATTTATAAATTTACCATTTCAAGGCTCTTGGGTTTTGGTGTCTCAGTACTTGCTCCACAGCTGTGGATTTGTGCTGTTATCCTTAGCGCTGTTTGTGTGAGCAATGCCACTGATTGTGCAGAACTGTTCATAAGGACTGTTTTGTCACAGCATCATTTCATTTGAAAACTGTACCAATAATATTTTGCCTTTAGCAGGTTTACATAAAAACTGTGTCTATTGTGTGTTCCTTGTCCTCCCTCACATATTCCTCCACCTTTTGAGTGGAGTATGTAACCATTTTGCCATTGTTCTTCCCCTCCCTCACTAGTTGGATAAACAGTTTCTTTTTGCTTTATAATGATTGTAAAGAAGATTTAATGATATATTTATGCTTGTGTTCTGGAAAAAAAATGTATAAGTGTTTTGTATTTTATAAATATTGGAGAAAAAAGCCTCAGCCTCTCAGGGATTTGGGATCACAAGCCTTGTTTTTCTGAAATTGCATGAGGTGTGGATCTGTATTTTTCCTTGTCGTGTAAATGCCAGTAGTGCTTTGCTGTTTCCTGCAGGCTTTTCATTTGTATTTTGAGGGTTAAATAACTTTTTCTATTTTTTTCTTGATCCATCACTGTAACCACAGTAACCATTTTAACTGTGTTTGATTTAGTCCCACTAGGCAAGCAAAAAATTAATATTTAGAGCAATTCATAGGCAAAGCAAACTTATCTCCTCATCCCAGAGGATTTAAGAAATGAATTAATTAACTATTGTTGACTTCAAATTTGGTGTATTATTGACAGGTTAAAAGTTGTTTTGTTGTGTTTTCAGCTTTTTAACTAGCTATGTAATCTTTCCGCTTAAGAAATAGACAAAAAACCCCAAAAGAGCACTCATTGAAACGAATGTTGTAAAAGTGCCAAACTGAACAAAGACCAGCAAACTTCCAGTAAGTAAAAGAACCCAACAAAACCCAAACAACCTGCCTCCCATTGGCCTGCCCCCCAAAAAGGAACTCAAGGGTTCATTTGACCTTGAGTTGATTGGAGATGTGAGAAGCCAAAAAGGTCAATATCCAGCAAAACGTAAGTGTGGCTTCACTCCAGTTAGCATTCGTTTTTAAATCTGCAAATTCTGAACGTTGGCTGTTCGGCTCATATTTGAGCTCTTGCATTTATTTTTGTTGTTTCCAGCTCTATAATTTTGTTTCTAGATCAAAAGCAAGCTGCAACTCCTCTTACAGTTATAATACATATTATATTAGGCATAATATACATAATAAATATGAACATATCTAAGTAATATGTAAATCTATTATAGCTAATATCTCTGTATACATAAAACACAGATGCATGCAGTTATGTAATACAGAATGTGTTATATTAGATATGATATGTATACCTATATCACAGATAAATGAAAGCCGATATTATCAGAATTATATCAAATACAGTAATAGTAAGATATATAATGCATAATGTATCTTGGTGTCTAGATACCCAAATAGATATACACACAGCAAAATATATATTATAGATATCGAGATATAAATATCTCTTGGTAATGCAATAATCATGTATCAGTCATCAGCTTGATGCACATGCAGGCTCAAGTCTGGCACGTGTAAGGGTAAGGCCCTCTAAGTGGGGTGGAAGTTCTCAGCTCATGGACAAACAAAGGTCTTCATTTTCCCAGAGTGGCATTTGTTAACACAGACGTAACTTCCGTAATGCCACAAATGCATTTGCAAGTTTGGGAGTTTTGGAGCTGAAATACAGGAATTGGTCACAAACATTCAAGGGAGTGTTATCTTTTGCACTATTTGGCTTTAAAATGGTATTTCATTCGATTTATAGCCTGACTGCATTTTTTTAATTTTTAAACTTCTACCTACTTAAATGTGTCTCTTCCATTTTTTTTTTCCAAGCCAAAAGCAACATATAATACTTGGGAGTGATTAATGGTAATTACTGTTCTGTATTATTTTATGTGGTTCAGTTAAATGCAAAATAAAGAAAAACATAAGAAAAAACCAGAAAATCACAATGCCGACGTGAGAGCAGCAATTTAGAGAGGTATAAGTGCATTGTATTTTGTTTTAATGCGTTAGCTCTCTTGACAGGTATTGTCCCATACTTTTATCTGCTGATAAACTTTATTTTTTACCTAATCTGGCAGTTTGTTTCTAAGTGCTCTGCACAGTACAGATACTTATTTTGTTTGCCATCTCTTCAGGAAAGTTCTAGGGAGGCTACTGCAGGATCACACTCGCTATGGAGGTGTCGGAGAGGAAAGGTGGGAAAATAAGGAGGTGTCTCCCAAGTGGGAGCTCTGCTGTGCTGGCTGCTGCCGTGGGCTGTGGCTCGCTGGGCAGCTCATGGATGTGGGGTTTTTGCTCTTGCCAGAATGCAAAGATGCAACCTAAAGTCACGGTTTTACCTGAAAACCCAAAGTTGTTTTGTTTGCTGCTTCACTAGGTAATGAATAAATTGGGATTCTCTGCGTTACCAGGAATTTGGTCTTTGCCTAATTAATCATTAAAGGTTGTTAGCATACTGTGGTGGAGCTTATTATTAGAGCCTGCATGTATTTCAGAGGGCTATGACCCCGTCACGAGTAACTATAGAAACCTCAGCAACCGTAGTTATTGGCTTAAATTATGGAGTTCATATTTTTAAAGAACATTGGCCAGAGTCAGTGGCTAATAATTTTGGTGTCTAAAATGATGAAGATTATAAAATTCTGGTTATTTAATTTTGAGTAGCAGTGCAATAAAAGGACTATTAATTTTCCCAAGATTAGGAATTATAGAATACTTGCACGAGTTACTAGACAGCACTAAAAAAGCCCTAAGATACCTTGCACATTTTCTGAAGTTTTTGTGTAGAAACATTAGGTCCATGCCCTTTCTGCCAGATTCACAATTTAAGGGTAAAATTTACTGAAACAGCAAATAAAATGTCTTTAGTGTTTCTGTTTTATTTTCAGTATATTTCTAATGTATGTTATTTCTTAATGTTAGACTTGATTTATGCTGGTAAATGAGATACTGAAAGAAATCCTGTCTCAGTTTGCAAAACAGTGGTAGGAACAAGTACCTCTGAAATGGAAGGGGAAAAGAAGAAATGTCAAATGTGAACATTGTTGTACAACATTAGGGCCTGTAGGAATAGCAGGTTTGAAAATAGGAATTGTGTATTTGTACAGCTAATGAGGTTGAGTTGTTACCAGCCTGTGTTTTGGAAAAATAAAGGTGCTTCTTTGGAGGGGAGGGGGAAATCAACTCAGTCCTTCATGGTTTAAATTGCTTTATAATTTGTCTGAAGTGTAGAAGGAAACCTGATTTGAAGGGTAGGAGTATTCAAAGGTTTTCTTACTGTTTCATGATACGTATAGCACAGGCCTGTGCGGGGAGGTGGGTTACTGGAAAAAAGCAAATGCAGAGTGGTAATCACGATGGTTTCTGTGTTGCTAGAGCTGGAAATGCAGGGGACAGTGTACCACAACTTAATAAGAAGAAATGAAGATGCTGCTCAAACATGTTAGGATGGATTTTGTCCTAGTTGAGAGAAAGAGAAACGAACTTTTTTCATCAGTGGTGTTGTTTTTAAGGAAATAAATCCCAGACCACTGTGCTTTGGACCAGATAAATGATTTGAGCAAGACCATCCTCTGTGTTTGTGAGTAATTGGGATACAGGGAACAAGGCAGTGGGCAGAAATAAAACTCATTTTGATGCCAGGATCATAAATGTCGAAACTAGCCAGCGGGAAGAAACGCCTGCATTAACTTGGCATAAATGTTGTCCCACTTGTGAGTCATTGAGCTGTTTGAGTAATTAATGCTGTCATTGTTTTGTTTTTCTGCTCTTCTCTCTGTCTACCTCTTATTATATTGCAGGTTGTTCAGTCTGCAGGTGTTTTTCTGGCAGGATGCCACTGGATTACTGAGACAGGGCTGGCTGCTGACAAAGCTGTCCCTTTAGCTGGTGTGTCTCCAGGGTACCTTCACGTAAATACTTTGTATAAAATGGTTACCTCCTTGAACTGATGTTGAGAAAGACAAACTTAATTCTTTCGGATATATTAATCTCATAGTGATGTTTTAATAACTGGAACGTGTATAAATGTGAGATGGGATGTTAAGCTGGACAAAGTTTGCAGGTAGTATTTTTCATCACTGCCAGCATTTTAAGGGAAATCTCTCTATCAGAACTGTGGATCTCAAAAGCTGTGTTTTTATTACAACATAACCTGGAATGGTGAAGGTGCTTAAAAGGAATGAATATAAACAAATGAATCTAAACACGGAGCGTGGCACGATGTGGAGAGGGCTGGTAGAGCAGTTCCCTAAACCCCACTCTGCTGCGCCCAGCTCTTAGCTTTGTTTTTGGTTCAACAGCCCTTAGGGGCTTCTTGGGTAACACCAAATACTCTGGAATCCTGAGTGCCAAAAGGAAAGTATTTATGCTGCCTCTGAGGTTTGTGTGTGTATGTTCTCCCTGCTTTCCTTGGGAAGGCTCAGCCTCTGGATGTCCTGTAGTGGAGACTCTGTGGGGACAGGGGAGACGGAGGCCGAGAGCTTTCTGTGTCAGCTGCCTGCCCTCTCCTGTGCTCTGCACAGCTCCCCCCACCGCCCAGTGTGTTTAGAGGCTGCCCAAAATGAAATGCAGCAGCCAGGAGAAGTCCACCTGGGAGCCTTTTATCCTATTGACCTGTCAAACACTTGGGAAGGATAATGACATACAGTAATTGCAAATCCACAATCATGTGCGTGTATGCTTTGTTCCGTGTACACCTCTAACTTGTTAAATCAGGAGACTGATTTCTTATGTACCTTTTAACTGTTGAATCTGCCCTCTTTATGAAAGTCCACATCCTCCAAACAAGTCTTTGTTTTGCTGGGTTTTATGCCTTTCAGCCCTTCTGGAGTTGAAGGTTGCAGCAGGTAATTAGCACTTGCGTGTGCATGTTAAATATTCTATGGCACTTAGGCATTGGATCGTCGTTAGAATTGTGCAAAGATTTATTTATGTTACAACCCTCTGTAAAACTTTACTTTTAAAAAAATAAAAAACCAAACCCAAACCAAAACAACAGCAATTAATCTTTTCTTTGTTAAGGCATGTGCTCTGCTCTCAGTTCAGCCTTTGGATCACCAGGCTCAGTGATGAAATAGTCGCATTCTTACTTCTAAAAGCTTGAATCCAGTATGTGTTTGACATAGAACATTAGTGATACATGTATTTTTCTGTGAACGTACTTTCTCAGTAATAGAAAGGACATTGAAGATTTTGGCGCTCATTCTCTGTGGGTTTCTTGGAGAACCACACTGAACAAAAACTGGCCTTACGCAGGAGCCTGTGCTGCAGTGGGGAAATGAGCGCTACAGAAACTAGGACTGGCTTTCTTGAATTGAAGTGGGCTCACTGGTGTTTTTACAGTTGGGTTTTTGTTGCTTTTTTGCAGTGGTGTAAAAATGTAATAACCATGTCTTAAGCATTTTTAAAGTTAAAAAGTAGATAGTGAGATGTGTTAGATCTTCTTAAGACTTTGAAGACTATAATATAAATATCAAACCTGATCTGTTTTTTATATACTGCTCTTTTCTGAAGAGATATTGTGGGGGTAGTTACTGTGTGTATGTAATCAATAGTCTTCAAAATAATTTCACCAGTGACTTCGTTAATCCTATTCAGAATGCAGTGATGAAGGAAGAAAAAGAAAAAATATCACTAAAGAATAATTAGCAGAATGAAATTGAGTTAGTAGGTGTGACATCCAATTATTTTCTTCCCTGGAGATAAATATCAAGTCAAGGTTGGATATTACAATTGGAGTGTAGCACCTCTGCTCCTTCTGAATCAGGCAGAGTGAGAAGTAGCCACGTCATGTGAAGAAAAAAGGTCACGTCTCTGACTGCTGTGGTTAATGCATGGTTTGATTCAGGAGGGGGTTAGCCACTTCTGATTGCTGCTTTAATGAGGACTTCCCTTTGCAAAAATCCTTGGTTTAGGGATTGCTGCATGGAATGTTCGATTTTGATAGTCTTCTTGCTCTATGGATGGAAGCCAAATGCAGAGGTTTTTGAAAGACTTGGGTGTTCCAACGCAGCATCTTTGAGGGCTAAGACTGAAGCACAGGATTGCTTCCACACACCAAAGGATTTCTTCGAGGCTTTCCTTCTAAGAAGGCAGTTTTAAACAGTTGCACTTCATGTGGCAGACTGAGCTGGCATGGCTGTGTGATAGCTGGATTGCCTGGTCCATTGAAGGGGTGACATGGGGTGGAAAAGCTGGCTGTGACAGATCGATATCAGATTAGCTGTACGTGTGAATTGACCTTATCCCATGAATTGCAACCAAGTACAGTCTTCTGCAACGTGTTAGGCTGTTAACGACGTGGTTTCATCTGTGAAATATGAGAGCTTTTCTTTTCCCTTCATTAAAATAATGAGAAAAAACTTTGCATTTAATAACTGGTGTCCTTCACTTGAATATTTTTTGGAAATACCGTACCACTTCCTCAAGATGATAATATGCCTATATTGTCTCTATTTAGTCTTCTTTTAACTTCACTGCTACTTTGGGATATATTTCTTATGTTCAGGTTTTGCCATGGAACTGTCCAGATTTTTTTTTCCCCTAGGAGAGTACAGACAGTATTTTTTTCTTTCTTGTTTGTTACTTGGCATTGTCCAATTCATTCTTGGACTTCTGACAAAATAAGCTCATGGTCTCCTAAGAAAAGCTTAACTGTTTGAATAGCTGTCAAAAACAATGTCACAAGTACCTACCCATGTAAATTACAGTTTATGGAAAACTGTGTTGTGTTGGAGAAAAGTTTCATTACTAAACAGATGTTGAACTAGGTTAGAAAGTGTATGTAGATGGTGTAATTATCTGTTGGAAATAAATGAAAAACACTGTTAATTGGGTTTTCTATCATGTGAAAATGGCCTATTTCTCACCAGCTAGTTATTCTTCCACTCCTTATTTTTAAATTTGTTGAATTTACTGTTTTCCCCATGGACTATTTTTCTTTGAACTTTTACAATTTGTAACTTATGTAGTCAGCACTTTGTTGGGTGAGAGAGGGAGTTCGTTGATGTGTTTGTATAGCTCTGAGAATGTCATGATACTTGAGAGATGTAGAAATACTTACATTGGTTTCTTAATGTAGTTTTGGTATTCCTTCTAATAAAGTATTCCACAATTCAGACTCTGGCTTAAATTGTGTTATATTAAGTGCAGACGTGTTATGTAGGCAAGTGTTTTTTGGAATGAGATAGATGAACATTGTATGATAGAATTGTTTAGGCTGGGAAAAATCCATCGTTGTCGGGCCCAGCCATTAACCCAGCACGGCTAAGTCCACCACTAAACCACGTCCCTAAACGCCACATCTACACATCTTTTAAATGCCTTCAGGGATGGTAACCTCACAGTTTCCCTGAACAGCGTGTTCTGATGCTTCATAACCATTTTGGGGTTATCCAATCCTAATATACAATCTAAACCTCCCCTGGCACAGCTTGATGCCATTCCCTCTTGTGCTATTGCTTCTCACTTGGGAAAAGAGGCCACCTCCCACCTGGCTGCAGCCTCCTTTCAGGCGGTTGTAGAGAGGGATAAGGTCTCCCCTGAGCCTCCTTTTCTCCAGTCTAAACACTCCCAGCTCCCTCAGCTTCTCCTCATAGGACTTGTGCTCTGGACCCTTCCCCGGCTTCATTGCCCATCTCTGGACACGCTCCAGCACCTCAGTGAAACTTAGTTCAGTTGACAGGAGATGTTCAGAGCGGAACAATGGAGATTTGGTACCAGGCAGTAAAACTGTAGAGTGGAGTGGCACTGAGATGGTGGTGAGAAAGCTGCCATTGTTCATTTGAAGGAGGAAAGCTGCTAGATTAATGGGAAAAAAACCCATCCTCACACAAGCAGTCTTGACAATGTGTAGATGCTTTAATGAAATTTAAGGGATGGATTTCATGTTTGATTGGTTTGGGTGCAATTTTCAGTTCTTAGAGCGTTCTTTTTCTGAATATCTGGGTCATTAGTTTTACTGGTAACTATCTTAAATGGTTGTTTGTTTCTTGGAAACAAACATGAGATTAAAGAAGTAACTCATGTGAATGAAGCAGTGATCCATACTCATTGTTACTGAGAAGTTACTGTGTCTGGGACTAATGCGAGCAATCTGATGTTAATGGTGTCTTCAAATATTTTTTCAGGCTTCTCTGTGTAGTTGGAATAAGCACACAGAGTGTGGGAAGTCCTATAAGTATTCACTGTTGTGCAGGACGTGAGGTTACTAAATGCAGTAACCTCATGGGTTTGTGTGAGTGTTATAAATTACCTGTTTAGAGTGTTTATATTTTTATATGTAGAGTTTTCATGTAGATCAGAACTGACTCTTTTTACTTGTTGAGTGGGGATAAAAGACAGCTCTGACTAATAACAATGTTTCTCCTCACTGTAAAATGTTGTGACTAATTGTATGCCTTTGAATTTTTTCATACCAGAATGCTTGGCAAACAGTTGGGTATAGGTACCTCTAGGGACGGTGGAATTCCATCTGGTCAAAATGGGTGTGCATCTTAGCTGGAGACTATAATGAACTTGTTCAAAACATACTTTGCTGTACATGACTTTTATTTGGTAGATTATAAGTGACTCATCAATTTCTTATGGTTTACCAGATCAGATTCAGGATATTGTTTAGATTTTTTTTTTTACCTGAGAATGACCCATGTTTTCTTTTTTTGCAATTTGTTTCAGCAGACTTCTTGGCCACATACTTTTCGAGTGCTTCAGTACATAATTCCAAATTTTATTTTAGCTGTATTTTGAAAAAGTCAACAGTAAACTTTTTAAAGGACTTTAGTTTGTTTAAAATGCATTATGTAATTGTGACCTGTGCAAAAGACTTCCTTTATTGTATCATCATGCAGTGTTTTTCAAAACCTGATACTAGAAGGAAGTGCATTTTGGAGTATATGTTGAATACAGAAAAGCTTTAGTTTTTTTTACTTTTACTACCATTGTAGCTTCCTTGATTTCTCCTCTGCCCTTAATGGGAAATGGAGCATTTCCACCTTCATGCCGTCTCTTGTGTTGCCAGTCTATCCATGTAGCCACTCACACAGCAAAGCAGGGTCTCTTAGAGCTAGTCCAAATTCTGATCTTTGTAAGAGAATGCTCAATTCATACATGCCAATGTATTTATTATACCTGTAAGAGTTAGTTTTAGCTCTCTTTTTTTATGCTAATCAGTTCTAAAATTCACGGTAGAGGTACTGCTCTGCTTTTAAACCCTCTGAGTTGGTGAAAACAAATTAAAAATGATGGTTCCTGTCTCCTGCTGAGAACGATCAATTTCATTGCATTTGTTCAGATACCATCCTGAGCAGATTGTAACTCTATAGCTGATCACCACATGAACTATCAGTGAGGACTGGCCCAAGTAAGGATTTTGGCATGGTCCCATAAATACCTGGAGTCTTAGGAAGAAGGTTGCTATTTTTACAAAGAAGGAGATTGTGATTTGCTGGTTTTGGGGAGGTAAAATTTTGCTGACACTTCCTATCAGTCTCTTCCCATTCTATGTAGTTTATAGATAAGATGGAGTGAGAGGCGAGGAGGGCGGCAGGGGAGGGTGGAAGAAAGGGGAAAGGAGCAAAGCATTGCTTTAAGAACGCAAATCAGCCAAAAGGCCACGACACGTTTTTCAGACTTTCTCTGAAGAATTAAGTAAACCTTTGGTTGTGGAGGAATATCATAGCTGGTGTAGATAATGCTTTGCCCAATTTCTCAAAGGCAAGCCATCCTTTCATACAGTAGGAAAATACTGTTGGGTTAGGAAATGAAATACTATTATACCAGTTTCTTGTCTCTCTTTTCTTTTTTTAAAATCTTTTCTTCCCACTGGTAGTTAATCATTTGGTTAGTCCTAATCATGTACAGATGTTATCTCTAAAACGTTGTTGTAAGAGGTGGGGAGTAAGCATAACAGATAGTATGCTTTGATAGAAGGGCAAAAGTACGATGTACAGATACATTGTAATTTATTGTTTGACTCTTTGCTGGTTTTTAATATTCTGGCTTTTTGTGCAGTAAGCATCAGTTCTCACAAGTGAGCTACTTTAGGCTGTCAATTTGACAAATGGTACATATTAGTTTTTAAAGCTTGTTTGTAGCTTCATACTGTCTTTGAATATATTCTTCTTCTGTAGCATGTCTAAGGTACTCCTTTACCATCACTTGAAATGTTTGAATATTCACAAATATTTTTGTTTAGTTAATTTCGCTGTCATGTTCTCACATCTTATGAGAAAAATCTAACATGACAGAGCTCTACAGGCTTTGTTTTCCCCCCTAAGGATTAGGTTTAATACATCCTTACAGTGTTTTGAAGGAGTCTGTCCAAATCTGTACTTTCAGTACACTGTTCTTTGGCTTCTCACTAAGATGGTTGTTGAAACACAAATGTCTGTTAGGATAGATCATACAGGTATCTGCTTTACTAGATGAAAGTATCCTGCTCTTCTATGGGGGTATAGTTTATAAAACCAGTTTAAAAGAAACAAGTGTCCATCTTTAAACTGTGTTCTTTTCTGTGTTAGCAGCCACCGTGCTCTCACTGTTCAGTGGGAAGAGGCTGGGGGTTCTGCAATAAAACCATCTGCAGCGGAGGTGCAGGTTTCCTCATACCTGCTGTTCTTGCCCAGTGGCCACTGTGCTTCTGAGATGAAAGGAAATCAGTTGAAATTCAGTCACTCCCAAAGTTTAGCATGGGGACGTGTTGTAGAAATTCAAATACAGTAAATACCACAAACTGCTTCTTTTACACAGTTTATTGAATGTCTGTGACAATAGAAATGTTTTGTTTTGTTTTCTGTCCTTTGGATCCTGTTTGGGGATTTTTTTGGTTGTAGCATTATAGAGAGAATATTCCGTTTGTTGATTCATTCCTTATTAATGTTTATAATTGCCTTTGTCGTTCTTCTCTACAATTGCCTCATGTTTGCCTTTTCCTGGTAACATCAGTACCAGTTGATAGATGTGTACGGATGGCAGCACGTAAGAAGCTGGTGTGTGTTCGTTTCTAGCTAGTGAGGGCTCTGCGGAGTTTCTTCCTAATACTCCTCAGCATGTGTGGTGTTTCCATAAAGCTGTGCCTGTGTGCTTCCTCAGCAGGACTAACCTGTGCTCTGCTGGATCACAGCATACGGAGAATTCACAGGTGCTTGTGAACCCCCGGCTCTGTAGACTTTGAGGAGTTTGCAAATGCAGCTATCAAAAGGACACTCTTTATCTCAAAAAACCTGTGGAGAAGGAAAGAAAAGGGAAAAAGGAGGGGGTGTCAAACTCTTTAAATGTTTAAGGCTATTTTTGTGTCTTGTTTCCAGTTGCTGCACACTGGTTTCTTAGGAGTGCCATGCTTGAGATTCTGGTGGGTTGATGTCCTGTGGGATACCTGAGTTAGCAAGGGTGGGATGTAGTTTTACATCAGCAGCTCCTGTCAAAACAGGAGGTTGCAAGTGCTCCTTATCGTCCTTCTCACTACTGTTTTTTTTTCCCCCGTATTAGTGTTTACTCATCACATTTTTTGTTATCAAAACATGAAAGCCAATAAAGTAATACTAACAAGGAATATTTGGGTAATCTCAGCAGTCTTTACGTTTTCCAGTTCAGGATCCTGGTCTTGATTTTCGTGTGTATCTCGTATCTGTGACAAAAGTTTCTTGAAGCAGTTTTATTGGGAATGTTCTCAGAGTGGAGGACCGGATAGTGTGTTATCTACTCATAGCAGCAGCACAATGTCTTGACTTCACAGTCTGAGCTCTTTTTTTGTCAGAGGACAGTGTGGACCCAGAATTGGTAGATTTTGGCGCCACTGACAAATTTACTACTGCAGTGCAGGACCTTTTTTTAAAGCCCATTACAGATGTTCCTTAAGAGTCGAAGTAGCATGTCCTGCGTTTCATTCTGTAGCATTAAAATATTCTGATGTCTGAATATGTGTTTTATGCTCTATTATACCATATCACGTGATATTGCCCTGAGGACGAAGGTGGAAAAACTGGGCAAGGAAAAACATATATAACTTTTGTTAGGTAGGGAAGCTGTGCACTCAGAAAGCAGTTCTGGCATGGCTTCCCTTTGTGTGTCTGTGTTTGAAGTTTAGGGAGAATAGCAAGAAAATAGGTTTTCAGAACACCAGTGAGCTTGCTTGTGTTACAAGCTGTTTCCATTTCTTTTTCTACTGATAAATAACATGATGCTTTACCAGTGATACTTCCCCTACTCCCCTATTCTCTCTAGATCAGAGTTAACACTTGCATTGAATTAAATGCTTCAGTGAAGAGCATGAGTTTAAGGCTCAGTGAGTGATAAAAATTGACTTCTAAAGATGAGCAGTGCTGCACAGGAGGCAATTGGATTGGAGTGCTGGTGAGTAAGTCCTTTACTGTTACATCAGCGAGTAAATAAAATGAAATAGTGGAAATTTTGGTGAGATCCTTCCTAGGCCTTTCACGTTCCTTGCCTTCAATAGTTTATTCTGTTTTTCACATATATGTTATATAGATAAATCAGTTTCCAACTAATTGGGTTAAGACTTGTTACACATGTGCCAAGCTCGGTAAGGAGAAAGTAAACCTTGATCTCAAAATGCATCTGCTGCGTTTTCAAAAGAGAGGTCAAAAAGTATTTTCTGTTAAAATAAACCTGAGTTTCTGAATGTGCTTTCTTACCGAAGCAATTACATGATTTTTTGGATTAACTCAATGCTCATGCTACAGAACAGACAATTACAATAAGTAGTCCACAACTGAACTTTGAAGTGCTGTTTGGTAATATTAAGTAAACCTTGCATGTTTGTTAGCAGTTTCAGAACTCCTTCTTAAAACTTCCTCGAATTCTGAACTTTGGTCTTTATCTAGCAGAGGTGTTTGCACAGTGTGAAGCATGAGGTAAGCCACATTTGTTTCAATGAGAGAACACTTGAGCCTGAAATTCTTGTCACTCCTGAAGTCTTTATCTGGTTTTAGCTCTTGCTCATTAGATTTCATTCTAATGCTTCTGCTTGGATGATTTGTACTCAACAGTAGATATTGTCAGTATTGAAGATTTTTAAGATCTGATGACGTTTTAAGCTTTACTTGGGAAAATTTAGGTAGGTTTACCAGTCCTGCTGTAGCTGCAGGATGCCACCAGCAGTAGCAGTAGCCTCAGCATGCACGTGCAGTTTGTGTGTGCCGGACAGTCAGTGTATTACCACAGCTGTTCCCATGAATTTTCCCATGATGGTTGTGTGAATACTTAGGAGGAGGAGTAGGGGTGCTATTAATCTTTGTTATTGTTTTTTGGGGATTTCGGGGTTGAGGTGTTTGTTTGTTTGTTTTAGGAGCCTAATGCTTTCATACAAATCCTTTTTTGAAGATATTGCATGAATATGAAGCCAGGTTTCCTTAGGTGAGCTCTTAACTTTCTAGCAGGTGTGAGGGAACGTGTTTGGCCGTGTCTCCTGTGTGCTGTAATAGACTTGCTTGGAGTTACCTGCCCGACACCACCTGGCTTCAGACTGCCAGGCCCCTCCTGCCTTTCAAAGGCTGCCAGGCCGGCCAAAGTAAAAGGACCAGCCTTAGATTTGATTTCATCAGTTGCAGTCCATTCAGAGAGTTAGAAAACGGTACAGTGAACCATATTTCCACTTAAATACTTTCGATTTTAGTGTAGCGACATTAATAATAAAATGCAGTAATTTTAGAAATTAACTTCCTTATATTCTGAAGTTGTTAGGAATAATGCATAAAGCACAGTGAGGCATATAGATAAGTGAAGTAATATAGTTTAAGATGCTGCATTTCCAGAAGTCGTGTTAATTTCATAGGAAATTTAATATGTGAATAACTCACTGTGAAGACAAAAAAACTTAGAAATTATTACTTCAAAAAGTCTTATGGTAATTTGTGAAGGCTACAGAAAGATTCCAGGCTATGATGATCATAATTCAGAAATGTAAATAATAGACCATTTATTTTTCTCATTGCCTATTAAAAGTAGTCTCTGGAGTTATAAAACAGGAGTCAGAACCTCTGGGTGGCTACTTAATTTTTAAATATGTTGATAGAGTTAGCAGAGAAGGAAGAGGCCTGAAAGCTTGTGTATCTCTGCTTTATATGTTGTGGAATTAAAAGTAGATCTAGTTGTTTTTTCTCTTTCCATTTAAAAACAAACCAAAGAGATATTCTTTTAAATGGACAGAATTGAATAATGCTTGAGAGAGTTCAGTTTACTGACAGCTTTTGTAGCAAGTTATTTTAAATTGTAGGATGGATGGCTGATGCAAGGTTTAAAAAAAAAAAAAAAATCCAGCTAACAAAATCAAGGTGTCAAGATCAGGTGAAGAATGCAATGCTGGGGGCTGTGCTTTTGAATGTTCTAATGATATGATTAATATGAAAGAGAATAATTGTTCACCAAATGAATAAATCCTTGCTGTGGAAAAAAGCCTTTGTTTGTTTTGCGTATGTGAAGATAAAACCTCCTAATACTGTGATTTATCCAGGTAGCTTAGCAATGCTGTGTACAGGCCACTTGTTTTGATGCTGCTTTTAGTTCTAGATTCTCCTAAAAGGAAAACAAACAACCCCCCAGGATAAGCCTGTGGTGTTCTTGTGTGAAGAGCAACCTACCAGCACAACAGAAAGGAGAAAAAAAAAAAACAAAGGCAGTGATAAGATGCAGTAGAAGCTTGGGAGTGAGAAGTCAAGACACGTTCCAGTAGTAGACGTTCTTGCTTTGCGCGTAGGAAGGGGAGCGCAGTTTGTGATCTGCATGCAGCAGGATGTGATGGGGGGGATTAAACCAGAGGTGTCACGACCTCCTCACTGCTTCTGTGCTCTTGCCCCTGGCTCATTTTTGGACTGAGTGTGACAGAATATTGAGGATCTCCAGCAGTGGTGAAGCTTAAAGCTACTTTTCACTTTTTGAAGCCTTCATCAGCATCACTTCTAGGTTAGTAGAGTGAAATTCCTTTTTTAGCTGAGACAAGCAAAAACTTTTAAAAAGTAATAATTTGTGTCGATCTAAAAGGAACAATGTTGGATATTGTAAATGCAAAGTTTTAAAAATTAATAAAAGTAATTAAAGATTAATAAAGGTTCTTAAAACACTTTAATAAGAATAATTCATATAGTAATTCTGTAATAAGAACTGTTGCATGTCTGGAATTCTTCTTGAGAAGAATTTATTCTAATATTATTGCTTCAATATGAACGATATACTTGGTTAAAGAGAACCAATATTCTCATGGGGGATTTTGCTTTCAGGGTTTGTGGCTCAGAGCAGTGCTCTGTGTGTGGATATTGGGGAGGTTCCTACTATTCCTTCAGTGTGAATGCAGGCAGAAGGCTGGCTCGGGGACAGCTGGCGCAGCAGGGTCCCCTGGGACAGAGCAGAGTGAGTCCCGATGTCTTGGCTCGGGAGCCGTTCATTCAGCTCACGCTGAAGGCCTGAGCTGCTGAAATGCTGTGGAGGCAAGTTTTTGAGCATCGTTACAATTTTTCTAATCGACCTGTAATTATGCTTTTAGCCTGATATAATCACCCTGCAGCTTGTAAAATGCCCTGTATATAATTCAGATCTACTCGGGTCAAAATTGGGGAAGCACGTTCCAGAGCTAACGGAATTCTAAGAAGGATCTTTAAAAAGTACGGTCTTACTTAAATCAGTAAAATGTAATGCTGTGGTGTTAGTGAGGCAAGATATGTCCAACACCTTTCAAATATCTTCCTATATTTCATTTTCCAACACCAAACTTTGCAAGTCAGAAAGACAAGCTATTGGTAGGTTGAAGATCACTTTTGTGATCTTGGGTCCACAGAGGTTTTGCTGCAAAGTGATCACTGTTATTTGTACCGTGAAGCCGGTACAAGAGAGAAATGATGAAATTATTTGGGTAATTTTTAATGATGTTGCCTTGAAAAGTTGGAATAGAACCTGCAATCATAAAATGCAGCACTAAGCTTAGTTTTGAAACAGTTTTTGATTTGAGTTGACTTTTAATAGAAAGATTTATGTGTGAAATGAATCGAAAATTTCAGTTCAGTTGCTCCCATGTAAGCATTCCTGGTGTGCTTTCTGCCTCCCATTACATTTGACATACTTTTTGGCAGCCTGACAGAAACACAGCTTAGTAGACAATGAACCTGAACTAGATTTCTTAATTTTTCTAACCAGTGATAAAATGGAATGGTTATGAAAATAATAAGCTGTCAACAGTGAAGGAAACCACAGCTCTCAGCATTGCAGCTCTGTGGAACCGGACTGCTGTGCATCCTGTCAAACTGGCTACTTTAAACTTAAAGCAGGGATTCTCCTTTGACATTAGTGCTGCTTTTAGTTGACATCGCTGTCCCTACAGTTTATATAGTATTTATATTCAATTGTGCAAAGCTTCACTAAAACTGGGTCACTGGTTTTTGTGACTGCAGTTCTTAAGAAGTAAAAGCAAAAGAGCTTTACTGCAGAATATACTGCACCGTGTCTGTGAGCGAGCAACTAAAGGGCCATAAAAAGTCCCTTTAAATATGAAATTGTTTGAACCTGGCAAATCTTTGTAGAACTCTGACCCACACATACTGTTTTTAAAAATGAAATCTTGAGAATTAACTTGTCATCAGAGGATGGTATGAGCAGAAGAGAAAGGTGAAGCTAGAGCAGAACCTCTTTTCAGGAATAAGGAATTAATGAACAACAATTGACTTAACTCTAAGCAGAGAATTTCTGGCGATCATTAAATTTCCCAGAAGGCGAAGTCAATTTGCCTTTGGCTTCTGCCTTAATGTAGCAGTGACAAGTAGTAGTTTTGCAGACAGACTGTCCTCTAGAGGATCCTAATTCTTAATTGTGTAAAAGTTCTAATTGTTCCATTTTTTAAGTGCTAACTGATTTAAGTTGTGTGTATAACTTGCGGTATGAACATCCTGGATGAATCTAAATGAAGCAAATAAATCTCACAAGTGTTACTTAAAAAGACAGAATTAAGGACAAGCTAAGAAAGCAAGAGATGGAGGGTTTCACTTGCTAAAATATAGTTATTTCTTAAAATCATACTGTTAGTGCAATGTTTACAAATTCCCTTACTGTACTCTGCCTTTCTTCCTGAGATGGCATCAGCAGTCCCTTAACAAGGCTTCAGTGAACATGAGCACAGTTTAACAAAATGATGCCCTTCAGTATTGAAAGCTGTGCCCTGGTAAGGTATTCAGATGCATCGTGTGGCTGTTGATAGCAGGTCCTGGTCAGAGCCCCTGGCACCACAAGGCCGGGTATAAAAGGCTGGGCAGTGATGTGAAAGCTGAGGCCAGGGGAGATGTCACGATTCAAGCCTGTGTTCTCCTCACCACATCCGCTCGTGTGGGAGTCTCTGGGGACAGCTGGTTTCGGGGCAGTGGCCCGTCTCCTACACGTCCCTTAAAATTGGTGTTATGGTGTAGAAGCTTTCAGAGACTCAAAGCTGAAGTTTTTCTGACACCTGCTTATGATGACAATAATCTTATTGAAAGAAAAAGGACAGTAATAATTTTTGCTGTTATTAACTGCAGAATGTACAGCTTAAAAGGATATTGGAGATGCTTTCCTGCAGTGTGTTCTGTGTAACTTCTTCCCAATAGAACAGGCATAATAGGGATTTTATCAGTTTGGTTAAGACTATTCAATCAACAACTTAATTATGGAAGGTACCTAAAAAAAGCAGCATTGAGTGAGGAATAATTGACAGCTGCTTGGACATGCCTTAAACTGAAGAGAATTTCCAAAATTACTACAAATAGAAGTATTGATGAGGTAACCACCACTTAAAGAAATGGTCTCCTTGTTGCTATTCCAGGAAGAAAACACTAACTTTGAGTAAAAATTAAAAAAAAAAAGGAGAAAAAAATATTAGCAGCATGTTCCTTTTAACAGGAAAATATATATGTATATTAGCAAATTGTACTTTATAGTTTGGTCTATGCTTTGGGGATGTTGATAGTTCTTGACACAGTGTTAATATTACAAAATAGCAGATATATACAGTGCCTGATGGTTTTGAGTGGATTATAAATCTGCCAGACATTATCTACAAATAGCGAATTCTTTTGGGCAATCGTAATAACTTTCAAACATGCATTGGTTAACACTGCATTTACTAGGCAAGAAGAAAGAGCAAAACTTAATTGGAGTATTTAGACTACTGTTTCAGCATGGAGAATTTCCCCTTTTATTGTAGTTACTGATTTCTGATTGGAAAGGATAGACTTCCAAATAGTAAAACAACACAAAATGTCAGGTCTCCTGGATAAGCTTAGTATAACTTTAGTGTACCTAAAGCAGATTTGTAATGCGTATGGTTTATATGAATAGCCCTAGTGCAAAAATGCTTTTGGAATGGGTTTCAGTGGATTAATTGAACACTGCTTAGGAAGTCTACACGACTAACTAATTAAGGCCAGTGGTCTGTAGCAGTGAGTTCATTCTATTGGGAACACAATTCTAATATCATCATGGCTTTTCCGAACAAAGAAACATGGCCAAGTTTTTAGCCCGTGCCAATATTTTATTCATGGGGGGGAAAAAAAGGCAAATGCTAATATAGATTGTATTGCTTTAATGACTGAGAGTCTGGCAGGCTTTTTATTAAAAGTGCCGTATCGCAAGCCCAGGCTCTTTAATAGAAGATTAGGCAGGGAAAGTCACAAATGCACTGTTGAGTTTAAAAAACAAATACCACCACCCTCGGCATCTTCCCCCACCCCAAAACAGCTACCACCAACCTCCCTCCTCCCCAGGTTACTTCTTGTGCTGTGGATGTGACTGAAAGCTGACTCCCATCCCTGGATGCAGGGAGCTGCTCCGCTGAGCTTCAGATTCATCCCTTAGCAGAAGTAAATGTTGCTTTATTTGTGGACACCCAATTTCCCTCCTTTGCAGCACTTCAACAACCATTCCTTTATTTGAAATAGTTATAGACGACATCCCCTCTGGATGACAGAACAAGGCAAAACAATTACTAGTTGTGGATTCACAAAATTGGACGTCTTAAAATAGCGATGTGTTGCTCACTAATGTGTCTCCACAGTCCAGCTGAGCTGACAGGCTCTGTTAAGCTGTGTTCAACTGTTTTATTTACAGGCTTTTGAGATGATTCTCTTGGTTGCTCTGGACTTTGCTAATAACCCTGCTGCAATAAATAATTTTGGAGCTGTTTTTTTAGTAACGATGCGATTCAGGCAGTTACCTGAGCAATCGAAAAGAAAGGTGTGTTTAATTTTATTCAACAGTAAGCTGGTACCTCAGTTTTCAGGTTCATCTAGAGTTGCATGTCTATAGCAACTTTTTTGGTTGAAATTCCAAATGTCATGGTTGTGATAGAGAGGAAGCATTAAAGAAATAAATGCAAAAACTAACAGTTAAGGAAGGTGACCCTGATTTTACTCCTATCCTTTCAAACTAGAGAAACGTCTTAGTGCATTAAGTGTGTAGACACTTATCATGGATCCATCACAACAGATCACCACTTTTTTTCTAAGGACTTCAGCTTTTGAGTATTTGGAGTTTAGACAAATGAAACTGTTATTTCTCGCAAATGAATCAGATGCTTGACAGTCAGTTAAAACTTAATTTATGTGCGGGATATAGAGAGTGAATATGGCAGAATTCCAGATTTTTCTGTTAACTTATTCTGTGACTCCTGATGAGCATCTCAGCCCTGAAAAGAGACGGGCTGCTGATGCAGACATAAGATAAACTCATCATTCTATGGGAGCTTCAATAAACTACCCTACAGCATAATCCACAGCAAAGCAAAAGAATCTCTTGCTTTAAGGAATTTCCTGGTAGCCTTAGGGAGGGTATTAATAGAACTTCTCAGGCTTAACCTTGTTATAAGCCTGTAATGCGGCCATTGTTTGTTCTTAAAAGTCAGAAATTTTAAGAAGATTAATATGAAGACTAGCAGAGCTCAGCCTGAATCAGGTTTTACGGTGTTGTCAGTGTCTAGTTAATTCTTAGGTAAAAGTTACTTGTTTCGGTAAAATGTACATTTAAATCTCAGCAGTAGTTTTAGTCAAGTATTTGTCCTTAACTTATGTAAAAACCCCTCAACAAAGTAAAGCTGTCTAAATTCTTCCGAGATCTTTAACATTATTAAAGGTTTTCAGCAAACATGCTTTCTGTTCATTGTGGTCGTTTATTGTGTTGTTTTGTTGTTTTTTTTTTTTCAATTCAGAAATAACAAGTCTGTTTGATCTGGGCTGTGTTTGAACAGCGTCCCCACCTCTGCAGGGTTTTTAGTTAGTTTTTAGAGTGGCAAGGTGGTCTCAGGGTGAAGAGGACTGTGAAATGCAAAGGCTAGCAGACAGCTTTGGGAGAAGGGAGCAGTGCAGCAAGATGCCGTGGGCTATTGGGCAAAATCTCACTGGATGTGTTGAAGAAATTGATGTATTTTACTGAGGCAATTAACTTGTGCTCTTGCAGTGCACAGGACTTGCAAAGAGTCATGAGAATAGAAACTGAATTTGAGAGAACTGTAGCAGGGAAAAATATTTACTTTAGATCTTGAACATAAACGCAGTTTACAAAGGAATAGTGCTGATGGATTAGTGAGTGATGTTGTTGCATCAGTGTCATCTTTTTTAACCCCCAATTCTGATGCTGGGGAAGAGCAAGATGAGCTGCCAGGGTGCTTTCTGAGAGGTGTGCAGTTAGCAGTTGTGGATCTCTTCTGCACAGGGAAGTTCTGTCAGGGCTTGCTCACTGCAGCTGTTGTGTTGGTTTTTACAATGTAAACCCAGGCAGAGTCAGAAGGCTTTGGCAGATAAAGGTTTGCTTTTGGTAGTGACTCTGTCCTTCAAAGAACTTTCCTTGGCGTTTAAGAAAACAATATGATTGTGTGTGCGTCTTCCCTTGTTTATCTTGTGTGTCTTCTGCCGGGTCCCGTTAGGTTTTGCTGTACAGCAGGTCCACACTGATATTCGTTATTCCTTCAAGCGATGTGTATTTGTTTTTCTCTGCTAACAGATGAGAAACAAAACCCAGCTATCTGAGGACATCAGATATGACATGGAATAAATATTAACATTTTAATCAAAGTATACATTTAACACTTCTAACGCTAAGCAGAAACATGCGGTCTAGAAAGCACATGTTCGTTTGTTTTCTAGTACCTTCAGCTCTGGGTGGTGGGTGACAGGCAGTAGCTTAGCTAGCACATGTGGAATCCTGAAAGTAAAGAAGGGTGAAAGGCTACTCTGTAGGTGTCTTTCCAGAGTTCATGGGGAAAAAACCCAAAAACGAGATGATAAAGCATGGAAGGACTTGTTTCACACTGCATGGTGAGAGCATATGAGCATCTTGAGGTAGCTTCAGTTCTTTCAGAAACTAAATATAGAAGATTAAAAGGAAAGTTGCATTTGTGTTTGCAATATTGATGACTGTGGAAAATTAAATTTAATCTGAGTGCTTTATTTTGTGGAGATTTTTACAGGTGAATGTGTGAAACTGGGTGAACCTGGCTACAAAGATGTCAAGGGAGAGTTTTCTGTAATTGGCTCTGGAGTACATGGTCAGAGATTAGATTTTTTGGAATATTAGATTTCAGTTTCCTTCCTGTTCTGGCTTTGTTTCAAAGAGAGTAAGGAGTAATGTGAGGTCAGGTTTCCCTGCTTCCTTGTCCTGTGACTGGGAACAGCACCATCAGCACTATCGTATTCTAGAAGCCAGCAGTTTTGGGTATAAAGCAGATTTTGTTTTCAGTAGGTCGTTAGTTTTTCTTAGTTTTGCTTGGACTGGTGGTGCAAAATAAGTTGTTGTCATCTGCATTAAGAATTTCTGAAATGTGAGACAAAGATGAACTGCTCACGTGTAGGTGCTTATGAGATCTCTCTGGGACACTGGGGTATTTCAGTGTTGCTTCCTGTAGCACTCACAGCCATCCTCTACAGGCAGGGGTCTTGTGATGGCCAAGTTGCTGTTGTTTAGCTCAGTCTATATTGATAAAGGCACTGTCTTCTTGGATGTTGAAGAATTCTCATCTAGGAATTTGATGTGAGCTTTACGGTGGAACCAAATTCAGTGGTGTCAGCTCATTCTCAGAATTTGTGAAAATTAGTATTTCTTTCATTGGGCTTAGCAGAACTGTTTTTCTTGTAGACAAAGCATGAGAAGCATGAGAACAATCCAAATCATAAGTATGTTAGAAAAGAGAGCCTAATAGCTACTAAAAACCTATTCTTTTTTTTAACCCGAAGATTACTAATTCTCAGTGTATTCTTCTTAACATTTGATGTGTCATTCTAGCACAGTGGTCAGATGTTGTGAGTTTAATCTGTGATAAAAACTTTTCCACAGATGGGGATAGAGATACTCGGTGTTGTAACATATGAGGATGTTACTCTGGTTGTGAGTAAATACGCTGTAGATCTAAGGTAGTCTGTGTGAAAGTCAAAATACTGCTGGAGATTTTCCTTTTTTTTAGAAGTATTGAACTTCCTAAATAAAATTGACAACATGTTAATGTCTGATGCTACTTTGTGATTGTTCAGCAAAGTGTTGCACAAGGAAGAAGGGGAAGAATATTGGAATATGCTAGTGATGGAGAATCCTGAAGAAACTGTAGTTATAAGATGCTATAGAAACTCTTTTTGGTAATCCAAAAGAATCACAAGAATTGTCATGAAAGATGCTGGATTAGCAAGTTTCTTCTAATAGTTTCTTCTTTTTTTGTTAAGATTTAATAGCAGTTATGAAACAGGAAACCTTGCAAAGATTTGCTCAAAAATGCAGAGCCTGCTGTTCTTGACTTGAAATTTTACGTATCAATAAATGAAGAGAATTAATTTTGTTTGTTTAATTGCTGAAGCTGTTGTATTTTTTGATGTGTAGTTGGCAAAGCCCAGTTACCTGCAAAGTGTCCTACTGAAAATTAGCAGAGTTCTGTACCTTTTTTTATCTGAGCTAATCTTAATTAGTATTTTATCCTGATCTTGAATTTGATTTCTGGATTTGTAATGGATATGGTTTTCCCGGTGGCAGGAAAATTTGATACAAGTACACACTGTGATGACTTGTTGAAGAATCTCTAACGTGAGAACTTAAATAGTTGAATTTATGCTGTTAATTAAATAAGCATCAACATAAATTGAGGAAAAACGTTGACAGGGTGTATTTTATAAATATTCTTATTTACATGTTCAAGTATTGCATATTTTCACTCCAAAGAGTCAAAAAGATAGTACTTTAGATAAGGCACAAAGTTTGTGAAATTGTTCAGCTATAAAAGTTAATCTGTTTTCACAGGGGAAGGGGAATTATGACTCGGTGTTTGCCTTACTATGTTTTGTCCCCATGCAAATGAGTATTTACCCTCTTGTTTAACAGGATTGAGGAGCTACCCATTGAAATTGGCTGTCCCCCCCGCAAGTGACCCCCGTGTAGGAGCAGCGGGAATCTCTTCCTGCTGTTGAAGGCTGCAGCTGCTCTGAGAGGTGTCTCCTGAGCTGTAGGACAGAGCCTGTGGCTGGCCACAGGTGGTGGCTGCACCTCATCGTTTCTGTGTCACTGGGATTTCTGGGGAAGCCTTTTTTCAGGTATTTTACAGGATGGCCTGTAGCTATAATGCGCTCTGAACAGTGGCAGTGAGAGGTATTTTAGGTCCAAAAGTTGCCACTGCACCGCCCTTTTGTTTCGTCTGTTGACAGCGTGCTCGTTCCACTAAATGAACTGCATAACTGAGAATGGCCACAATGGAGAGTAGAGACACGTGCACGAAAGTGGTTGAATCATTTAGCTTTAAGAACAGTCACTACTGTACCAGTAAGAACCAGCATATGACAGTGTTATCCCACATCAGAGTGTGTGTGGTGACTGAGATTCCTTGTGGTTTTGGTTGCATTTCCTTAGGTGTCCCAGTGATTTCCGCCGCACAGAGCTAGATGGAGCTATAAGATCTTCTGTCAGTAGGTACAGTGCGAGGGACTCTTCCAAGTTCTCGAGTTTCTGTGTTTCCTTTTGGGCTGCCTTTGTCTGTTGAAGACTTATGAAGAGTGAGCACGTGTTGTAACCCATAAATCTGAGTAGGAAGTGGCACTGTTTAACCAAGGCCTGGTAAGTAAGTGTACTGTGGCTGTAGCCAACAGTTGCCTTACTTGAAAGGCACAAATTTTCATTTGAAATTTGATCCTCTAGGCCATCGAGGTGGTATTAAAATTGTCAGCTGAGGTATCATGGAGACATTCTGCATAAGATGCTAATGATACTGGAAAGGATTGTAAACGTGATGAACCTGGAGCATCTGTTGAAGCTCCTGTAATCATAGAAGGGTTGCGGTAGCTTGCCGGATTGAGTTCTGCACAAGTATGGGGATGTGATAGCTTGTAGCCAATTTTTAGTAGTGCCTGAGTATTTTAAATTATGTTTTCCCCATTATTTTCTCCTGTTATCATAACTGTGCTGTTGTTTTGTGCTGCCAATGCATGACAGATAGGAAAAGAACATGAGGTGCTAAATTTTTTGTTTATTGGTTAAGTAAGGATCCCGTGTATTGGTAAGATAGTTTAATAAAGGTCACCTTTGAAGTAGTTAATTGCAATAAATTACTGCGTTGGATACTCTAGCAGGATTGCTCAGGTCCTTAGCAGTTAACATATGCAGATAATCACAATGGTGAGCATGACAATTTTTAAGTTTTCAAACATCACTGGAATCAATTAGGTATTTTATTAACTGCTTAAGCTCTTAAAAGTATTTGTGTTTTATTTATTTTATTTTTTACTTCTATCTGGCTGTCATTTTGACTTTGTTGGGGACAGGCATGGGGACTACACAGGAATAGAAAAAAATAGAAAAATATTTCTGCATTCCAAATTTATGAGGTTTGAATATTGCAAAAGATGCTATCTTGACAGGCCCAAAGGCTGAATTTCTATCTGCAGAAAACAGGCAGCACTCCAGGGAATGGTAGTGCAAGGTTATATCTTTTCCAGGTCATATCAGATGGAAGTGACCACCTTGAATGAGGTGGCTCAGTCTCCAGTCTTCAGTAGTTCTGCTGGCAGAGGACCATCAGCACTGGCATCTTTGTGTATATGCTCATCTGGAATATGAAATTGTCAGTTTTTTGTTCAGGAAGATAGGAATTACTTTTCTGGATTAGCTGTTCTTGTTCCTGTGTTTCTTAATTTTTGCATAAGGTTCACAAGAGTAGAGTATCTAATGATTTTTTTCCTGACACTGCTGCACTGTGGCAACACATTGCTCTTATTTTATGGGCATGAAATGCTGTCGAGGAAGTGAGGCTTGGAGCTGCATGGGACACTGTCACAGGACATTGAACAAAAGCCAGCACTCTGGGATCTTTTTAATATCCTGATCCTAATCAAACAATTCTTTCTCCCTGATTTTGGATTAAGGTGTTTGTAATATTTTGTAGGTAGTGCTTGGTTTATGTCATAATGTACGTAGTATTAATTACATGTTTTCATTCTTCAATGGAACTACATTTCTTTTCATCTGTACATATTTCATATTCCACTTCAAAGTTAGGCTGTTAGATTTTTTTTTAAAGTATTTACAATAATGAATGGACTAAAAATGAATAAACTTACGAAGAAATTTGACAAACTTCTGCAGCACTGTATTAAACATTAAAGTATTATAGGTTATACATAATTGCTGTATATGGGTTGATTACGCAAATATTACAACACTGAGCATCTTTAGTGTGTGTTTCTTTTGCTTGATTTGCTTCAGCGCTCTGTGCAATTTTTTATATAGGAGAAGTTTCAGCTAGTCCCGTGTTTTCTCTTGTGTGAGTAAAAGCCATTCAAGCAGCTCAGCTGTAAATTTCAACATGGTGGGATGTACAAGTGTGTTTTGAATAGCTTGATCCAAATCACAAATAAAACTTGAATTTTCTGTCACAGATGAGGTTTTTAGTTGGTGTGTAGTAGCTCTGCTGGCTGACCAAGTATGTGGGTAAGAAACAGGGCAGCAGGGTACTTTGTCAATATATCTATGTCTTGAACTGTAGAGAGAGGCTGAGACCTCTGAAATGGATGGACACCATCTGCTGTTATTTAAAGTTCGTGTCTGCTTCAAAATGTACTCACAGTGTTATTGGAACAAGTGTTTGCATCCGTGGGAGAGTGAGTATTTTTCTATTTGCCTGTGCTTGAAGCCTAGCTGAAAGGGTTGCTGGAAGAATTTGTCACTTTAGGCAGAGATCTTAACGTTAGAATTTAAAATGTGATGTATAAAGTAGATGATGTGGATTCCCTCACAATCTTGTAACAAAGATAGTTAAAGCTTTTTTTTTTTTCTTTAATATTATGAAGTAAATAACTTTGTGCATATCCTCATGTCTTTACCTTTCACGTACTCAGAGAAGTGCATCTTCCTTAGTAAGATTGGCCAAGCCAATGAACATGGCTAGCTGAATTTAACTGCCAGAGTCCCTATTTAAGCACCTCAATATGTTTTTGTATTTTGATAAATGGAGGGAGGAGCAGTGGGATTTGTGAAATGTGTGTATTCTTCAGCTACTCCTGTATTTTGAGCTCTGGGGATTTGCCAGGTGTGGTTGCAGGCAACTGACTTCAGCCTTTGGTTTTTTCAAAAGCTTGACATAGTCATTAAGACTCATCTTAGGACCTCTTGTTCCTCCTTACTCAAGGTGGTTCTATGATGCCTTTCTGTCATAGGAAAGATATTATAAGGATGTTATTATGAAAGAAATGAACAACGGGGTGTTTTAAGGAAAGAAAAACATTTATAGTCCTTTTTCCTTTATAATAAATGTACACGCTAATTTGAGTAGAAGGCAGTAATTGGTGGGTGATGATTCTTCTGTTGTTCCTGCCCTGATCACATCTGTGTTTGAGTGCATGCTGTAAACCTTCTTCTCCTGTAATTTTCAATGCACCAAAAATTGTAATTTAGTTGATTGTAAAGAAGAAGAGGAAGTGGTATCTGTTAACACTACAAAATTGTTCTCTCAAGTTTAAAATAGCAAAAACGAGCAAATGCAAACACGATTTTTTGTGTATTCTTTAGAAAAGAGGATATGTATGCACCGGTACAGGTAAATTGAGTTCCAGAGTTTATCAGAATGTGCAGTCTTGAGCTCTTTTATTGGGCCTTGCAGTCATGAGGAACAAACTTCTCTTTGTGCAGAGTACACAAATGGGATTAAAACAAAACCAGTGAACATAATCTGTGAACTGCCTCAACTTTTATCAGCTACACTGAATGTTGTAAAGGTATCCTGAATCTTCTCCAGGCAAAAGTCTTCCAAGATTTCTTTTCCTAGGCTTCCTATAGTTAAAACTGAGATACCTGAAGTGTAGAAGCTGGCTTAATCTGCCCATGAGGACATTTGTAAGGGGCATGTCTCTGCTTGCATATCTTTGTTTGCTCACTTGCTTGTCATCCACACCATAATATTTTCTTTTTTCCTTTTTGCATTAAACCAGAGTTCTCATGGATTTATTTTGATCCCCTCTCCTCCTCCCCAAGTGTTAACTGAATCTGTGATTCAAAGTTGACTTGATAGAGTTTAGAGATGAAAAGTTGGAATTTGTCAAGTTTCTCTTGCACAGGGGGGTTGTGGGCGAAGTAGAACGCAAAGCCACCTCGGGAGCGGTGGCAACTGTGTGATAAGGAAGGCCCAGCTGCTGCTCTACCATTTTTCTGTTTTCTACCAGCAGAATCTGGGCAGGCGTGTGCTTTGGCCACAAAATAAAAAGAGAGAGGCAATGAAGCTGTATTTCCTTACTTCTTTAGCAATATCCTAAACGGCACTTGACTGAGAAAAGGAGGAATGTTAAGCCTGGCATTTTATACGTTTGTGCCTATTCTGTCTTGGTATCCTGAAGCTTGGTTTTTTGCAAACTCTCTTCATACTGGAGCAATATTTATGATACGATATCAGACGGCTTTCCAAGATGCTTAGAGGAGCACAGCTGGTCATTGCATTGTCTGAAAAAGCAAAAAGATTGAGGTGCTGGTAGAGACTTGTGGATAGGGTGGTGTGTTAAGTGGGCAGTGGGTCTTTTAATGTCTCTTGATGAAGGAAATTCATTGTATCACTTTAGCAAAATACTTAAGCTTGTTTTTCTTTAAATACTTAGGCTAGAAAAGAAGGAAATTGGAATTGTTCATCGGCTATTTGTTTCCATTGTGGAAGAGAAATAATAGAGAACAGATAAAAATAGATAATCAGCAAAGTGATTTACTGCTGCATGAGTACTCCTAGATTAATGTAGTGATAATGTGCTGTCTAGAGCTGGGAAGATGCTCAGAAGAAGAGTTAATGATACTTTATTAATAGTTAGCTTTTATTTTGTGTACTCCTACTGTCAAGCTTCATTGTTACTGTGATTATTTGTGCTGTTTATTTCTTTTCGAGATGAAGAAATCTGCTAATGTCTTTCTGATGCATGTGTGTGTGTACACATGCATCTGTGTCCTGCAAATGCTCTGTCTTAACTTCCATCCTTAGAAAATGTACTGTCGCCTACTCGTAAAGTTTTCAGCAATTAATCCCTCCCTTGGCCATGAGATGGATGTGCCTTCAAATGATATTATGAAAAGAAGAAAGCAGTGTCTTCATTTGCTTTGTAAATTTGCTGGTTGATGGGATGTTCCCTCATTACTGGAAGCATTTCTCCAGATTGGAAAAAGTAACAGACTTCCTTTAAGTCAAAGCTGAAACTTTCATCTCCTAAAACGTGTCCCACAGCTGCAGTTTGGAGATAAGATCAATTATGGTGGGATATGCCCTAATGTGTTTTGGGAGCTGGCAACTCTTTGAGTAAAAGACTCCGTTCTGTTTCTCGTGGTAGATTGCAGTGAGAGGGAGGAACTGGGTGGGAATCTAAAAAAAACTTCTTATATTTGGTGAAACATCCTAAAAGGGAAATAAAAACTATTCAATTACATATCGATTTTACAATTTCAAACGTCGTCCCTTATGATTATTAGGTTGAAGTTTCGGGTATTTGAATGTTAACAGTGTTAGATCCCATTTTTAGTGACTCTGCCTATTGCTCAAATGCATACAAAAAAAGATTTTGTGGTTTTGCAGCTTGGTTAAATAGATCTTTTCTCAGGGCATTCAAGAGACGTGAGTGAACAGAAATCTAGGGGAATGGACCAACCAACTTGCTTTAGGTGTAAGGAAACAGGTTTCTCCCCGCGGGATGTGTCTCGCACTGCAGAAGGAAGGATTACTGGCTTGTCAAAAGGCAAGAAAGACCATCTGGTAGGCATCCAGGTATGCCAGTAGGTTGTCGTTGATGAAATCCTGATAGGATTACAATGCACTTCTGATGGTCTGTGGCTCTGTGTTGAAGAGCATCTACAACTAATTTTTAAAAGATAGAAGACGAGAAACCTGCCTAGAAGCTGCTGTGCGTCGTGAGGCTCGGGAAGCTGGGCTCTGGAGCGTGGCTGCCATGGGCTTCTTGGTTGCCAGTACCAGATGAGTTGGAGAAGGATCTCTGCCAGCCGTATACAAAGGCCAGGCACAGTGTATATTTAATTGGACACATACTGATGTGAGCTGGGATTTTGGTTTGCAGAGGGAGTGACAAGTCTGTCTGCTTCCAACAGTCAGTTAAACTGCACAGTGTTTTCTTTGCCTTAATAGGAAAAGATGTGGTGATTGTGTAACTATTTGGATGCATTTCACTTCTTATGTGGAGTAGAAAATCCCATCTGGAAAGAAATTCTTCTCTCTGTAGAAAGGAAGGGTGTGAGCTATTACCTCCCTTCACCAAAGTGCTTCCTTTTCTCTTCTGTATCATTTCCAGCTGAGGCTTTTTTCTTTTCTGATTGCTCCCATTCTGCTTTGTTACAGGACATTCAAAATGGTGTAAAAATGAGGAGTGCTGTTCTTGCTGTGAGGGAGAGACTTGGAGGAGATTTTTAAATGTTTAATGTAGTTGTAGGACATCAGCGTAGTTGGATCTTCTTTGCTTGTCTCCTTTGACTAGTTGCCTGAGTGTTACATGCAATATTTTTTGAAGACAGTGAAATGCATTTTTTTACAACCAATGAAGTAAAACTTATTATTATTTTTCTGAAACTTACAGCTGTTGTGTAGCTACACCGCAATTACTTTCCCATGGGCAAGTTGTCTTTTAAAATAAATAAATAAATTTGCCTAACTCTATAGGGAATAAGATAACTGATGTAATAATTACTTAGGAGCAGAGCCAGCATCCTGCAATTACTTTAAAGCACATGTGCTGCAATGTCTCTCTATATTGATACACTTCTTGTGACATCCTTCTTCTGACACATTCAATTAATGTTTTATTATCTTCTTCCCGTTTAAAAAAATACCCAGTGACTGAGCTAGAAGCAACGGAGTCTGTTCACTTACTTAACCAGAATGGTTAAGTGGTTTTTTCCAACCACACTTGTAAGTATCTTTGCTGCATGAGTTGACCTCATATCACTGCAAGTTATTGATTATACTTATGCCTGTGGTTGGCTGAGAACAAACAGGTTGCAGCATTTCCTTCAGTGCGGAAAGCTCCTGATGAGATGGATGTGGTATTGATTAGAATTTTCAGATTTGTTAAGTATCATCTGCATTCTCTGTGCAGCACATGTGGCAACTACCAGTCCAGATCGGGGGCATTCCTTGTCTTCCCTTTGCACTCGTTTTGTTTAAGTACTCCAAAGAGGTGACAGTGCAAAATATTTCGATAGACTCTCTATTTCCATGTGAATTGCATCACTTGCTTGTTATCTGCTTTAGATACCATTTTCTTCACTTTTAAATTGTTTTATTTATTTTAGTCCATTTGAAAGAGCTATATCAGAAAGGAAAAAGACAATGAAGTTGTAAAACTATGATGAAACAATTTCCACTGGGTTTAGAACTATCATGTCTATAAAAAGTTATCTTCTTTCCCGAAACACCTCTGCGGAGGGGATCAAGAACAGTTAGTGAGCTCTGGCAACTGCTCTGGCTGTTGGGATCTGTAACCACTGGCGCACTGGAAAAGTGCTGTCAGACTCTTGGTAACTACGTAGCGGCCTGCAGCAGGGCACAGATGGGGAACTGCAGCCAGATGTTTGTGTGCGTCAGCCCGTTTGTGGCCACAGCCGGGAATGAATCCATGTGCTGTGCACATGGGCCTGTGGGAGTGTGCTCAGAAGGGGACCTGGCTGGGAAGGTGCCACACGCAGCGTGTTTAGCGCAGGTGTTCATGTGTCTGTATAGAAGGTGCTCACTTCAGCTTGGTGCTGAAAACTTTTTTCAGCTTGTTCAATGAGTGGAGTTTACAATGAGAGCGCTACGACAGTTCTGGTTCTGTGTTGTAGTTGTGGTAATTAATATTTAGCGTGGTATCTAGTAATTTTCAGCTTCAGTGCACTTTACAAACATTAATTAATTGTCACTGCACCCCTGTGCTGTAGGTAAATGCTTTCTTCGCTGCTGTTTTTTAGAGCAGCTGGGAGCCCTGAGACTTGCAGGCTCACTGGATCTCACTAGGTGATCCGTACCTTAATATTTTGAAAAGTTCTTTGTTAAATTAGGGTAAGTTGTTATTAATTCTGGGTAAAAATGAAATTGTCGTTAGATTATTATTGCATTAATTTCTGCAGTAGTGTGTGTTCTAGAGGCCACAGATTACATTAGAAGGTAAGAGATTAAAACCAGATTATTTCAGTTTTATTTTACTTATTCTTTGGATGCTTTGGCATCCTCAACTTACGCTGTGGTGGTGGGAGAATTATTTGGAATAAATTTGAGACTTCTATGGCAGTCTTGCCCTTTTCTTCTAAGGGTCCACTTGCTTTGCTGTAGCTCCAGTCTTCATTAGTAACGCTGGGTGAGTTGTTGAGAAGTGGCTTTGGCAGTGTGTTGCCCTCTGCTGTGTCCTGCAGAACGTGAAGGTGTCGGTGTGGGTGATCCGTACAGATGAAGGAATGTGTGCACTGGACTGGGTTTGTAAGTGCTCTCCCCCCTTCCTGGTTTATGCGGTTTAATGGGAATAAAGCCGTTCACGTGTGAGTGTTGCTTCTGTGTGAGTCTGGCACACAGACCGCTGTGGCTGTGTTTGTAGCTGTTACCTTTTGCTTTCCGCTGTGCTGCTCTCAAGTAGAACGTTTGACTGAAAACTTTCAGCTGCTGCTGCAAGACTTTACCCTGGTAACTGTTTTTACTTAGAGCTGCTGACAACTCAAGAAAGCATTTGAAAAACATTTTGCTTACCGGAACAATTCTGCTGACGTATTTTTCTTCGTATCCTTTTATTACTGGCAAAATTTGCATGAAAACAGGTCTGTGTGTATTAAGAGCTCACAATCCTCAGCTTGCCAATTAGAGTGGCGTTCAAGTTGCACAATGGAGCTAGAAGGAACTTGCTTGATTTTCCTGTGAACCTGAAACTTCAGGCCCTGTTTAATCATCTTAAACCAAATTTGTGTTAATCCATGTTTTGGTGTGTAACTGAGGCAAGATTCAAAATGAAGTGTGGTGGACAGAGGGAGGCTTTGTATGTGGCAAAGCAAAACAGAAGACTCATGAGAAAGCGCTCCCTGTGTCTCCCCCCAGCCTAATGGAAAATGTCAGGCTGTGCCCAGGTCTAGTCCTAATGACTGAACCTAATCATCTCCATGGCCCTAATTATGGTCCCATGGTAGGCTGAGATATTAGGTGAGGAATAAGCAGCAGGAGCAGATCAGCTCTTGAGCAGCAAATGTCTCATTATGCTCGAGTGATCAGTATTAAAAATAAAGGGGAGGGAAGAGTCAGAAACACACTGCTGAAATACAATCCAGAGTAGCAGAATTTTCCTGCATTTATATTCATTTCTTATTAATTCTTTGTGTGAAGCATGTGGCTACCTCAGCAGCCCAGAATTTTTATGGTTCCTTCCTCCTCTACAGGCTTTTTTGTAGCATGTTTGTTCACATTTGGCTCTGGAGTTCACAGCAGACCTGTGACCCTTCTCATTTTAGGAAGCATATATTGGATGGGGTGCAGTTGGCTTTCATTAGCTCTTTACTGAAAGGATTTATGATTTCAGACATGCATATTGTCTTCATCTGAGCAGTTTCTCTATATTACTGTTCTTTTGAGATCTGGGAGTGTTCTGGAGTGTTTTTTACTCCTCTGGCCCAAATGAATAGCGTCTGGCCATAGTTTGTTGACTGCTCCAGCAATTTGAAAGCATTTATGTAAAAAAGTTAAGAACACAGTCTAGGTTTTTTTTTTAGATTTAAAGCTTCTGTTGATGTGTTTTTAAGAAATCAAGGTTAGCTTTTGTAATGTCTGAATAATGGTCTGGATTTTTGTCGTCATATTGTATTTAGCTTAAGCAGTAGCGAAACCAAACTGATTTTTTCAGGTTTTATGTTTGCTTAGAGTTTTTCTTTGGGAAGATTATTCAGATGGATTAAGTCAAGTGCTTTGAAATTAGTAATAATACTTTTTTAACAGCACTAATGTATGCTTACAAAAAATTTGTATTTTATTTTCTTGAATGGAGTCAAGTATTCAGTACAGTAAACATGTTAGATGTTTATGGCTCTTGCCTATAGATGGTATAGTAGGGGTTTTTTAGTCCGTGTTCTAGGATTTCTTTCCTTTCTCCTTTTGCTACATTTTCATTTCAAGAAGCCACTTTAACATACACAGACCACAAGTCGTTCAGCGTAGGGTTTGTTCCCTGCTTTCCCTGGAACTTGAATGCAATGCAGGCCGGCAACTCCTTCTGCTCTTTTCCATGTGTTCATCATAGCCCTGTCCTAAATTGCCTTCTTATGCAGTGGAGTTTGCTGTCACTTCTGGTCAGGTGGTGGATGTGCTGATCATCAGCTCAGAGAGGGCTGAAATAGGAGCCAGCAGTACAGAGCAACCTGTCCTGGCATCCTGGCCAACAATTCTCTCTACTTGAAGAGACCAACCTGCCTGCATGGTAGCACTGATGGTATCTCCGTAAGAAAAACACCCATCTGTCTTTATGGACGATAGGAAAGTTATGAGGATTTTTTGACCTGTGCATGGAATAACCTATTTCCATGCCATTATGGGCTGGTAAACTGTTAGTCCTCTGTGACTTGGAGTGTTGGACTGTTCCAAGAGTGCCAGTGGTTAGAATTCACCCCATTCTCGTCAAGGAAATGGGATGTCAAAGTCCAGAAAACGTTGTATAAATGTTGATTTTATTACAAAGAACTCTTTTTGTTTGAAAGAAAAAAACAAATGCAAAAAACCTTTGAAAAGAACGATTTAATAAAATATATTATTAATCGATATTTCCACACATAGAGGAAAGCAATAAAGCGAGATCAGTGAGAGTTCAAAAACAATTATGTATTTACATTCCCTGTTATCTTTATCAGTCCATTTTGGGACCATGGAAAGAAATATTTGTAGGCTCGTTTTTCATTCTCTATTTTAAGATGGAGTATGGCTTCAGTAGACCTAGAAATGAACTGGAATGCTTTTAACAGTTCTGTAATATATAAAGTACATTTCAGTGATAGATACAGTTTCTGTCTTGGTTTGCTAGCTGTAAATGAGATTAATAGTGCTCTAGAAATAATGTTGGTTGCTTCTAGAGATGAAAGAGAATTCAAAAGATAATGACTTCTGAAAGTTAAATTTCTTTGTTCAGGAATACTACAGTAGACGGTGATTAACTGTGAAAGTGTCTTGCTGTAATAGAAATTTGCAAAGCTATAATGTTTATAAAGACATTTTTAATTGCAAGGTTATCTCTGTATGTCTTTTGGGAAAGTTCTTTAAGGGTTGACCAGGCAAATGGCTGTTAGTCAGTGTCCTGCTGTTACCCTAAGGCACTCTTGGGGTGTTCTCAAATAGCGCGTCCTAATTGTCTCTCAGAGCTGCAGCGAGACCAGCGGTCTCATTTCTCATTCAAGGTTGTTTTGTCGTACTATGCTGGATTATATTCTGATTGCATGGCCCCGAACAAAACTCTGCAGTGCTGCTCGTGTAGCGCTTGTGGCTTGCTGGCAGTTCTGTGACAGTTATTTCCTGTGGCAGTGGTGCTCCTGAGCATTAAAAAAAAAAAANNNNAAAAAAAAGAAGGGAAAAGCAGTATTAAATACCTATATATCAGCTTCCTCTCCCTGCAGCTCCATTTCTTTGATTAGTGTTATGGTGGTGTGACAGGGCAATATATCAGAAGTAATCGATCTGATTAGTGTGGAGATGATATAAACACAGATTGTATTGATGTTTAATAATATGGGCACCCAGGGTAAACAGAGATGTTGCATAGGCTTTGGGAAAGGTCTCTATAATGAAAACAGCAAATACAGCAGAGTTTTGAGCTAAGTTATTTTTCTGCCAAATTTCACAGCAAGTTATGGGTAGTTTGACTTTGCAGTGTTGGAGAGGGTGGTCAGATGGGCTGGCATAAATTGTTTTAATTGTTTCTTGAAATACACTTTTTTTTCCCCAAGGCAGATCTGAATCTTGGTTTCATAGGCTGCCTTATGTTGAGTCAATTCCAACACTGTGGTAAAGATTGCAGTATTATTAGACATGAAAACAAACACTTCTTTCAATTTTGTTTTTGATAAAAAGGCTGCCTACATCTATTATTAAAATCTTGATCTCTGGGTAATTTGACTTGATGGCGAATTATTTCTTTTCTGTAATTTAACTTGGGAAGAGATGTAAGTAAGTACAGTAAAAAGTGTTTTTGTTGGATTTTCGAGTGAATGGCTGGAAGGAAATTACCATGAATGAGGGAGCGGAATGCTGTATCGAAGATACATAAGGAAGTCCGTACTTAAATTAAATTTCCCCCACTTCAGAAACAATTGTTGGGCTGTGTCTGTTTTCGTGCAGGCCCCTTGATTGCCTGGGGTGTGTCTTGAGGAGAGCTCCAAGGCTCAGCCCGTGTAAGAGGTTGGGCGTTGATGGAGCTGTGATGCCCCCCTGCCAGGGGGTTACGGGGGCTGAGCTGTGCCTCTGCGCAGGGTGAGGAGCTGCTGCTGCTGCTGCACCTCCGGGGCTTCCTGGGCAGTGCTGAGCCCAGCCCCTGGCACCAGCCCGCCTCTTGGGCAGCCTTTTGGAGCCGGCACTTGGTTTGAAAATACACTGCTAAAAGACAAGCTTGCACCTTTAAAGCAAAGCCCAACATGTCAATTACTTACTTTCTCGGGTGAGATCCTGGGCTTGTCCCAAGTAACACAATTCTGGCAGTGCCTCTGTCCAGTGCTTTGTCTGCTCCCACCTGCACAGGCAGTGCTGGTGCCGGCGACGTGCCCTCGGTGTTCGGTGTGCTGGAAGATCTCCTCCCAAAGCTGGGCCTTTACAGGAGCTGCCAAGGATGGTTTCTGGAATGGCTCATTGTCTGCTGCTTGGGGTCCGTTCCGTGCTACTCCTGGTGTCAGCAGCAAACAAATAACCCAAACAACTGGTGTGGACTACAACTTTGCTCTTACAAGACTACAGTGAAGAGGAGGGGTAGGGAGAAGAAGCAGCAGGTCACAAGCTGCAGAACTAGCCCTAGAATCCAGATGAGGTTTTCTAAATTGATGGTTATATGGAAGATGGGGAAGAAAGAGACGGTTAAGTGCAACACTCACTTCAGACCTTTGTGAGTGCAACATGATTTCAAATTAAATAAGCTTTCTTTTTAATGACTGGTCTTTCTGTGTTCAAGGTCAAGAAGCGGAGCTTCTTAATTGTGAATTTCCCCCTTTTTATAGGCAAAGGTGTGTTGTGTTGGTGAAGCAAAAAGGAATGGCTGTTACACTTTTCAGGGTATTAATTTCAGACTGAATTTGGTTGTTTAATTTGATCAGTTAAACAGAAAAGCATTCTTCCCTGTCTGCTTGTATGGTTCAGTTATACAAAAAAAAACTAAGTACGGTTGGGAATTTTCCATTTTTAATATGAAACATTTTGGATTGGATCACAACCTAATTTGTGCCAGCAGTCTGGTATCAAATTCAGTTTGTGAAGAAGAGCAGTTGATTTACCCACCTGCCTTAATATCATGGAATGTATTTCATAAAGTATGGAAAAATATGCACTGCCTTGCACCTGTTTACACATGCAGTAGTAACTGCTGATTGTAGGTATTGCTGGGTATTAATAATGTGACAGTATTTCAGTTTCACAGCAAAAGTATGAAAGAACGCGTATATACGCAAAGAAGTTTGTCATTCATATGAACAGAAAGTATTTTATTTCTAAAATACAGACCCTGGTAGAAGAGTCTGTTCCTTCAACAACTGTTTCCTTTCTTTAGTCTCTACAGAAGGAAGAATTCATTTCAAGATGGTCTGATTAGTCATGTGCCCTTATGGAGTTCCTGGTATTGATGTGACTCGATGCTGTATTCCTCAGATACCAACTGCAGTTCTTACATGCTGCTTGAAAACTAGAAAACTTTGAAAAGTGGTTTTTCCAATGTCTTGTATTCATCTCAGTTACATTTATGACCGTTTCCTTTTTAAAATATTGTTTATAACACATCAAAAGAAAGATTTGAAAAGGATTTTGAAAATCCAGATTCTGCTTCGTGTTATCTTTTTTTTTGTGGGCTGGAATGCAGGCTCAGATTCCAAAACTGTTGTTGTTTGCATGTAGATTCTCTAATCTCTGAACTCTTCAGCGGTAGTAGTAGCTACTGCAGTGGTGTCCTTGTCTTCTTTGGAAGTCAGATCAGCTCAGATGACAGGAACATCACCTGTTGAAGTTTAAAAATCTGTTTAAAGCTGTAGTCGCTGGGGTTCTTTTCAAATTGGTCCCTAGTGACCATCCTCAAAGGCAGTGTGATGGTCTTGGGTTCTGTGATGTCAAAAGCTTGGAGGAGAGTGAGATGCATTTGCAATTTTCATCCCAGTTCAGTATTTATTAGGACATTAAATGGTAGTTAAGCACCTTATGTCCCGATTCATTTATGATGCTGTAGCCTTTTCACCGGTGTCTTTTTCCCAGGTTCTCCCCTAAAAGAAACTTGTTAAAACCTACTTATGGATTGTTCGTGAAGGTAATTACATTAAGTGTTTGAGTTTTGTGTGGGTGGGTTTTAAAAATTTTAAAAAATTTATTTTAAGATAAAAGAATCAATGTCATAACATTTCAATTTGCCAAACACTTTAAATAAAAGATGGTTACAATACAGAAAGTAAAACTGAAACTGAGAAGGACCATTAGAAATGTAAATGTTAAATTCTGTGAAGAAGAAATAATTGCTTTTAGTGATAAATAAAGCTGGATTTTTAATTCAGCAATATCATGAGCTTTTCTTAAAGGAGTTCTGTGCCTTCCTGCAGTGAAAGTGTCTCTTTGCTTTGCTGTAGTCATTTTTCAACATCGTCGCCTTGGTTCAGTGTTATAAATCAGGAGAGGAGACTCGCACTGACCCGGTCCAGAGAGCCGTGCGAGCCAGTGCTCGGCGCTGGGCCGTGTCTCCAGACCAAGGGGATTTTGTTCCTGTGCCTGAAGCCGAGCGTGTCTGGAGATGCCCTGGCAGTGACAAGTAATGCTTGAGTCTGAGTCCAGGTTTTCATAGATCTCAGTACGTTGTTGTAAAACTGGGCGTGTGGTGTCTGAGTGCCTTTCCAATTTAGTCATCCTCCTAGCATTTGGCTGAGTGTTAAGACTGCATCCGTCCTTCTTGCATACTTTTTTTTCTGACTAAATGCTAGACTTGTGGTTCTGGAAGTGTGTAATTGTTCAGTGCTTACTTCTTCCTCCTTTCTTTAATTTGAGGATTTGTTTTGACAGCTAAAATTCTGGTGGTTTTCTGGTTGTCTGCTGCAGTAGAACCTATGAACAGATGTCAAAGCAGAATGTTTGTGTCCTCTTTTAAATAGTGAAAATTCAATTTCTCCATTAACTCACAGTTTCCCCACCCATTTAATGTGAGTTTTTTTTTCTTTTGGATGGTCTCGTACCATCCCATGTCACAAGTTTTGGTCTGGTGGTTTAACGACTTAAAGCTAACATATTTAATACATTTTTATTTGCTGGGAAAAAAATTTAATTATTCAAAATATAGTTTTGGTGTTTGATCTAATGCATATTCCGTGTGTCTGAGATTTTTCTTCAATTGCTACAGTTTTTGTTTCAGAGCAGATTTTTATTCTGTGCAAAGAACTGTTAAAATACTCTATACTTGAAATACTGGGTGTACCCTGCTTACCGTAGATCTGTCACAGATTTTGTTGTCTGTAGCTTCTAAACCACCATTTCCTTTGTGTGTTTGCTTTCAAATAATTGGCCCCAAGTGCTAAAATAAAAATACGAGCACGGGTTAACTTTCCTGCGGATCTGCTGCTGACTCTGCAAACCAGGTTCTCATGCTGCCATCTCCCTTCTCACCGAAACTTGCACTGGTTTGCAAATTTAGGATGTCAAATAAAGTTGAGATGTTGTAATTCCTGGGGTGAATGGTGGTGAGATGCCGTATTTTGTGGGAGCTACTGTGGAGATTAGGCTTTATTTAACTACTTAGATTTTAAAGACCAAATTTGCAAAAGCTATAGGTTAAAAACGCCATGGATTGTGTTCATTCTTTCCGGGCTGCCCTGAAGGGCTGGTGGTGGCTCCAGCGTTCAGGGCCGTGCTGGCAGGTGGCTCCACGGGCTCCGTGCCCACGCTGAGGAATTGGCTGAGTGCTGGGGCTCACGGGCAGGGCCGCGGGAGCCTCTGCTCGCCCCTCGCCTCTCGCAGTCAGTGTGTAAACTGTTGTTATTATGAGAAGCTCTGGGATTTATATCTTAAGGTGCTCTTGTTTATTTTTTTAAGTTCCAATGGAAATCAAAATGAGCTATTTGGATTTCAGTTTCTGTTTTGAGAAGAGATGATTTTTAGGACCCTGTTAACTTTCTGTTTTAAATAGAGTTCTCACAGTCCACTAAGCAAATAACTTTCACCTTGTTATTGCAGGTTCAGTATTTGTTTCTATAGAAACAGTTGTTGACAGGGTTTTTTTAAACTCTTCCTATTTTCATAGATTTCCAGTGAGTTCTAGAAGAACAATTTCCTAAAAGCCTTGATCAGTAATCTGTGGCAAAACAGAAATGCGTAGCTTTACCTAAGCAGTAGAGATTGGGCACGTGTTGACTGATTGAGAAGTGACTTAACTTGCTCAAAATATATAGGTAATACTTCCTTAGATGTTGAAGTGATTCATCTGCATTACAATATGTTGAGTATGTTTTTCAACAATTTCTAATTGATAGAAGACTGTTGGTACCAGTATGGGGTTTTATTTTGACAGTTTAAGTATCTTGAGTGCTTCGTGTAATTTCTCAGCTGTGTTCTTAAACTGAATCTAAACCTGAAAATAACTGATGCTTTGGCCAATATTTTTTTCTGATAAATTTTAATAATGCTTTTTAGAGAGAGCTTATACTTCAAAGATTTTTACAGTAATAGTTTTATTTTTATAAGTAACCAGTATTGTCTGTTAGGTCCATATATGTTCTATTAGACTTTTTAGCCCATTTGCAGTGAATGTTATAAGAAGTGTTGAAAACCAGCCTATCCAGAGTTTGCAGGTGCCCACTGTGCCCTCAGGAGTGACTGATCTGCAGTTACATTCCCAAGCCAGTGGTTGTTGGTGAATTGTTCTTGTTGGTATTTAAGTTTTATGATAGCTATGCTTGTATTAAGGATAATTTTGACAGATTTGTCATTTAAAGAATTTTTAATATCTGAATGTGTTAGGAAAATATTTCTGTATTCCAGATTTGTGAAGTGGAATTATTCTTAAGTTAATTTCTTTGCATTATATGTTGGACAGTTATCATTATGAAAGCATTTGTATCTGCTCAGTTGCTCCAAGTAGATAAAAAAATGGTTAAAAATTTTGCTTTTTAGAAGACAAAGCGAACTTATTTTATGGAAAATTAATACAATTTTAAATTATGTTTTTGGAGTATTCAAATCTACTTAAAAACAATTTGACTTTTTCTGTCTTTATCTGATACTGCTTCTTTACCCTTCTGTGGAACACTTATTTTCAGTTAACTGCTTCTCAGGAAATGGGGCTTTTCCCTTCACTCCTCAGAAAACTCAGGGAAGGTGATGTCCAATGGTAGAGGGAGATTGGAAGGCGCAAACAGAGTCAATGAACAGTAAAGTTGTGCTGCTTTTTGGATGCAAGCTGACAAAGGCAAAGAGATGAGAAGATATTGCTGGCATTACGCTCACAGTTTTGTTTTGCCGTACGTTATTTGGTGTGCTCACTGTAATGGAGAGTGGTGCAACGTTACTTTCTGCTTGAAGTTTAGATGTAACATGAAAAGTGAAGATAAAGAGCCTGAACTTAGACTTCCTTCCTTTTTTTTTCTTTTTCTTTTTTTGTCAGCTGGTGTTTCACCTTTAAAGCTAAATATTTGGTTTGGCTGCCATTTTATCAGTCACTTTGTATACATGTGATTTCAATGAAAAATACTTTTATCACAGTAAGTTTTTAGCTAATACTGTATTAGATATAAAGAAATGTTTGCAAACCAGACAAGATAAACAATTTTCTCGTCATTAATTCTGTATTAGTGCATTTCTAAAAAGAACTGTCACATTGCCTTTCTTCAGTAAAATTCTTAATTCTTTGCTGGAATAAAAATTTTAAGACATTTATCTTGAAGGCAAAGTGATTAATCTGTGCGGGTCACCCTTGGTACCTTAATGCTAGACATTGGAAGAATTGGGAAATATGGAAAAAATTGCCTGTTTAATAGTGTGGGTTCTGCAGAAAAAGATGGTGCAGTGTTCATACCCCACTGAGGCCTCCTTACATCCTAAACTTCTAGAGTTCCAGGCGTTTGTTAGCCGTCAGAGCTGCCCAAAGCTGGGATCATCTGTTTTGTTTAATCTTCCACATAATCACCAGGGATTATGCTGAGTTATAGTTTCAGATACACCTGTAGTCTCCCTGTTTTCTCTGTCCATTCCTCACCAGTGGCATTTATTTAAAATCATTGTGGCTTTAAGGGCTGAGGAAAATGAGAGAAGACAGTGGGTGCGGTCGGTGATGGGCAAGGATGCGTAAGAAGTGGTTCTTAAGGCGGATATAGAGAAATTTGTATTTGAGTTGGGCTAGAGATAAGGTTAAAACTGGGGCCCTTAGTGATGCCATTAGTCCTCTCTGCCCTCACTGGCCTTTAGATTGCAGCTGCAGCTCAAGTGCACAGGAGCTAGGATGAGCATTTGTGCCACGGGGATGCTCTTCATGCCCTCTTACAGCATCAGTGAGCAGCTCCAACCTGCAGCTCTGCTTTGCTTCCTGGTAAGCAGCAAAGGTCTTGCCCCCTCTGCAGAAAATCACCTGCCAAGTGCTTTTACTTTTCCTCGTGCAGGCTGGCAGGTGTGAGATAGGCTGTGTATGACAATGGACTGTGCTGTGCTACATCTCACTAGGAATTACACAGCCCTTTTTGCTAGAGTGGTTTTGGCAGCACTCTGAAAAGCTGCAATCCCCAGCCATTTTTGATGTAGACAGTTCCCCAAATGCCCCTGAAGGTCAGGACAAATTCCCCAAATGTAATTGAATAGGCCAAATACTGCAGGACCTGGTCTCTAGCCTGTGCTTACTGGACTAACATAGAAATTTGTGTGTTTATACCATTTCCAGATTTAAATATTTCCGAAATACTTAAATATTTGCTTAAGTTACTTGAACTTGTGGATTAGAAGTGAAAACAAATCACTTAGACTGCAATTCAGTACTTCTTTGCAGTGCACTTTAATATCCGTGGCTCTCTTGGAATTTGTAGACCAAATGCGTGTTCCAGTAATGCTGTATTTTCTATGATCTGCTCCTTCTCTCAACCCTATGGGTTGCTCTCTTGTAATAGTGCAGATGAAAAGAAAATAGGAAAATGTTTCCAAAATCTGTCTCAATTGAGCAGCAGATGCTCAAACAAGATATTATAGCTGGTGATGCTTTGTATCGTGACCAACTGCAAATTCTTAGTGACAGTGGGACTGCAATTATCTGGTCTACACTTTCTTGCAATTACAGCTATAGATGTCTTGAGAAGTTGGTTTTTTTTAACGTACTTGTTTAGTAAGGTATTTTGTTTTCTTTAGCAGTGTACCTTAAAAGCAGCAACACAAAAGCTCTGCTCCAGAGTACAGTACAAGAAACTTAATCATAAGCCAGGCTTTTATGGCATGGTTCTGAGCTGTAATACAACATTTTCATAGTGGAGCAGGTAGTGTCGAAATAAAAAGGTATTTATGCTGAAAAGTGTGCTTCTAACATGCTTCAAAGGGCAGTTACATGGTGTGGGAATTCAGCCAGGCACCAAGTATTTTCTGTAACTTTCGTGTCGCACAGAGGCATCAGGCTTTTTTTTCCCTCTTTCTCCGTACTCTGGTTATGCTCTGAGTTCATGTAGGTCGTATAAACTTGCATATATGCACATTTTTCATTACTTAAGGCTTGAAATTGGCTGAAATTTTGAAATTGGATGTTAAAATTTTAGATGTAGCAGTCATTTAATAATTGTGGTTTATTTCCTCTGGTTGTGTTGCAAGTGATGCATACAGTGTAGCCTTTTAAGTTGCCTCTCTCAAAGCTTTGTAAAAATCAGATATGAAAGAATTAAAAATTCATTTGAGGTTATGGTTGTGAATTTGACCGATGAAAGGTTGAGTGGTCAGTTAATAAATGTTCTTGGGTAGCCTGACCTGTGGCTTCCTCAGGGTCACTCTGTGCCCTCTTCCAGGCCTTGAGTGTTGGGATCATAAAGTACATGAAGATCGTCTTTCTCAAAAGGCTGAGTAAAATTCAGTGATGGAAAAGCAAAACAGGCCACAAATTGGCAGAGAACCTGAAATACTGGCTGATCCTAAACCCTTACTATTTGTACTCTTGTATTAAAAACAATTATTACATATGATAATGTAGTAAGTATTCCACTACAGGAATACTGCAGGATTGGTTTGGTTTTGTTGTGGAGACGCAGAACACTGGGAAAATAAATTGTTATTTCAGTAGCTTGTAATTTTTCACTGGGCCTCTAAATGTGAACAGGTAGGAGATCAATTACGCCTCTAGTCCTCCTTAGCTATTTTCGTCTTAGGTGTTTGAGCAATGACCATCTTTGTTTTCCTTATCTTTTTATATAACTTGGATAAAGCCTGCATTTGGAGGGCTGGCCCTTCAAACGTAAGGATTGCATACTTAAGTTTAGATAGGGAAAAAAAATCAGAATCTTGCAGAAATTCACAAGTAAACCCCAGCTGGCCTTGCAACACTTGTAATCTGTGGATTTGCAACAGAAGGTGTCAAACAGTATGTATATGTGCATTGAATTGCATATATATTGAATTGGATAAAAAGTACTTTGTAGACCAAAGTGAAAATATTTTAGTTAAAATAATGCATATTTAAAAAACCATCATAATGGTTAGAGGTGTGCGGCGTGTGTGGCAAACGTACAGAAGTGAAAACCTTGAGGGCTAATAGTTCTGTGAAAATAGGTTAATTTAATTGATTCTCCTAAGTGAACTAGAAAGTATCTGTTCTCAAGTACCTCACAGATTTCAAAACAGCTCTGTGGCAGTACTAATTGTTTTTAACTCTGGAGGTTAGGACACAAGCAGTAACACTGGCATTAGTCACAAGGCTGACAGAGCTGCTGTGTGCCACGGACCTGGCTCTCTGCGGCTGTGGCTGTTGATTTTGAGGTGATGCTTTCCTTCCTCGTTTTTTTCTTCCACCACTCCACACATATGCTGATAAAAGTAAAAGTCGTGTAGATTGACCTACACTTGATAGGGAGAAGGGTGTTTTTGGACTAAGCCATCAGTCTTTGTCTTAAATGAGAAGGGGCTAAAGTTCCAGCTCTGCCACAGAACATGTGCTGCCACAGTCTTTTGTGTGCTTGTCAGCAAAGGCCTCGTCTGTCCTGGTCTGTCGCTCCCCTGTAAGCTGGACATGTAGTAAACAGTGGGAGAATGCTGCTGGTGACTGGCTTGTCTTTTGATGCCAGCCTTTTCAGGGGGCATCAAAACTGATTTCTGGGGCACAATGGCTGCCTGATCTCCTGGGGTCCTTCTAGGCTGCTGTAGAGTAAATGTCTAGCAAGTGCTAGGGGCAGCTCTTTTTGGTGGGTTTTGGAACAGTCTCTCCTGTATTCAGAGCTGGATATGAACAGACTGTACCCTGAACACTTTGTGGCTCAGCATAGGTAAGATTTGAGTAATCTGCAGTGATCAGTCAAGGTGAAGTGCTTGATGGTTAAAATCCAGCCTCTGTGCTGGTGCTGGCAGTTGGCCTTGCTGGTGCTTTCATGGTGGTGATCCATCATGTTCTGTTAAGATATGGGTGGAGTTTTTTTCATTTTGAAGAAATTTGTTGTTTTCTGGTCTGAACTCACCTACTGGCAGTTGTCAGACACTGAAAGACTCCTCTTGAAAGACCATCTCCTGGTTACGACAGTGATCTCAGTAGAAAAAATTACTGTATCCATAGTGCTGTGGAGGTATTAACTGCTGAGTCTGCCTGGGGATCCCAGGAGAACATCTTGGAAAGCACTGCAGAGACAGAGCTGCAGGATGTTGCAGAGCTTGTTTTACCTGGGAAGGATTTCCAAGGCTGCCTGGTGTTAATGGCCACACCAGGCAGCTGTTAGGGGGACATCGCCTCCTTCCAGTGCCTGTTCTTGTCCCAGGGACCAGTCTTTTGAGTTTACTTCCACTTTTGCCCCATTACTTCTTCCTGGTATCCTTTTGATAGACTGTTAGTAATTGCATCTCTTGCATGTAAAAAATTCATTTTGTTTTATGTGGCTACTGAGCGTTTGATCTCAAGCCTTCCCGTTGTTTTAACACTGTGTGTCTCTAGTTAACACAGTAATCCCTGCTGTAATGTATCCTTGCATTAGTCACTCCCATCAAAGGCTTGATCCGGTGTGATTTAATGTAAGAAATTATTCTGTTAGCCTAAATGCAAAAATCTGGGTTTTTTCCCCTCCTCTTTTGTTTTTTTCCCCCCCTCCATCCCACTGTGCATTGTATAGGCTTTTTATTTATTCTGCCAGATTGACAGGATTATAAATGAGAGCTGCATGGTGAAGCCTCTAATTTTTCATAAGTAAATGAATTAATTTATCATAGCTGTTGTGTTTTATTGCTGTCTCGATGCCAGACTGTCCAGCTTCTTTATTCCCCCTTTTACCTTCTAAATACTGAATCCATGTCATTGCGTTTGACAGCTTTCTGGTTCCCCTGTCAGATGCAATTTGGTGCTAATCACATTTTCTTTGCTTAGTGTCAATGGTACAGGCCATGCATAATATTCCTGTATGTCCACTTATTTACTTGAAACACAGCTGAAATGTCTTGGGCATTAATCTGATGAAGCTACTACATTAGAATGCAAAAATGATGCTTGAGTAGTAAGATAATGCGGTGTGGCAGATGTGCAGTAGATAACATTGAGGCTAAACTAGTGATCTTTATCAAGCTCTGATGCGTTTTATTTGTTGGTTTTGCATACCTTTTCCTAAAAAAGATTATAATCAGTTCTGGTTCATTAGAATGGTGTCACTTATAATTTAATTCCATCTTTGGGATCAAACTCTGAGAAACTGCTTCTATTCTTCCCTCCACTCCCCATTTTTTGAATACAGGGTGGTTTTTGTTTTTGTTTCAGTTTTTTTTGTTTAAGTTGTGGGACACACTCCGTATATGTTGACTTTTAATGGGAGTGTTCAAGTCTTTCAGTTACTCATTTGGAATGTTTTAATTTCCTGTTAAAACTATTCTTATATCTCTGCAGTTTTCAAAGCTGCTATTAGCTGAGCCCTGAATACTTAAAATTTCAGTAAGATCCTGTAGTCTGCTATAGAAAACTAGAGCATGCTGTAGGTGTTCCTCTCCTAACTCCTCCTACAAAGGTAGGTTTGCGACACTTTTGCCTTAACTGTGTTGAAATTATACTTCTTAGTATAGTTTTTTTTTTGTGTTACCTGGTAATGCTTTTTTTTGGTGTGTTTTGAAATCCTTCTTTTCCAGTAAAGAAAAATGCGTGTTTCTGGAAGACCTTGAAACGATAGGTCCCTATAGCGCATCAGGAATTTTGGTTTGGTAGTATTTACATACTGAGTTATGCATTTGCTTTGATTTTTGCATGTTTTTGTCTGCTCTGAAATCCTGCTATGTATTCCTCTGCTGCTGTATAGAAACAGTGATGATGGCTTGTGAAAGACCCAACTGCTTTATAGCAGTTCAAATCTATTCTCCCTTTTAAAGAGTGCATTTAAATATGAGATTTGGGAAAGGATGTAGTGTTGATTTGTCATAAAATGGATGAATTTTGAGAAATGTATAGTTTGCGAAAAAATTCAGGCTAATGTATGCTTGTCAGCCACATAGACAAGGATTTTTTTTTTCTAGCAGCACCGTCTACAGATGAGCCTTGCAGCTCAGACTCTTTATTTTAGAGTACATACTGATGTTAGGAGTAAGAGCGTCTGTGGAGTGAATCAGCAGTTCTAAAATCTCCGTCTCTTGGTATGGGAATTCTGTTCCAACACAAAGAAATCCAAATTTGGAAAACAAGCTTTATGGAGAGCACATGAATTCTGCTTAACAATATTTGCATGTCTCTGCAGACAGACTTTATGTGCTCCCAATAAAGCATCTTGGCAAGTAATTAAAGTGCGAGTCACTACCTGGTGGGGGTTTCTAATGAAGTTATTTCATAAAACGGGCAGTTTTGTCTGTTCTGTGAGAGCTCTGGATGCTTGAAAACTACAGGTTCACCTGAAACCCTGAATAAAGAATTTTTATTTCAAATACCTGTCTATTTATGTGAAGTCTGCCTATGTGTGCTTGAAACAACATGGCTCACGATGTTGAAACTCTTTCCTTGTAAAAAGAACAGGTTAAAATTCCTTACTGCATTTTGCAGTCAGAGTGCTCACGTTGACCTGCAGGGCTGTTGTGGCTTGTTGAAAAACACAGGGAGTGGAACCTTCAGTTCCAAGATGTTTCATTGGTTTTGTGGGCAGTTTTGGGTGAGTGATTTGATGTAGCACATCAGTTCTTCTGTATGGAAAAGTAATATCATGACTTTGTGCACTACTTGAGCTGTTAACAGAAAATGTCAGTAAGGAGAAAAGATAATTTCATGGGACTTGGAAGAAGTAGGCTGAACTCCAGATTTGTCATGGGTATCCCGTATGGTCTTGGTAAATAGTTTCATTGTGCATTTGTGTCTGTTGGTGGATGTAGAAGGATAATGCTGCTGTACTTCACAAGTCTTCATGAAACATGTGTGTACACACAGAGCACACTTCTTGTACTTGGTTATTTTTGTGACCTTCCATTGTTAGTGCATGGATAGAGCTTGCTGTTAGTAACAAATAAGCTTAGTGAAACCAGTGCAGTTTTCTGGAGATATAAGGTTTAGACGCTTCAGTTAAAATTAAGGAATTAGAATGTAACTGTTGTGATTTTTTTGTTCATGGAAATGGAAAATGTTTAATAACATTAATACATCATCCACTGAGAATATGGGAAAATTCTTCATGTTGTCTTACACTCTTGGTTAGGACATTAATTCAATGTTTTGGGTTTTTTTTAAATAATCGAATACAATACAAAATAATTCCTGTCTACTAGCAGAGCTGCTAGCTTTTTGTTTGTGTTCCTTTTTAGAATGCTTTACCAGTATTTTTATAAGCTTTAAATTTCCTAGAATATATAAGTTTACCTTGTCAAAGGCATCTGAGTCTATATAATGATACAATGGAGCTACAACTGGGAATGGGATTTGTGGAACCTTAAAATCATTTTACCTCATTTAGGTAAAATTATAGGGCAGTTCATTGTGCTGCATTATATATTCAGGTGTGGACGTGAATTCTTTGATTTATTTCACTTATATTTTGTTGTTGATTTGGAAAATATTGAAAGAGTTCCAAAGTAAGATTGAAGCAAGTATATTCGACCCTTAGCCTCTGTGCTGAGACTCCCTGTGGTGATGATTAATTGGTAATGTGAACATCTGTGAGGGAATAGTGGAAGTGCCAGACTTTTCAGAGGGGCTAGGACTGGTTGGTAGGCTTCATGTTCCTATGATGTGGAAGAAAGTACCCACAGCATAGATAAGTCACTCGCTGTTAGTGACTCAGAGGATTTAACTTGTGGTTTTTAATACTGCCTGAGGAAATACTAGTTGAGTGACTTACTGAGTGTTGGTGAGGCTCTGATCTGGTTGGATGTGCAGTACATCTTAGGGCATTTCTGAGGATGTTTTGGGTGACCTTGTTTTGGGGAGATATATAGATTAATCAAGTTGGTCAACGCATCTTCTAGATGAGGAAGAGTAATGGTGGACTTCTGCAGGCGTGAGTAGGGATATGACTAAACCAGAGATGTGCTGTCAATTTACATGATTTCTGTTTATATAGTCCTGATCTGAGAATCCTGGACTCATGGATTTCCAAAGAGAGAATGCAAGTTGTGATGAAGATGTATCACCCTGGATCCCCTTTCATTTTCTGCTGCTTGTCTGGGCATGAAGTGGCTGGGGTGGATAAGAGCTGTTTGTGTGCCTGTAACTGAAGTGGAGCTGTTTGCTTGGGATCTCTCTCCTATATGGTGTGTCAGGCTGCTCTGGCTGTTCCCACTAACAGCACCAAGTGCCATCGTATGCAGTGGAGAGAAGCCTGGGAAGGGAAGGGTACACCAGCTCTGGTAGCTGACAGTGTTCCAAGTGCCTGCTTGAGCTGGGCTCTTCCATCTGCTGGCAGGCTCCTGGCTGGCACCTGCCACCTTGGTGCAGTTGAAACTGAAACATGCTGCTTATATGGAAAAAAAGCTTTTTTTTCTTCTTCCCCCCAGACATACCATATTGTGGCTTTAAAAGAGCTTAAAGGAAACCATCTAGAGACTTCTAAAAATGAGGGATTGTTTTTCAAAGCTTGCTAAAAATACCGGTATGCAGGAAACCCTGTCAAGGTTGTTTTTCAGTAACGTGTACTTACATACCTGGTGTGAAATGAAAGTTGAAGCAGCGCTTGTTTGGTGCTCTTGGATATGGAAACTTTCAGAAAGGGTTAGGTGCATAATCACATCAGCAGTTGTTGCCTCTTTTGTTCGCTTTTAATGCAGCTGCTAATGGATTCCGGGTTTTTTGTTGGTTTTTTCTTTTAACAAAACATCAGTTAATGTGAGAATTAATATCTGATAATGGGGAGCAAGAAATCTTTGAATGTTAATGGTATTATGTGTGCTCTCTCTACCCTTTTATATTTGCATTCTAATAGGATTGGAATATTTTAGTGGCATTAAAAAATCTGTAAAGAGATTGAGTGTGGGTAAACCCTCAGTGATGCACTTTTGGATGAGAAATTTGGGTTGCTGGTGTATTTCACTGTCAGTGTTAACAACTGTGTTGATTGCAGAAGAGAAAAAAGCTTTGGTAGTTAGTGGGTTATGTCCTGAGATCCCGTTTCCTAACCACAGAGTGAACTGCTTGGAGTCTTAAGGGATTGAAAAGTAAACAAAAATGTATTTAAACTAATTGGATTTCAATTAAATATATTTCTGCATTTATTTAAAAGAATCATTGATTTTCAGTGATTGATCACCCCTAAAATGTTGATGTGCAATCAAATGTCTTTACATTAAATGTAACACTTTTTTAAAAGAGGAAAATGCATTATATGCATATTTATGCAATGATACTTAGCATACATTTATTCAGAGTCTTAATTTTTACATTTAGCTTAGGAAATGCTGAGTGACAGTTCTTATTTAGTAGACTATTAATTCCTTCTTTATGGCTTGTGTCAAGCTAGTTTTAGTAATTGAAGTTCAATTAAAGCTGTGGAGAACTAAAATGAATTTTAGTTAAGAAAAAGTGGGAAACATTCTGGATGTGTATTGGGAAGAGTTTTACATTTAAAGCTGATATATTGAACAGAAGCAGATTGCAGATGATGCACGATAGACTGTGCAGCCGATAAAGTAGATGAGACCAGGAGGAGTTTCTCAGGGTCTTGGAGCAAATGGAGCTCAGCTCTTGCGTTCAGTTGTTTTTCAGAGGCTGTAAGAAAGTAAGACTAGTCAGCTTCCCTGCTTTTCAGTGATCAGACGATTTTTCATTTTGAATGTGCTGCTTCTTGAATTGAATTGCTTAGATAAACTGAAATGAGAATATACTCTTTGCCAAGAATTGTCATCTACCACTCTCAGGGGCTTGTCATTTTATCTCTTCAGAAAGCTCTGGTTCCATGAGCTAGCTCTGTGCTGTCCCCTTTTGTGAGGGGAAACATGCTACTTGTGAGCAGTTCTTTGGAGGGTAGGAATTGCCTGTGGAATCCTTCTAATTTTTTTAGTCTAATTTGCGTTACCTTACAGATGATGCAGCAGCCTACCTGTGTCATGCTGCCAAGTTGTGGTTGAAGTGTAGATCAGAAATGATTAGTATACAGTTACAATCCCAGTGGAATGGGGGGACATGTCCAAAGACTGATGCCTCCGATGAGTCAAGAGAAGCTGTGGAGTTTCCTGGTAGAGTCTGAAAGCCCAGAATGAGAGAGGAGGCAAAATGAAGCCTCCCGGTAATTTCTGTGATGACTTTGGACTGGAGCCCAGGACAGAGGATGGAGCTGCCCTTCTTGCCTCTTCCCTGTACTAAAGCCCTGAAGGCCAAGTGGCCAAGGACTAAGGAGTTATTAGTAGGCTACTGATAGAGGGAAGCATCCAGCAGGCTTGGAAGCACGACTCTGCAAACTTCATTTTGATTCCAAACTGTGTGCTATTCCCACTTAACCTAAGCAGCACATACAAGAAAATGCAAAGAGCAAAAATAAATTCTTACCACAAATATGGTCAGAACTTCTGTTTAGAGTACATATCCCTTGTCACATTTTTTATAATGTCTTTGTGTTCCACTTGTGTTAGCCAAACTTACTTAAAATTAATTCCAAGTTAAAATGTAGGAAAAAATGTCTTTTATCTGCACACAATGTTCACTTCTGTTTTGATACATTCCATGTAGTAGATATTTGGCAGATTTTCCTTTGTCACTTAATGTCTTTGAAGACTAGATGAATTTCTGTCATTTTTTGTTTCTCAGCTTTTCTGAAATCCCTGAATCTCCATGCAAGGGATACGTGGGGGATGCACTTCTCCCGAGCATTGAGCTTCTGGGGCGGGCTGGTGGAAATGCCATCCTGTCGTGGTGTCAGTGTTGGGCCATGGAGCTCTCAGTGAGAGCAGCCAAACTGAGCCTGGCCTTGGGGCACCAGTCTGCAGCCTCAGACTGTGCCCTGATTTAACTTCTAGATTAAAGTACAACCTGGGAGAGAAAGGAGTGGCGTTTTTTTGTCTTAAACATCTCTCTCCAATTTGTGTTGAAGTGAATAGTGGACATCCTGGGGTTTGCCAGCTGTGGCTCCCATTCATCACTACCGAGTGTCGTGTTTTGGTTTGGGCTTTTTTTTCTGTATGTGTTTGTAGGTGTGGTTTTGGTTTAGTTTCTTTTTTAAAGGCGCACAGATCTTTAAATCAGAAGTAAAGGTACTTTTGGGGACCTGCGTGAAGACCAGTGTCAAGTTCTGCAATGAGTGTGGGTGAATTACTAATAAAAAGCTATTTAACTTAGACTGGATAGAAACCCCTGAGACATGATTTCAGCTAACTGTGAAAAAACCACTTTTTTTCTCTTGGAAAGAAAATAATTTGACTGGAGGATAAGGATTCAAGGCAGAGTTAATATATTTGTTAACTTGTCTGGAATTTTTCTTTGTGGATTTTTTTTCCCCTTGGGTTTTCTAAAGCCTCAGAAGCCTCAAAGAGCAGCATGCCATTATGAAAGTGGGGCTTACCTGGAGGGGACTGAAGGCTCAGTGTGGCATAGCCACAGAAGAACAGAAAGCCATCCGCACGCAGGAACTGAGGCAGAGGAGCAGGAATGTCATTCTCATAATATGGTATTGGTTTCTTTTCCCACACTGGAAGAAAAATGTTTAAAAAATCTTCTGTAATAGTTGATGAAGAACTGAATCAATATTGTTAGCTTTTTCTAAGAACTTGAACGTTCGTGTATTTCAGACCCTTTCAATGATGCTGGGTAACAAGCTGGTAAGGCAGTGAGGAAGACAGATGTGTTCTGCTGTGAATCCTTCCAAGTAGTAGCAGTAAAGCTGGAAAAACACAAATTCTTTGTTACAGGGTCTGATGAGACCTCAGCATGGATAGGCCAGGAAATAGCCATGATCACTTTTCTGGAGGTGCCTAAAATACTGAGCTGATGGTTTGACTTCAGTTTTGATCACTCTTTGTGATGTTCAAGATTTTGAAAGGTGTAGGACAACTGAAAAATTTTGGGAGAATTTTCTATTAGCTGAAAGTATTTGACGCCTTTCCCATTGTGTTGTTTATTAAGGAGTTCAGCTTACTTTTGAAAGTGGAGCCTGGTATATCATTCACTTTGAGGGATTTTATGTAAAAGTTCTTTGCTTTATGAATATAATGTAATCATTTGTAATGAGGAGTGGAAAATGGATGAACAAGCTTCTCTGAAAAATCACGTTTGAAATTTCTGAGTAATGATCTGAATGGTCTGAAGTCATTTGTTCCCAAGACATATCACTGTTTTGCAGAATATTCAAACTACTGTAATCAAAATTAAACTATGCCCTAAGCATAAAGATTATTTTTTCCCAAGAAAGAAAGCTTTGGATCACATTAAACCAGTATTTCGGAGTGATAGGACTCTGTCAATTGAATTCAACATCTTGGCTAAATGTATTCTTCAGTGTTTTTTATTATCTAATAAAAGTTTTTAGTTTAATTTGGGTAGGTAAGAAACAATGCTCAGTGTATTGCAACATATTTAGTATAACAAAGAAGTTCCCTTTTCTTTCAATGTTTTTGTTTTCAGAAAATAGTCTCCTTAAGAAATGTTAAGATAATTTTAATCATTGCTCAGAGGTTAGACTTGCAATCCACATTTTTATAGCTAAATGTTACACAAAACTTTGCATCAAGTAAATGTTCAATACTGTACTTAATAGGGTATTGAAATTCAGCCTTAGAAATGAAGTTTGTGTCAAAATCCATCTAATGAGCAATTATAATATCACTTACACAAAATACGCTTTGGTTTTACCTTTTGGTTGTCGTACCTGCTGAGGAAGGACAAGGATATTAGTACTATTGTCATTTTTGAGTGTTATTTTTTCCTTGTTTGTTCTGTTTTAATGGGATGTGTTCGTATATGAACAACAGGGATCGGTGATGGGTAGGAGAAGGGTATTTGTGATGTCTTGTCTGCTTGCAAACACATTCATGTCTGAGGTGTGCATAACACATGTGTACATACATAGCTGCTACTAACTTTGCAAATACCATTTTGCTCAGTTGAATTCTGAATTTTAACTCTCAGAAAACCTTAAAAGGATGTTTAATTTTAATGTGGATTTTGGACGTGATGTCAACATTTAATTTATTTACTAAGAAATTAAGAAACTTATCTATGAAATTATGCTGTAGGCAGCTAATGTTAGGGTAAAAAAATGACTGAAATTTATAATATGTAGATCATTCTTTTAAGGAGTATAATGAGCAAGGCAGCAGTAGGATGTCTGTTATGAACTGATTGCTGAAATGAGTAATTCTTACTGAAGGGTTTTTTGTTATTGCCAGGGATGTGACTATCTCTAGAAATGTTACTTTTAGTTTCATTGTTTTCACAGTAATGGTGCATTACTGTGTCAAGTCAAAATAATTTTTTTCTAGCCCTTCTGTTCTGGTAGTTCATTTGGGAATATAAATTTGTGTTTGGAACCACTGTGCTGCTTCTGAAGTTTCTGAATATTTCACAATTTTTCCTGTTACTGATCTTCTGAGACAGCATAACTTTATAGGTTTCTTCTTCAGTTGCTGTAGACTTCATAAACTGGTTTGTCTTTAAAAAAAAAAAGAAAACACAATTCTTCTGCGAGGAACAATGATTGACTTTGTAGTCTTCTATTAATGAATATGGTGAAACAAATTACGTGAACTAGCCAATTACTAAATACATTCTGAGGATTTTGGTGATACTTCTGCTGTATTTCTTTTAAACGTCTCTCCCCTCTCCTCGTGTTCTTCTGTCTCAAATTTTGTGCGTAAGAGCATCGTGATGTTTAGGAGCGTTCTTTAGAGACATGGTTGCTAGAGGTCAAGGTCAGCTGACTTCTGCTACTGAAGCATATAGGGTCATGATGCTTCTGCAAATGAGGTCACTGTGTGAAAGGAAAAAACTGTTTATTTTCTTGTTTTTTCAAAGGGCTGTGCATACTTTATTATAATGCACTAGAAACTGCCTCGGAATACTGTTATTGACAGAATTAATAACAAACTAGGAGAGACTGATAGCATTAGTTTGTCATTAGGGACAGACCTTTCCTCATCAAGGTGACAACCAGTTTTGTAAGCTTACTTTTGCCTTTCTGGAGCCTGACATATAAACTGTCAGAGACAGGGCAAATAATGCAGTCTCACTAAGCAAGGCATCAGTAGGAATAGGACTCTTGGCAGTTGTAAATACCGAAATGTTTTTCTGCGCAGACAGAAACACAGTGTGAGAACTGCATGACGTGTGGCAACATCCCAAGATTTATCAAGCCTGTCTGTACTAATGGGAGTTGTTGTGTGTGCTGTGCTGTACAAATGGTTTTACATTTTCTGATGGGTTTTACAATTCAAGTATTTCTTGCACTGCTTTTTTTTTTCCACTTCCAAAGTTCCGTTGCCCTGTCCTGTAATGTCCTCTAAAAAGATCGAAGCCGTTTAAACCAAACAAACAGCTAATTCATGGGCTGTCATTGAGTCCTTGGGGCCAAAGCAAAAACATACTTTTGCACGTGATGCATATTGTCAAATCAATGAGAGAGAGAGAAAATAAGAGTGACTTGGTAGAAGTTGTTCTAGGCTTGTCTCAGGTTTGCATCTAAGAAAGCTAAGCTAAATACACACTCAGGATAGAGGCCAAGGGAAGCAATTCCATCTGTTTGGCACTTGTGAGGCCACAGCTGGACTGTTGTATCCTAGTTTTGGTCTCCTTGGGGCAAGAAAGACATTGGCATATTTGAAGCCGGCTCAGCACAGGATCCACCAGCAAGATCAGGGATTGAACATGAGACTTGGGGAGAAAGAGTAAGTGAACTTGATAGGATAAGAGAGAGTGTAGAGGAGACTACACCCTACCTTCTTGAAAGTCCACAGTGAGAAAAGAAGAGATAATGGACACGAAATGGTCATGAGGAAGACTCTGTTAAGATATAAGAGACTTTTTTTTGCACTACGAGGGTGGTCAAGCACTGAAACAGATGCCCAGAGACTTGTGAAATCTTCATCCTTGGAGATGCGCAAAAATTGGTTTGGCTCTGAGCAACCAGAGTCAACTTTCAGTTTAAGCCAAGTGCCAGTATGGCCCTACTTTGAGTGAAAGAGTGGACCAGTGACTTCCAGAGATCCCTTCCAACCTAAATTGTTCTATGGACCCTACTCATTAAAGTGGAATCTGGAAAATATATGAAGGTTGAAGTGCTCAACACAAATTGTTTTTTAACGTCATAAATCATTGCCTAGAGTATGAAGAGCCGCGCAAATTCCTAAGAATTTCAGTTATGCCCTCTGGTCTTAGTTGCAGTGGTATGATGTCTCTTCACCACAGTTTACTTGGGTGTAAATTTCTGAGGATTTTCACCTGCCTATATAATCCAAAGGTTATTTGAAGCCAGCTCAGGACTTGAAAAGCATCTGGAAAGGTGTGAGAAGAGGTTGATGCTGGAGAAGTCTGCTGAATGCCAGGCAAGGTGCCTGCTAACAGTAGGCGTGGGAATGCCTGTGCTGCAGTAGGAACTGGGAGCAGCTTGAGCTCTCCTCGTTTGGCTTTCCACCCGTCTGTCTCACTTGACCACGTGTGGCTTGGAGTATCCAGAGTTACTGTGGGTTCTCTCTCAACAAAGATGCTTGTTCTGTCAGGTGGGGTTTGTGTTGTTGTGTGACTGCAGTTAATTTAGCATTGAAGTAGTGCTCTAAGGTAAGATAATTCATATTATGAAGTTGCTATAATTCGTATTACGAGAATGAACATTTCTTGCTGCTTACTCACAATATAGTAACTAAGATGTCATTTTCATTTCTAAGTACAGACTGTCTTATTTCATGGCACAGTAAATTTTTCCTTTTCAGTGACTGATTCCAATAAGTACATTTGACGAGCATGGTTCTAGTAAATAATGCAGTCTTTGGTATTAACTATCTACATTTTTATAGTGCCATTTTAAATGGACTCTCCAAAATTAGCTCATCTTCTATAAAGTCCATATAGGTGAAAGTACTCAGTTTCAAGTTAAACAGAAAGGAAATAATCAGTCTTGCATTCCACAGTCCTTCTGCAATTTGTTTTTTTCACTTGGATACAGGAAGAATAAAAGCAAAGGGCATTTGTTATCTAGCAAAACTCAGAAGCTATTTCACATGAAAACATAATGAGTGTGACAGGCTACAAATAGCATTGAACACGAATCTTTTACAGAAGAAAGGAGAAATGTCCTTTGGTATATTTACTTCAATCAACCCTAATAAGCCTTGTTTTATGTGTTTTATGCATCCGCCATCATAATTATAAATCCTTGACATTTTAGCACTAGCATTTATATCTGCCAGGGAAGCTACCCGAAGTCAACCCTCAAGGAATGTCTGTATTGTACTATGGATCTCCATAACAGCTCTCAAGTAGTTACTAAGTGGTTTAAAAAATTACATCTCAGTCATGCTTGAAGGGCTCATCAAACTTTGCCACAAATATCAATGTTAAGTACCCAATCAGCTGCATTGTTTGAAGTACAGTCACGTGTGCCCACGGAGGAATAGGTTGGACAGGAAGAAGAATTATATAAGGGCTTATCAATCAAGTAATTTTTTTTTTTCATGACCTTTCAAAAACTCCTTTCCCTTCTTCCTGAAAGAGCTGGGTCTTGAGCTGGGCCTGGCAGCTGCTAGGCATGCTGCTTCTCTTCCTATTTAATATTTTCCTGGTATCCTTGGAAACTTTTCAGAGCAGAGGCCACCAGTGTTTGTATGTGTGCAGTAGGATTTTGTTCTTGGTCGCTTTTGGACAGTATCAAAAAAATCTGAGTAACAAGGATAGGAAAAGTGTCGGGTGGTCTTTGGGAAGATGCTTTGGTGTGTGTCGTTTTGGCATGTAGGTAAACAAGATGAGCTAATCACCATAGCTTTCATGTAATATATCTGTAATTTGTTTTCATATGTAGGTGTGAAGGAAGGCTTGCCATATGGTGTGTATATATTGGTATTTTTCCTTGACAGCCTTTATTTTAAGTTTAAGGAATTCCAAAGCATACTATTATGCAAGAATACAATTTCAAACACTCATCAGTATATACCAAAAGAATACCTTGAACGAATGTGGAAGGAATGTTGTAGAGCTCCAGGAAAGTTTTAAATTGAAAAATTAAATAATGCTTTCATCCATTTTGAGGTACCCTAATTACCTTAGTTCTGTCTGTGTTGCGCTGTTACCAGTCTTTCATCTTTTAACCATTTCAACAGGATTCTTTTATATGTAATATATAAAGTCTGATTTTACATTAATTGGTTTGTGGAGTTCTGAAGCAACTTTCACAGTGTCTTTGTGAAGATTTTTTTTTTTTTCGTTCAGCATATGGTACACTTTACTGTCAGTCTTCTTGCCTCAACGTAAGATCTTCTTGTCCCCTCGTGGGCATAAGTTAAAAGTATCACTCATTGAAGTTCTGATTTTTAAAATTATTTTTAAATGTCATTTCGAACATTGCTGTGTTCTGGTATCAGTCTGTCACATATAGAGACACTGTGTATGTTTGTATCTCTTTGTTGTGTGTGTGTAGGCATAAATGCAAGATGTGGTGCTGTGGTGAACATCAGTTTCTGCTGTAGCTTGATGAAATAGTCACCGAGCTTTTCATTCACTCCTCCTGACAACTCTTTGTTAAAATTCAGGTGCTTTCTGTGAAAAGTCTTTTGCTAATGGACCCAAAAAGAGAGAATTTTTTAGCCACGTTATTTTATGAGCAACTGATAACCACTCCCACGGGAGCACTGGCCATCAGAAGTAAAGATAGGGTTAAAAAAAGTCTTTTTGAAATCATGGACAGAGAATACCTGAACAGGAAACAAACATGCCTGGAATAAATCCTCAATTTTGCTGCCTCCAGTTGTCCCTAAGTGAGAGAAGAATCTAGATAAAGTGAATGTGGAAAGAAAAATTAAGAGGAAAAATTTCCATCCAACTTGAATGAAAAATTTAGTAGAAGCTGAGCATTTAATTGCTTTTTGTGTTTTTGAATATATCATTTCAGCTGTTGAAAATTGTATCTTTTCAATCATGTACCAATGCTAGCCTATGACTGAGAACTTCTCTTAGTGATTTTATCCTGACAGTAATTGAAAGCTGATTAATTTAATTGCAAACAAACTTGTATTTTGCCATTTCTTCCTTAATACTTCGTGTACATGCCTCGTGTTCAGGGTCAGAAAGGAAATAGTGTTGCCTATTTTCTAATTCAGTACAGAAAAGCTAGTAAAATTTACAGGTTTTAACCTTATTAACAATAATCTAGTTGTCAAAAGTGTAGTTTGAAGAGAAATAATTACGAACCCTTTTATTTAAAATGGTGTGTAGGGCAGTGTAAAGTCAGCTGTTTTTGACTTAACAGCCAAGTGCCTTAAATCACTGGTATTTGTTCAAAGGTGAGGATCTTTTTCTTTAGAATTCTGAAACTCCATGAAGTTTTTATTGTTTAATTAAGCTTAATTAGCGAGTACTGAAAAAACCCTGTTGCGATATTCATTTGGAAGGACTTCTTTTGCTGCCTCTTGTGTGCGTGGTGTCCCTCCCAGAGCCCAGGGAGGCGCAGCTGCAGTGAGTGCCCTTCGCCCTTCCCTTGGTCTTAATCGAATGAGTGTGTTTGGGAATGCAGTCACATAATTTGAACATAATCTTGTTTTACTTTTCTGCAAGCTTTGCAATTGAAATATCAGTGAAGTATTGGAAGAACTGTGCCGTAGGGCAGCATACAAAGTTAAAATTTGGCTGTATTACAGTGGCTTGTAATAAGATAGCACCAAAAATGCTAATAAAATGGAAGTGTTCATTATTGCTGCCTTGTGTTGTGACGATGTCAGTATTGGTAGATAGAGTTTAGTAATCAAAAATGATGGATAAGTACTAAATTTTGGTAATTTATTGATTTTCTAGGTAACTGGTAGGATGTCAATAGAGATTGCCATAATAATAGTAATAATAATGGTTGTAGAACCATTTCACCTATATAGAAATACATATGTATCTTTCACAATAAATATTCATGTTCTTTAAATAACCTTTAAAAAAGGATATACCTGACTACAGCAAGTGTACAAAATTGTACAACTTACACAGTTTACAAATGTCTACAGTAATATTTTGATGTGTTAAAAAAACCCCAATCAGCTGACCTACTGAATTCTCAATATTTGTAAATATTGAACTGGTAAAGGATAAAATAGTGTTGCAAACAGCGGTGTTGTTTTATTGATATGTTTGTGGGGATTTCTTAATGTGTCTTGAAATTCTTTTCAATCAGAAGAGTTTGGCAGTCTGTTCCAATTAAAGAATTTTCCATACTGGAAATGAGAAGTCAATTATGAGAATTATTTTTGAGTGCTTAATTTATACAGCCTTAATTGTATTAATTCCCTTTGAAAGGCTGAAGCAGATATTTGTAATACTTTGATTGATTAGCAGTGTGTTTGTGTTAGAATTGCTACTGATAAGATGCTGCTGCAACTGCGGTTCTGAGGAGTTCTCTCCCAAATAAACATTTTAGAAAACAACTGGCTGTTTATTTCACCGGGGAGGAAAGGCATCACATCTTTGCTACCTCCACAGGCAGCACTTGTAGCATCTCCTTTCCACACTCTGTAAAAATGGGAGTTTAACTCTAGATCATGTTACTTAATTACTGGTGTGTTCCATACTGTAAAGAAATTGATTTTCCTTGGTTCTTTTAATCTGTCAAAATAGCGCCTGGGTGTAGACTAGGGAACTGTGGGTTTCTCTCAGAAGTCACTCACAGAATGTCAACAGTAAGAGGCTTCCCGTTTTCGGGCAGGTGTTGGGCCTGTGTGGTCTAGCTCAGGTGGAATCTTCTTCCAGCTGTTTGCCAGGCTGTATCACAGGTGTTGGCTTGCAGCTGTGCCCTGTCTGCTCCGGCTTGGAGTGTGGAAATGGAGTGCTGGTGTGGGCACAATTGGGAAGGGGAGCAGTGGTGTCTTCTCTTCTCATGCCTCTGCCGCAGGAGTTGGGTGGAGGGGAAGCAGCGTGTCTCCGTCTGCTGAACCTTCTTGGTTGCTGAATGTGAGTGGCAAGTGCATCAAGGTGCAGAGCTGTCAGAAGCATTGACTCACTCGTAATCTGTCCATGTAGGGAGAAGGTCTGGGGGCTTTATCTGCACTCGGACAGGGTGATTTCTGCCCCTCAACCTGCCTGAACCCAGCTCACTTCAGAGCAGATTGAGAGCAGGTGTCAAGGCAGGTGTTTGACTTGCGACCTCAGCTTTTAGGCAGTGTCACCCAGTGCTAGGGCAGGTGCTTTAGGGACCCTCGGTGACATGAGGATATTGTCATTGCAATTGAAACTTTATTTTAACCTGCGCCCTCCGCAGGTGGGGTGGGCACCACCGATGCTCTTGGCCTCGTGCAGGTCAGGGCCTTTGAATGCAGGACTCCCTCAGCCCTCAGGGGCAGCACCCTCCCACCCGTGTCCCTGCACTGAGGGCCCTTCAGAGGGAGCCGTGGGGATGTGGTCACCAGCCCCGGGGAAGTGATGGGTGACCATGGTGAGGAGCAGGAGCAGCACTGCCAGCAATGCAGGGAAATGGCTGTGGTGCAGCCATGGTGCAGTCGGGCTCTGGGGGCTGGCAGGTAGGTAAGGTGCCGTAAGGTGCCGTATCTGTGAGCAGTGTCGGGAGTCTGTGACCTGACTTGCCTGTTAAAATAATTTTATTTCATTTCTGCACAACATTCGTGTGAACTTCAGGGGACTGAGGAAAGGTGGGGTGCTTAGAAGCCACAGTATGTGATAGTGCCATAATGTACATGAGTTGTGAGAGAGGCTCTGGCTGCTGCCCTGGTCTGTGCCTGTGACCAGTACAAAATACTCGCAGAGAACACATGGAAGTAGGGTAATTATGGCATCAGTTTGTCCTGGTTTGCCCTACTGGTTTATACTATTATGTGTTTTGGAGGTTTCTGAGGCTGAGGTAGTGCTCGTACCTATCCATTTAACAGTTCTTGCTGGTGTTTTCCATCACTTTGTCTAACTTTTTTTTTAACAATTCTTGCTTTTCACCTCTGCAACATCCTGGGGTAGTAAGCATAGAATATTCCAAAGTAATACAGCATTGAATATGCCACGGTGTGAAACTAAGGGGAAACTCAGCTTAGTCTAGTTGAGGAATTCAGTTGTTCCCATCAAATCACAACCGAGTTCCATTTATTCCATTCTACATTGTGGATGCTCAAATGAACTTTGTATCCTGCTGTTACCTAAAATGCTTTCAGTGCCACAGTCCTACACAATCTCCAATTTCCTCATTAGTAACAGCCTCCTTCCTAGAAATTAAATTTCCACAGTGAAAGTGAGACTGAGAAAGCAAATCTTTTGATGTACGATGGTCGTGGAACTTACTGAATCGGGATGAACTTCCGTAACAGCAGGAATGTGTATAGTCATTTTAGAAACAAATGAAAGACACAATAGGACGGGGGTTTGGTTTTGTTTCTTCTTCTTGGTACTGGAGAAAATTGCCATGATCTGTTCGTGTCTGGATATCAGTCAGCCTTTTTGGCTCTATGTAATTTTGGGACATAAATGAATGCAGTGTGAACACTTGGAATGTTATGCAGGAATAAGGTACAAAGAGAGTTGTCCTTGTTACTGGAGTTAATCTTTTCTATATGCTTTGGACAAGTGAAAACCAAATTGTGTGTTGTAAAACCTTAGTTGTATGGCCATGGAAAGGAAATAGGCTCCACATGGAAAAAGAGAGCAAGTTTTCTACCTAATTATTTAAAGGGTTTTGTGTGTCTCTGAAATGTGCTTTGGTAAATATGAGCTGACACATTTCTAGCAACCAAATTATAAATGAGTGGAAGACCTGAAAATGTCAGTTTCTTCCTTTTAGAAGCACTTCAGGATTTTTCTTTCCTTTTCCTTCATACATTCGTTTCTTCCCCTGGGCAAATGAGTTTGTTTAAACGTTTGTTTCAGTATACTGTTTTTCATAGGATATAATTGTTGACACTTCTTGGAAGTGTCAGAGGAGATTTGATGTACTAATATTTTTATAAGAGAGAGCGTATGCATGCCTTCAAATAACACAGAGAGAGATAAAAAGTACTAAATCAATCCTTTAAACTTGTTTCTGTGTATATCTTGACGTTGCCTAACCAGTTGTGCGTGTTGTGGTATTTTTCACGATTAGCTGGGAAAACCATTAGGATAATCTGAAGGAGTTCAGAAAAAGTAAAATAAATGAGCACCTTAGGCAAAGTCTTTGTCATTTAAATGGCACAAGAACTATGTCGTGTCAGGTGGTGGGGTAGGGAAAACATTTGAACTGCTGCTCTCACCTCCTCTGCTTTTGGAGAGGACTCTGGGGTGCCAAGCATCGTGTTGGTTGAAAACATCATGTATTCTATTTCTTTTTAATCATATTTTCATTTGCTTTCCCAGAGCTGTAACATGCTTAACTGTTTTCCTGGAACTTTAACACAATTTACACCCAGCCATGTGTGTGCGAGTCACTTCTAGATGAGGCTGCATAACCACTGACTGATCCCTTTATATTAGTAGGGGGCAAAAGGATGATCCTTGTGAAAGGCCAGGTTAACAGAGGCAAAAAATAATTATTCTGGTGTTTTTTATCATTTTCATGTCCACATTGGTGTGACCTTGAACAGCAGACTTTGGAGCCTGCTGTTGCTTACTCTTGGCCTTCCCGAGTGCCCGAAGTGGTAGAAGAGCCAGTGACTGAGAGAGAGTTTTCAGCAACAGTGTGCCTAGCACATGCAGGGCAGGATGGGAGGAAGGGATACATGCGTGGATGGGTAGAGAAGTGCCAGGGGTATGTGTGCTGTGCTGGACCTAGAAACTTCCATCCTTACAGAGACACGGGTTGGACAGCTAGGGAGGCCTTGTGCTCTGTCATTGTGCTGGATGTATCTTGTCCTTGGAATGTAGTCATTATGTTCTTACGAATAAAACGTGCATCTGCTCGCTCAGTACAGCTTCTGTGGTTGTGTTACCTTTGTGCAGCATGTCAGTCAGTAGCACTAAAATTTTTTAGACTAATAACACCCTCTACCCCCAAGAATTAAATGCTGTTGTGTGGTTTTAAACATGTTCATCTCTAAGTGTTTTGAAATAATGTAAAATGCTCACTAATGGTAGCATGCTAACTCTGAGAAATGTGTGTCAGCACAGGGCAGTGCTGAGGCATATACTTAAGTCATATTGAAGTCAGTGTATCTAAACACAAATGTATGTGCTTTCTGGAATCTGTATGTTTGTTGTTAGATGTTCTGAAATAGGATCATTATTTTTGTACTTTAAAGGAAGTATAAGTTTTATTTCTAAAAAAACCCCGAAGTTTGGAAATATTTTAAATATACAAACTGCATTATCTTTTCTTTTGATAGCTGATTGCTGTTTATGACGAACAAGAAACTCCCCGTAAGACTGATGGCACCAATGGCAATTTGACAGACAGAAATAGCCCAGACTCCTTTGAGACGGAGGTAGCAACTCAACTGGCTGCCTTTCAGCCCATTGGTGAGATTGAAGTGACTCCTTCTGCCCTAAAACTGGGTATGTATATCTTGTATGGTTTTTTCTTTCCTTTTTCTTTTTCTATGGATGTCTGTAATCTGATTTTATATATTTAAAAACTTTTTTTGTTAGCATCTCATTGTTTGCCTTGCAGTTCGATGAGGGGCCTTGAGGGGATGCCATATGGGGAGTATCTGAGGTCACTTGCTCTGTTCAGCCGAGAGAAGGGGAGACTGAGGGAGACCTCACTGGGGTCTAAAGCTTTCTTTGAGGGGACATGGAGGGCCGGACACCGATCTCTCTGGTGACCAGCGACAGGACCCAAGGGAATGATATGAAGCTGAGTCAGAGGAGGTTTAGTTTGGATATTAAAAAAAGGTTCTTCACCCAGAGGGTAGTTGGGAACTGCAACAGGTTCCCCAGCACCAAGCCTGACAGAGTTGAAGAAGCATTCGGACAACCCTCTTTGGCACATGGTGTGACTCTTGGGGATGTCCTGTGCAGAGCCAGGAGCTGCTGACAATCCGTCATAGTATTCTGGGAGCACACAAGATGAAACCTTTGCTAAGTATTTTCAAATAACACAGTCACTGAAAAAAAACCCAGCTCTTTTTTTTGAGGAACCTGGATTCAATGAGTGTAAAACTGCTGGGTGCAAATACTTTTACCAGTTATCTAAACTAGTGCCCTGTTTCGGGTGTGGGAGGCGGCAAGGGGGAGATGCTGGTTGCAAACAGTTCAGCTTTTTGCCTTTGAAGAAGTTGCACAACTGGGTCTGTTTGCCTTTCTGACTTTCAAGTGAGCAGACTTTGATTAGGAAAGGCTGCTGCTTAATTCCCTCTTATATCAGAGGGTACTACATGAACTGCTGCAGCTCTGGTGCCCTGTGTTGTTTAAGTGTGCCTGGATGGCCGGGAGTTCAGACTGGTTTCCAGTTATAAAGAGCTGGAGTCTCGTATGTTGCACGCAAAGCAGCTTGGCATACTTCCTTGGACTGAGAGTAGGCTGAGCTGTCCCCTAAGTACTAGATGCAGAAGCTTTCAGAACCAGATTGAAGGTGAATGCTCTGTCTGCCTGTAAAGCAAATGGATAATGCTCAGGAGAGCCTGCTCTGATCCCACCAGAGCCCAGCTCCCAGCCGGCCCCGTGATCCGGAGTGCTGCTGGCAGTCTCCAAATGCAGTGCAGTAAAATCTGAGCATAAGCAGCTGGGGGAAGAACAGAAGTACTGTCTCTAGTTGTGCTACTCTCATGGAGTAGTCTGATGACAACTTCAGAAATGGAATGTTCACTTGTCTATTTTAATTATATTTTTAAAGGAAAAGGCTAATTAACAAAAGCAGTGAGCTAAAATCAAATTTCAACTGAAGTTTACTGGATGAAGCTGTGTAACTTAACTTCTAACAGAAGTCTGTGCTCGTTTTTGTGCCTGCTGTAGAAAATACTACATGAGAATTTTTGGAGTAAAAATGACTCTAAATTAGAAATGGGAAAGCTGCATGAGAATTTTTAGAGTAAAATTTGTGTTGGTGGATCATATCTGGTTTTTTTCTATATTCTAGAATAGAAAAATCTTTTTCCATATTTAACGGCACACAGGAATGTCTCATAACTAAAAATCTTGAGACAAGACTTACTATTGACATAACTTGTATGTATCTCTCTGTATTTTTTGGTAAGCGTGAGATATGGAATAGCTTGTAGCTCAAGGTTTGGTGGTTAAAAGTTTTGCCACTTATTGCATATTTTAAAATTGCACTGTTACCACATTTTAGCATGTTTCAGAAAGTAGCAATTCCCGTGTTTTGTCTAGCACACTGTTGTTATGTAAGTTGAGGGTTGGAAAGAGGAGTGCTTCAGCCTCACACAGTTTTATGTAAAGCAGTTAAATGCTCAAGCTCTTGAGCTCATCAGTAAGCTACCACATAGTTAATTTCCTAGTATTTATGAAATCCTACTCTAGCATGTAAAGGAGATGAAATATAATGTGGGAAAAGCAGTCAGGGTTCTATTTTGTTTTCAGTGCAATGCTAACATATTTGAAAGTTAAAATGGTGCTTGCTTCTTAAAAGAAGAGATCGTAAATGTAGTGGGTTTGTCTCATCAGTTCTGTTTCAAATTGGTTTCTTTTACAAGGTAAGTGAAAGTTTTTCTGCCTGTTAGTCCTGTAACTCAGTTTGTACTCTGAAATGTAATTGTTTTCTCTTCTGGATGTTACATCATAGTTTACAATTCTTTGGACTTAATTTTTGCCTTTGTCTTTCGTGTACAAGTCCCTGGTCCTTAAATTATGTGCCTATTTCCATTAGAGCAAATTGAAAAGTAAATGAAGAAATAGAAGGAGAATTTGGTTGCATCAGTATCATTGATGCATGAACCACAGTAGTCTGGCTTCCTGTCTAATTTTTGAATTGATTCCCACTTGCTAGCAGAAAAAAACAATATTAATTTATAAAGCTGTTCTTATTTTGGGAACAAGGTTGTGATTGAATATATATGTAGGAAAAAAGTGTTGCTTTCCATGGTAGAGCTGTGCTTCAAGAACTGTCACGTGCTTACCTTTCTGAGTATTTTTCCAGAATGGATTTAGGAAGGAAATGCAGGAAATTCATTGATATATGAATTGTCAGATTGTGAAACAATTTTTCCTGTTAATTTCTGTTGGATGTTTTATATTTTATGAAATCAGATCCATGGTTTTATGTAGAAACAATGTCTGGCTAATGATCTGCTTGTGGAATACTTAGTGTTTGGTGCTTAATAAGCACGTGAAACTAAACACTGCTTTTGTCAGATGTGAGAGAATTGGCACTGGCTTAGAAAAGACACATGAGATACTGCCTTAAAACATTTCTGTCTTTTATAAATTATATATTTGATCTAGTTAAGTGAATTGTATGTTATACCCAATCTTGAAGCCCTTCGTGTTCAGGTAGAGATGGCAACAATTTTTTTTAATTATTTTTTTGGTATTTTTATTGTATGCTTACTTCTTTGAGGGTGTTTTTCTGGTTGGTATTCTAGAATACTAATCAGCTTGACTGTCTGAAATAATAGATTTTCCATGACCTAGTTGGTTACCCTTTATTTTTCCCTTTATCACCTGTAACTCTGAAAGTGAGCCAGAATAAAAACAATCTTGTATTTGACTCAAAAGCTAAAATAACCTTATATTTTACATCACTTTCAAATATTGGCAAAATTTTAGAGCAAAAAATTAAGTTTATTTACTTGATATCAAATTACTTTCATAGTATATATCTCCTTAAAACAGTTCAGGAAATTATTCAGCTGTTTGTTTTCTTTACCCTGAAATAAACACTGCTCTACTTTTAAAGCAAATTCTGTTCCCAAACAGGTGCAATTGTGGGTTCTTATATTTAATTTAAGAAAAACTCAGGAAGACTTGAAGTGTTCGTGGACATGGTGTCTTCTGTGTCCATAACATGAGGTGAGGTGCAGACAGATTGAAGCGCCTCCCTCCTTGCCCTACGTCACTGGATTATCAGGTGCTGTTGCTGACAGTGTCTTTTAATAGTGAACAAGCAAAAATCACAATTTGACAGAATCTGTGCTCGGGTAAAGAAAACATTTCATGCTACAATACAAATGGTAATAAGACAGCTGCTGAGATGTATTCCAAAATTTAGAGAAGCACACAACTGTTTAATGTGTTCAGGCAGCTGTTGGAAACAGGGAAGAAATTGATCTACTGATTTTGTTATTTTTGTGGATACGAGAGCATTGAGACGCAGTCGCAAAGATGGCAGGAGAGCTTGTCTTGTACAACTGCTTCTTGTGAGCAGAATTTCCCAGAGTACAACAAGGATGTGGCCATGACAACAATTTTCAAAGAATGATGCAGGCAACTAAATGCTGAAATAGCTGATGGACATTTGAAAAATTTATTGGAGGTAAACTCCAACATCTCTAACCCCAAATACCACTGTAAATTCTTCATTGCCTTTTTTTTTGTACCGTGTTTCTTAATTATAAAACTGTGTATAGATAAAACCCTGCAATGAACAGTGAAATCACAGTATGTTGAATACTTTGTTAGCTACATGACTTCAGCCCATGGTGAGTGCAAAGTAACACATATCCCAGGGAAAGAGTTTATGACCCTCATAAACCATCTTGTAATTTTCTGTGCACCTGTAAGCGTGCCAGTAGCGCTCCTGTTTTCCTTTTGCACCTCACAGTTTACTGTTGTTTTCTAGTGGTTTTCCCCACATGGTAGGTCGTGGAACAGGAAAGGGGGAGTTATTTTCATTATGTCAATTTGTTTTTTCCTTTTCAGTCCATATGGGCAGGAAGGAGAGAGCACTAATTTATTTATGGAGGATCCGTTTTATGGACGAGTCACTCTGAGCTGGAAATGCCTTCTCGACTGGCTCAGTCATTCGTTTGCTTCATTTGGTAAATGATGGTCGAGTACACACAAACTTGGTTGTTGCTTTTCTCTTGCTCATCTCCTTGGTGTTAAGTAGTGGGGATTTTGCCTGGAGGAAGACAAGCAGTATTCAGAGATACTTGTTGCTTTTGAATACTCAGGTCGGGAAAAAAGTAAGATATAAAGTAGGCGTCTCCATGATTATTTTTTTTTTTGTCCGTTGTTTTATTTACTCTTTTTCCCTTTAGTTGGGAATTGGTTTGAAGAATCCTGAAGTGGTTTTCCGAGTATAGTCTGGAAGCACAGACAATTAGATTACTTTGTTGGCCGTTACAATGAAATTAGGCTCTTAATGGATTGATACCTTTACTAGTGTAAAGCAGTAACTTCATTTAAAGTTTAGATTAGATAAAGAAATAATTCCTTGTAACAGTTATTGGTAGCAGGTTAAAAAATTCTCCTGTAAACTACAGGAATATAACTCCTCCCTTTGGAAGCTTTCACTGTTCAGTAGAGCAAGTGTCTTGGTTTTCCCATTGAAAGGTCTTACTTCGGTATTTCAAATTTTGCATGACTTTGTTTTATAGTAAATATTGAGATTTTTTTCCTTTTATATGTACCTGTCTGCACATCTGATCAGTGTTCTAGGCAAGTGGAAGACTTAGGTGCAAATAATGGTTGGAACGACTGATTGTGGTCTCTCTCCTTAAATAAGCTTACGAATGGTACTGGGAGTTGGAGTTCAAGCTACGTGCAGGCAGTTGTGCTTTTGAGCAGTCAGTTCTTTTGGTTCTGGACATTTTATGTAGTGTCTTCTCAGTGAACATTTTTTCCCTGAAAACAGAGATTGCTGGGAATGCTTCAACCCTCAGAAGGTCTAGTTAGTACAGGATAATAAGAGTAGTAGCCTAGAAGGATTTGATTTTCCGTTTTGATGCAGTTGGTGGTGTTCTGGCCATGTCTTTTTGACATTTGGGAAAGGTTACTTGGCACTCTTGCAGAATTGCCTTGGAGGTGCTTCAGACAGAAAATATACTCAAATAGCTTGATGTATTCCTGTGGTTTTGGGGTTTGTCTAGTTTAAATTGTGCTTCGTGGGATTGTTTAAAACACTTATGTACTTTGATTGCCCATATGTGTTTGGGTTGCTAAGTCAGTCAGCAGAGGTGCTTTCAGTGGCAGTGCCTTAGTTAGAAGTCTAAGGGAATTGAAGGGAAGGTTTCTTCCAGGAGTTTTTGGAAGTTTCTGCCTTGATAGGCCTGACAGGGATTAAATTGTTACCTCCAGGGTACGGATGTTGACAATTTCTGTGTAACTTCAGAGCTCGGGAAGAATTTCTTTTCTTTCTCATCCTCTTTGAAGTGGAAGCATTGTAAGTAGGCTTGGGGGCATTTTAAACAACATATATTTGATTAGTCCTCTTTCAAGTTACTGTTGAGATACTGCAGATATGCAGACTGTGTTTTTAAATGCAGAGGAAACCACGTTATTATGTATTCTTAAAATTTATGAAAACATACGATGTGAAACTATTAGTCTGATAAATCAAATGTTGCTAATGCCTTGTATACAGCATACAAGAGTAAGTAGGAAAGATGCTTTTTCTTGCATAAAAACCATCCTTTTCTTCTTAATCTTGCACCGTCAGTTTATTGGCTGAGCATTCTGGTGTTTGTCAGTACATGGAGTGTACTGCGTTCGAGTAACAATTCTCTCCCGTAAGATTCTGGAAAAACGAACATTTCGAAATTGGTACATTTCAGAAGAAATGCATTGTAGAAGAACATGCTGTTGTCTGTGGTTTGAGGGAATACTGCTGATTTCCTGAAGGAAATATGGCTGTATTCTCTTTCACTGCACTGGAGGGCTCCTCTCACAGTAATGCTATCAAGTGTTGTTCTCTGCTGTTTGCCATAGGTGTTGTGAGGATGACACTGTATTTGATAGATTTTTCTCCTCTGCAGCATCCAGTGTAATCTGCTTTAAAGGAATCGTGATGATCAATTCAAGTCTACTTGCATTTCTAAAACAAATGGTTTCTGTTCTCAGGCAAGCTAAAGGTTTGAAGATAACTTTTCATTTCAGTCAGAGGGAAAGTCTGGTATATTTTGACCTCATGACTTAAGCTTGGTCTTATTTAGTTGTCCTTGATTCATGGAAATGAGTTTTGCTTTATCTTTGTATTGCAGCAAAAGAATACAGTAATGTTTTCTGTAAAGATGTATATAAAATTTCCATGTGTTTCTCTGTCTTGGAGCTGCCTGTTTACAAAACAAGCCAGTCCTTCCTTCCTTTCCCTGCATCCAGGAATTTAGTGCTAGGGTAGGTAATAAATTTATGTGCATAGTTGGTTACCAAAGAATCTCTTCTCTTTTTAATAGCCCTTCTGTCTCTGATTTCCCCAAAGATTGTTTCTCATCAATTATTCTGCCTGTCTCTATTCCCTTTGCACTTGGTTTAATATGCCTTACTTTGGAGTAAGAGGGATATCTTCATGAAAATATGTTAAGTAGAGAGAAAAATATTTTTCCATCACAAGTTAGACACTTTTCTGCAGTAACTCTCTAGCCGAGATGTTGATTTCCAGCCTTTTATTGCCTCGGGGAAGGTTTTGGGGAGGGTCACGAATGGGACTTAAAATGATGGAATAAATTCCATTATCAAAGTCAACGGTGCTTTTTGACACACATTGTTTGATGTCAGTGCTTTTACTCATATTTTGTCTATTTTACAGATTTTGCTGGTTTTGTTAGTATTTTTATATTATGATGCATAGCTGGTTTCAGGGGTAGTATCTTTTAAAAAGAAACAGACCAACCCAGGTAGGTAAATTTTGCAGCTGACGGTTTTGAAAGGCGGTAGCATGATATCATACTGCAAAGCTGTGGTGCAGTCTCTGCCAGAACCCTCTGGTGCTGGGTAAGGCAGAGGAGCGTGTGTCTGTCTGTAATTCCCTGCAGTACTCGGGGTGTATTAGCTCTGAGGCAATACGGCAAAATGTGTATTTCAGGTAGAAAATGAGCCTGCTAAGCCTGGCTGATTGATAGTTTGAAATTGGTCAAGTTAAAACAATTGGGACTTCAGCTAAAGGTCTCAAGGTAGTAGATCACCTTTTTTCCTTAAGAAACCAAACTAATACAGTTTTTATGGTTTTTTTCTTCATGGTTTATTCACTAATGTTTGTTTACTGTTGTCTTCCATATGAACACGTTCCCATACAGAGGTGAGCCCATCTTTATGAAAGTCATCATTAAAGAAGTTACAAATAATCATTGAACCACTCAATTTGCCCATGGCATGAAGTTCTTTCTCATTGCTATTTGATTTACCCTTCCAAGAGCTTTAGTTGAGAGTTCATTTTTTGTCCCTCTTCTTTCAAGTGCCACTTCAGATTGTGATTTTCTCACAACAGATATCTAGAATATCAGCCAATCAAAATGTGCAGTTGTGCATTCACTTACTGCACCTGAACAGAGTTGGCAAAAGGTGCACTTCCCTCCCAACACGTTGCACAATTTTCCCATAGACACACCGGCTGTGGATTTATGTTTCGCTGTCTTCGTAAATCATGACTTCGTTGGAGGGAGATCTGTTTACTGTAGACACTGAGTAAAAGAAGAAAACAGTGTGTTCACTGGATAGGTAAATCCTGCAGAGTACTTTGATCATCTCTTCTTAACCCTCCCACCAAAAGGGACACGTAACATTCTGTGATTGAGTCCTTTTTAAGTTTCCTGTGGCAATAATAATCTTAGCATTTTAACTATTAAGACAGATCAATAAGAAGTTATTACTCCATTTCCTCACCATGTAAAAACTCGAGTATCAAACACAACTATTGTTCAACAAGTTACCAAGCAAAACAACCCTAAGCTGATTTTCTCATGAAGCATTCAACTAAATCATAAAATTTGGTGTAACACAGCAAAAATTGATGAGATTTAATAGGATTAGACCAATTCACAGGAGGTGGTTCATCGGTGTCTTGAAATATGGTTGTCTAGATGCCCCACACATTTGGAAATATTTCAAAGGTTATTTTTTGCAAGCTGGTAGGATACAACACTCTTAGGCTTTCTCCCTGAGTCTTTGCTGCCACCGTTAGATTCAGGATATAGGGTGAGGTGGACCCGATATCGCTGCTCTTCTGTTCTTATTCCTTACAACTTCACAGAAAGTTTCAGGTTCGGGAGGTTTCGCTATTTTATCTTTTGAAATTGTCAGGAACAAGTTTGAAATTTAAGACTAAAACTAGTTTACCATGACCAGGATAGAAAATAACAACATCTACAAGAATAAGACCTCTCTTTTTATGGAAACATCAGAACAGAAAAGGTTCTTAATTTAAATTAGATATGTAAAACACAGGTCGTATTTAATTATTACAGAAGTGTATACTAATGCCGTAATTTGTGATCATCCTTTAAAATACCATTAAAATACTCAAAAAGATTACTTTGCAACTCTGCTACTTGCAATAAAATGCTGCCAAAGTGATATTCAAGCTGTACAGTTTAGCTGCCAAAGTTTTAAAGAAAATTAAATCATTGAACCGTGGAAAAGTGACTGCATAAGCACCTGTAACTGATGTTAGCTGAAGTGCTAAACCGGCTTTTGGCAGCATGGCCTCTTTTGCAGGTGCACAGAATATTTTCTTTGTGTCAGTTTATTCAGCTAGTACAGTTCAGTAAGTATTTCATTTGAAGTTGAGAAATGGGCTGGGAATTGAAATAGAAGAAATACTTATTTTCACCTTTCAATTTATGAATAACAATAAGGTGCGAGAGTCCAAGATCTATTAGTTTTAAAATCTTATAGGATATATTACCCTAAAATGATTTATTTAAATTCAGTAACTACAGGTAATATGCTGCTTAAAAACCCAATGTGTTTAATAAGATGAATACTTCTTGCTGTGTTCAGCAAATTGGATGACTGAGACAACTTGTGTTTTAAGTATCTCTGGAGTTCAGTTTCTTTTGACATCTGAATGCCATTTGAAGGATATTAAACTTAAAAAAATAACCAACCAAACCAAAAACCCAAGCAAAACCCCCAAACTCCAACCCCCCCCAACCAAACAATTAAAACCAAGGCAAAACCCCCCTGTGCATGTGTGTGTAGGGAAATTCTAATGTAGCAGAATTTTTTTTCCCCCCAAAAAATAATAATTGAAAAACATGAGATGCTTGTAGTGGCTGTAATTTTTAATCTTGTGTCTAAAGACGTAAATTGGAGGATGTACCTCGGTCAGTAGATGGAAGACAGTGTGATTCATGAAGATGCTTCACTTGTACAAGAATAAGAGATTCCTGTGGTGGAAAGCACTGATTCTTTTTTGTATAACCAACGTGTTTTCACAAAACTCCTGACCAGTCTGCCCAGCAAGGGAAGGAGTTGCACATTTTGCTTGAGTTTGAGTTGGAGGGGGGAAAAGAAATCACAACTGCCTGTTGGGAGCTGATTGATCCTTGCTCCAGAATTCTGCTGTAGCTCCTTCCCCTCTACCCAGTCTCTTCCGTGTGGTACCTGTAGCCAGGATCCTTTGGATCAAAGTGTTCCCTGGACTCTGGTAAGTCTGTGTGCTCCCCGTCTGTCCGATGAGGAGCTGAAAATAGGAGCACTGTGTTGATAGCGGTGAGAAGATCCTGAAATTCCTCTGTATCTGGCATGTGTTACGACCTTAAGTGCAAGAAGAGAATACCTGGTTAAGATCCAAACTCAAGTACTCTCCTTCAGCTGGAAAGTCTTTTGAGAAAAGTGTTTAAATGGGAAGAAAGTACCAGCATTATTTGTACATCCTCTGTAGATGGTTACGTGTCCTAGTGCCTTGAGAAATGATTATCTTCTTAACATATGGATGTGGATTTTGATCCTGAAAACAGGATTTTTACAACAGAAATAACGTGTGCAGGTGATTCTTACACGTCCATCTCTGAAACTGCAAAAGCTGTAAATGTGAACATTCCATAGTTTTTTCATTAGGCCCTATTAACACCGAAGAAATTTCATTCTGCTCATAAAAACTGAGAGAACAGTTCTTGTGCTTCATAACTGAGACCTGACTTCATACATTATAGCACATGGAACCAGAGAAAATAATTCTTTTGAAATAACTGGCACTGAAAAATATCACCCCAAAACAGTATCTGTTTAAAGCCATTACTGAGTTCTACTGAGTAGGTCATTGCTTTTGTTCTTCTTTGTAAGAAAAATTACACCTCATTTGGAGTGATAGGGAAGTACTTTGTTCTGTGCTGGGTTGATCTGTAAAAGAAAGCACTTGCTGGAACTGGGTTTTCACCTGTTTGTAGATTTAAGTCAATTGTCTTAACTCTTACACCATCTGAGTTCATTAATCTTCTATCCATGGGAATTTTAGAAGTGCATTATGCACTTTGGGAAGGACAGATGGCTGTGGATTTGAAATTGTATTGGTAGGTGCTGTTATAAGAATTTGAGTTAACTTTAAACATAGAAGTGACATCATCATAGCACTGCATATTCAAAAAAACAAAAGAAGCTGTACAGTACTATCACAAGGTAGAGCATACAAGCTCGTGTCAGCTACATTTGAAGTACATGGCAGAGCCATTGCATGATGCCTCAGGTGGTGGTAAGCCATATATCTGAGGGTGACCAAATTTACACATGCTGATTGCTTAATGCTCTCAAAAAGTGCTGACTGGAAGAACTGTCTGTATGCCTGTTAACATGAAAATTGTCTGCTAGAAAGAAGAGAAATAGGCACATATATTAATCTTTTAAGTATTTAAATACAAATTAAAATCTTGCTTGTAACTTTGTTTCCAGGGCCTGACCTGTTTCATGACAAGACCAGTTTAAAAGCAATTTTGGTTTCTCGATGTAAATGGTAGTGGTTTATTTTGTGTCTGTTCAGAGCTCTTCTAGCCAAGAATTGTCCGTGCTGAAGTGCAATTTTACATTTGTGTGTGTATGCATATAGTGTTTAGGTGTTTGGTTTCGACTGACTTGAAATGTTGTGATTTGCTCGGAAGGAGCTCTGAAAAAATATTTGGATGCATCTGCAGGTAAGAAAATAATTTGGCTATCTGTCCAGGCAGGTGTAATTTGGAAGCAGGCAGCAGAGTAATTGTCATTGGTATGGCCTTCAGCAGCTGACAGTTTGATACACACTTGATGGACAGCTCTTTTCCCATCATAGTCAGCATTTTTATATTCGGGAGCAGAATTTTAAATTATGACTTTAACTGCGTAGGTGATGTGTTGTGAGTCTCTTTCTACCCACTTAAGGTATTCTGCCCAGGTATATCTTTAGTTCTGCTCTAGAATAATTCTTCCCTATTACCTAGAAAAGCAAACCAACCAACCTCGGAGTATGTTGGTTGTCAGTGATGCAGTAGCACAACGATACACATGTGCTAGTGTTTCCTGTGTTCCCTGGTTTGTCAGCTTACCTAAAAGTCAACTGAGAGTGTTTGCATCCAAAGCAATGCTAAAGTCAATTTTTAGAACGTAATTTGACTGCATTATAGATAGCCCAGCCTGCCAAAAATTCTCATGGGTGATAAAGTCTGGTTGTCTTCAGCATTTTTTGGCAACCTACAAAAGAAGTAGGAGATTTCAGGCTGGAGGTGGACTGTGCTTTCCTGATCAAAGAGATGTTAGAGCAAATGAGTGAAATTAAGGAAGAATAGGAATAATCTTTTTTTGTGATATTGGTCATCTTGAGTGGTACTCAACTGTCTAAATGTAGGCCTGAAATCTGGTGCCAGAACTCAGAGCCTGGAAACCCTGTAGAGCTTAGGGGGACCCCAGCAGGGGCAGCTGGAGCTCCCAAGTTCCCCTGGCCGTGTTCAGGTCCTGAGCTCCAGACCTTGCATTATTTACCTGCAGTCACACAATATTCTTGAACACATTGCTTCTCGTTTGTCAGGCCCCTCCTAACCTCAGATGCTGCTTTTGGAACTGCCAGAGGGCTGCAGTGAGGCAGAGCACACTCCTGTTCACAGTGTGTGTTAATGCCTGTGTACAGCTTTTTGGTGACATTTAAAGAACTAGCAAAACAAACTAAGACAATCGGATTACATCTGGTGTGGAGATGTTTCTCTTGCCATTGTGTTGATGAAAGTTTTCAGTTTTTAATTGTACACAAATGGCAGAACTCTCTCTTCTGGGTTTTTTTTTTCCTTCCCTAATGCAACCAATTTAAATCTAAGTGTGGTTTCTACCATATGCTTGTTTCAACCATATTTGCAGTTAAAAAAAATATTTCCAAAACATAAGAGTTCAGGAAAAATACACTGTTAACCGTGAGTCTGTGTAGAAACTAATTTTTGAGGGTGATGCTAGCAAAAGGAAAAGATTGATCTACAGTGGTTGAAAAAAGTGATAGACTTTAAGCAAGGAAAACTGCCGGACTTTTTCCTCATCAGCTTTATCTAAAAGTGTGTATTGTGAATAAGGCTGACACATGTGCTTAGAAGGTGCTATGGTACCGTACTAAAAGGTGCTCTGCAAATTTTTAAAGAAGGGGAAGCGCGCCCTGAAGTGATTGAGATTAAAGGCTGTCATTATGAAAAAAATTTTTGAACATGTGTTTCAGTTTTTGTTGTCTGCAAACTCCTGATGCAGTGCTGCAAGATGAGGATAACTATTTTTTAGAACTGAGTTCCTAAGTTTAAAATACAAAGTGCTACTCTGGCACAAAATAGTAGTGCTTATTAAAAGACGTGTTTCTATGATCAACTTGGTATGCAGGAAGGAGTTTCTCTCTCTCTCATCATTCAGGGATATATGGATTTTGTGTTTGAGCTTACATTGGTTGTTATAAATGTTCAGCACAAATGTAAGAGCGTGAGTGGAATAACATGGAAACACAGCATGACTAAAGGAAAGCTGTAAGGAAAAAGGCAACATTCCGTTTCCTGACAGAAGAAAACGGATGATAGAATCTCTTAAGAAAATGCGTGTAATTTTCTAGAGCACGCTTGTAATAAACAGTATCGCTGATGGTTTTTCAGCACATTTTATTCACGGCCGAGGAAGATGGGGATGAACGAATTCCAGGTATGTGTGGATGGTGGACGTGGTCCATCTCCTGAGTCAGGTTGAGGTTGGGGCAGTAGGATGTGGGGAGGTTTCTCTTTGGGAATGCAAGGGACATGCTTGCTTTCAGGAGACCTGAGTGTGCAGTACAGAGGAGGCGGGGAAAGGCTGGAAAAAGAAAGGACCCGTGGGAGAGGCGCAGGCTGGAATGCACCGAGTGGCATCGAATGTGTTCTTATGGCAGGGGAACAGCCTGAGCCCCAGAGGGAATGAGGGGAGATGGAGCAGAGTTTGTTAGCTCAGGGAGCTGCTGAGAATCGCTGTCTCGTGAAAGGGAATAAGGGACTCTCCTGCAAAGGAGGGGCAGTACAGCTGCTTCTCAACTCTTTCATCCAGTTGTCCTGTTTGCTGTGTATTTTCTCCTATTAGAAGGCACATTTTGGTTCGGTTTATCTTTGTCTAATAAAAGGTTCGTTGTGTGTTTTTGTGGTGTGCACATTTAGAACAGTAAGGGCCAGAGGCACTGTTTTGTATAATTTTAGCCGAAGACTACAGCTGACTTGTTTCACGGAGATGTTATGACGTGTTATATTTCTGTACAAGAAATTATGTTACATGTCTGTAAATGCATTTTAAAAAATGAAGAAAATAGACTCTGGTTTTCTCGTCAAGTAAAAAATGATCTGTAGGACCCTAAAATTTACAACATGCTGGGAGAAAAGAGAAAGCATAGTATACAATAGCCAAAAAGTCTAGTTGTTTTTCTGCAAGTAGGGAAGCATTCCAGATGAGCACCATAAATTTCATTGCCTCATGGCAATAAGCAAAAATTTGCAGGAATAAAAAGAAAGAAAATAGCTGCGAGGCCATCTTCCCAAACTGGAAAACAGTATTCTTTATAATCCTGCTGCTCCTGCAGACTTTGGTTTCAAAGTTTAGACGGTTGTAAATTTTGCTTCAGTTTCTCTGGAAAACACTGACAAAAAGCAAGCGAAAGGAGGTCTTCAAAACTGAGGATGGGGAATGTAGTAAAAAGAAGCTTCGAGAGAGCAGACAGAAGTGCTGAAGTGGTGTGGTGCAGGAGACATGTTTTTTCACCTGCTGTGTAGCTGCTGGAAGGCTCTGGAACAAGCAGGGGTCTTGTCTCCCAGCAGTCATAGTGTTGGGAGCCTTCATCTTTCTCTCAGCCAGAGGAATGAGGAGTTGGTTGTAGAAGACAGCTCAAGAAAAAAGGAGAAATCTCATTTCAGAATGTTGGCTTTGGGAGAAGGATGAGCTTGATATAAATGATCTTTTGGTGTGGGGTCACTCATCCCTCTCCCTACCCATCTTTGACCTCTTTAAGTTGACTGTGGGGAATTTTTTTTTACCCTCTTTGAGTTACTGTGGATTTCTCACTGTGGAAAAAGGAGGACAGAAATGAGGAGAGGGGCTGGGACGATGGCTTGGAAGAACGTAAGGAACAGTATGCTCATTGAGTTGTGCAAGTTTTACAAGTAAAAGTACCAGAGCAAAGGGTTTTCAGTAGTTTCTCTGTGCTGTTCAGCTCCAAAAGGAGTTGGAGACTAAATTGTGTTGAATCACACAAAAATGTCTCAGCATCTGTTTTCAAACTGTTGTATTGAAGAGAGACAAAAAATTGGATACAGGCCACGAGAAACTTTAGTCATACACAGAAAAATTTATTTTAAGGTATAAGGATTTATCTTAAAGAAGGGAGTGACTTGTATTTAGCTTTTATACACCTTCTTACCAAATATGCCTAGAGGGGAAACAAATTTCTCCTCAGCTTCATGTGAAGAACAAGAATATTTGAGTGGAGAGATTTGGTTCATTTTGACCTATTGACACATTTGGAAAATCACACAAAATGGATACATTTGGTGATCAGTCCCTTTCTACCCAACCTCCTTGTAAAAACATGCGTAGCTCTTGGTACAAAGATGATAATCACTTGGCAGAAAAACCAATATTCACCTTCTGGTAATTTAAGCATTTCCTTAATACCAGGACACAAATTTAGATCTTACTTTTGCTTTTCTTACTGGTTTCCTGCAGAAGTTAACATAGAAGAGATTACCTGCATATAAAAACTCGCTCACCGTGAGGATGGGTTAAGAGCATTAGGTTCTCTGGTTGCTCCTCAGCGTTAGGTGCTGGTGTTTATCCCAGCTATGTTGACAAAGTTGTGCTGAAAGTGAATGTGGTGGAATCACTCCAGCTTTGTTAGCATCTAATGAGGAAACTGTTGCATGTTCAAACTTCTTTTATAGATCTAATAATTATGGCTGCCATCAGCCCCAGCCACTGTAATTAGTATTACAACTGACAGCTATAATGGTAATTTCACTCACTTAGTGGTACACGTGGTCACAGATACATGCAACTAGTCATTTGTTTTTCTGAGGAGGTGCCTTTTTCTCCTGTTTGTCAGCAGTTTTTACCTAATTTAGCAGCTCATGGATGGAGGTGTATATAAAAGTGCTTAAAAATGTTATCGTTTCTTTAGCTTAGTAAATCTGAACTGGTACAACCCTATCAAAGCTAGTAATTTAACAGGTGGATATTACCACGGATAAGCTTATATTTAAGTGCTGTGCACTTCTCTTACTGAACCACATGAAGCTTTCCCTTGTGCTAATTTAGCATCCTTGAACCTTTGCATTCTGTTTTGTCTCGTAGGCACACCGCTTCTGGTACGGCGGAGCAGTGATCCAGCTCTGGGCGCACCTGCTGACTTCCCAAGTGCTGCTCATCCCGGTGACCACGGTCTCAAGCATGTTGTGGCAGTAGGTGTCATAACTCACCTTTTTCTTAAGATTAAAACTTTTCTTACCTGTTGGTAGATAGTAGTTTTATAAGCTATATATGTATTTGGATCTATAACAAAATGCATCATACTCGTTTTCTGTAAAGTAGAGAATTTCCTCTGGAAAAATAGTTATTTTAGATGATACAATCAATTAACGGTGGTTCTATTTTTTTTTTATTTGAATAAGAGATTTACATAAAGCTCAGTGGTGTCATAAGGCATTGGAATATGAACTGAACTTTCAGCAATTATTTATTTGTTCAGTATCATGTTGTCCAGTTTACCATTGCTTCTTTGGATTTGCACCCGTTTTCACTTCCCTTGTTTGCTAATGGCATTTCTGTCATCTTTGGTACCCTGCTACTGTCTTGCACGTTCTCTTCTTTATCTCACTTTTCTGTTTTACCTGACTCTTCCCTTTTGAGAACAAATTTGTTTTCAATGTCGTTATTACTAAGTTTTATTGCAAAGCCACAATTAGTGAAGATGCAGGAAGTCTAAATATTATGTTTTTGCAGGCTGTCTTTAATCTTCTAAAAGTGATGCTGTCTTAGTCACACTTGGGCCACGTGTTCTACTTAGCCATTTTAAGATCTGAACCTTTGTGTGTGGGGAAGGTGTTCCTACATTACTTATAAAGCAGTGAAATTCTTTAGAATCTCTGAATGTCAGCTGGGATACATAAGTGTCTGGAGCAGAATAGAGCTATTTTTTAGTGTTTGCCTAGAAAGCTCTGGTGGGTCTAGTTCTGCTCTACTTTAGACCACATGAATGCTGGCTTAAATGATGCTGCTGCTTTCATTTGCTGGTGCCATTTATGCCTTTTCCCCTTTAGCTTCTCTATACAATGTTGCAGTTTGCTCCCTGTCCCCAGCTGTGTAAAGCAATGTATTACTTGTTTGTTTCAAAACAAAACAACGCTCAGAAACCCCGAGTCTTTGTTTGGTGCAGGAGGGATGTTGCAGACCAGATCACAGCTAGTTCATAGCAAGGTTCCACAAATGGCTGTGTTGGCACATTAGGGAGTAGGAAGAGAGAGCTGGCGTTCAGCGACTCGTGCTGGAGGTGGGAGCCTTTCAGCCGAAGATGTATCTAAGACCAAACTTCCAGTTAAGTTCATGTGAATAAAGGAAGTAAATATACAGTCAGTTGACTTGCATGCAAATGATGTTTATGGGTCTCAGTCTAACACTAATTCTGAAGGCCAGCACAGGATTTTAATTGATTGTTCATTGTTTCTCTTTGCATGGTCAAATGCACGTGCATCTAAATATCTTGCGTGCACCTTATTTTACAATGGCTTGTGTTATTTGCTAAGTGGTGCAATTTTAAAAGTCTCAGTGACTCTCCAAGTACATTATGATGTTATAAGGGGCTGAACTTTGTCAAAGTTCTGCATCATTTGTCAGACCTGTTTGAGCTGAGAGGTTTTTCTTGACGTTTGCTGCAAACGTTTACATATTAATGAAATACTGACTTAGTCTGATAAATGAAAGTACAAAGAAGAATTCTTGGTTAACAGTGCAGGCTTAGACTCTTGGCAAAGTTGAGAAATGTATGAAGTGAGTATGTCAGTATGTAATGCTGACCTCTAGTATTTTAGAACCATGAAAATGGCAAAAAAAGGTGGAAAAATAAGTGAAATCTGTTTCCTTCCAGGGTGTGTTTTGAATGCTTTATAGACGATCAAGAAGAGAAGGATAGTGTTTTGTTGAGTTGGGTTTTTTAATGTAATTTTAGTGGCAGCAAGTGTATTTTATGCCATTACATGAGGATTGCAGTAATCCTTGGAGGTTAAAACCTCACCACGCTTCACTGACTTGCATCAGTACAAAGGAATCCTCTAGGCCTAAAGGAATTCTCTGTGCTAAAATACAGAGCATCCCTCCGTCAGCTGTAGGGGTAACAGTCAAAGCTGGACAGGTAGCAGGGGTGGAGAAGGACTTTTTTTTTAAAATATCATGTGAAGTGGAGTGGGGGGGAGGCCCAGAAAGTTGAAAGTTGTGGTTTGGTATTGTTTTTCTTTTTTGTGAGAGCAAAAATCTGTTACAGTAAGATACGTTACACCAGCTCTTATTTTTGCAACAGTACCATTTCTAAAACTCTCATCATCAATCATACTGAAATATGCTTTGGCATAATGTTCTGGGAAACACAGAAAGCTTAAATAACATAGGTTAAACTAGGTACAGATTGTTTTAAAACATGCAGAAAAATCGATATCTGACAAATGAAAAAACATGGCAAAACAACTGAACACTGCATTTTGAAAATAGTCTTTCATTCAAGTGTTAAAGCACTCTTTAGAAAAGATTCATTTGTTCTGTACATTGCTGCTGAAAATTTGAAACTAATACTGAATTTCCTTTGCCACAAACCAGAGTTTTTTTCACGTTAAACTGCTTCCTTGTAGTCACATGCAAGTTAGAAAACCCAGAGCTGTTGGTAGATGAAATATTCTTCAGTACATGTAGTGAAAATTAAGTCTCTGTACTTAGGCCACAATTATCTTAGCAATTATTTTGCAGTTGAAACTGACTTTAGTAATGAGCTGAGCTGTTTTGGCACTTGTGGCATTTTGGTGTTTGGCGCACGTGGAACCGGCAGCCAGTTCTGTGTGGCTGCCTTACGCGGTGTGCACTGGTACACCAGTGCTTCACCAGATTTTTCAGAGGTGGCTGCCGTGGGATTCCCTGAAGGCAATGCTGATTTACCTCCTGCAAAGTGCAGTTCAGTGAGGAATGCGTGAAACAGGACCGCAAACGTGCAGTAATGCAAGAAAAGAACGTTGCTGTCCCGTTCAGGTGAACTGGTTGAACCTGATGAACCATTTGTGCTGTTCACAGTATTTATGGCATCAAGCAGAGCATGTGTTCTGTTTTTCAGATGTTGTCCCATTTATTCAAAGGAAGATTTGATTTTTTTTATGCTATATGATGATTACAAAAGTAACAACACGTTTTCTGAGTGACCAGGTAGTTTGAGGAGAATTTGAGCTATTCTTTCCTATTTTCTCTGGCACATCTTAGCTGTAGTTTTAGCCCCAATTAACAAAATACTTCTAGATCAATCAAAAACTGATAGTGAAGTCCAGCATCTGTTCCCTCAGACTGGAAGTCATTTAACAGATGGTACAAAATTTGAGTTTCTTTTTTCATCCAAACCTCTCTTTCCTTATTGTGATAGCTGCCACTGAAAAATTTAGAGACAGTAATCAGGGAAAAATAGGGGTAACACACATCAGAATTTGTTACTGAAGAAAAAGTATTTGCTAATGAATTTTTTACTTTATTAAAGCTACTGTTGAGCTCTTCTGCCTAGTTAGGATCACAGAGCCCTGGCCAGGCTTTCAAAAATGAAAACTTCCTTCCCTAGGTATCCAGAGAGGACTGCAGGGATACAGAATTAATTTTATGTAGTTATGCACACCTGTGGGTTGGGCAGAGAAGTGGTCGAGAGCAGCCCTGCGGATAAGGGCTGGAGGGGTAATGACTGATGAAAAACTGACCGTGAGTCAGCAACGTGCACCTGCAGCCCAGAAAGTCACCTGAACCCTGTGCTGCAAAAAAAGCATGGCCAGCAGGTCGAGGGAGGGGATTCTGCCTCTCTTCTCCATTCTTGTGAGCCCCCACCTGGAGTGCTGCATCCAGCTCTGGGGTCCCCAGTACAGGAAGGACATGGGCCTGTTGGAGTGAGTCCAGAGGAGGGCCATGACGTTGGTAAGGGGCCTGGAGCATCTCCCCTATGCAGACAGGCTGAGAAAGCTGGGGCTGTTCAACCCAGAGAAGAGAAAGTTGTGTGGAGACCTCATAGGAATCCTCCAGTATCTGAAGGGGGCCCGCAAGGAAGCCGGAGGGGGACTCCTCATCAGGAGCTGCAGTGACAGGACAAGAAAATAATGGGTGCAAACTGAGAGAGGGGAAATCTGGGTTAGATGTGCGGAAGAAATTCTTTATGGTGAGGGTGGTGAGGGCTGGCACAGGTTACCCGGAGAAGCTGTGGATGCCCATCCCTGGATGTGTTCAAGGCCAGGTTGGATGGAGCTCTGAGCATCCTGGTCTAGTGAAAGGTGTCCCTGCCTATATCAGAGGCGTTGGGACTACATGATCTTTAAGGTCCGTTCCAACCCAAGCCGTTCTAGGATTCTGTGATTCCACTTCTCTAGAAAGTTCTGTGCCCATCGCTTTGCTATGGCAATAGCCAAGGGCTGGTCCAGCTGCTTTCTGGCTGCAAATGGCCTGGTCTCACAGAGTGAGTTTAGCAGTGGGCACGTAGACTTCAGCTGGGGATCCCCTCTGGAGAGAGGCCATGCAGTGGCATTGGGATGGCTGAAACCTTTCAGAAGAAACAAGCGTTCTTGGGGCACTTAACTCTTGCTCAACACTTGTCCCCAGTTTGCTGAGAGGAGCTGCAGTTTCGGATTCTCCTCACCAACTCAGAAGTTCCTGACTGGATCCCTCTGCTTAACATGGTGAAGATGAGATGCAGCAAGGCACAAAAGTCTGAATTGTGTGGTTCTGTTGGTTTGCTGTTAGGGAGCAGAATACATTTTGCTGCTTCTGCTCAGTCGTGTTCATTCCGATAGTAATTGCTAATGTATAATTAAAACATCTGAACTTTTGTTTCTGGAACTGTTACTTCTGCTTGTCTCTCTTTTTGCCCAGGGACAGACTTCCTCTACTATCAAAAGACTTGATTTGTCATGAGTTTTAGACAGAGGATTGTGATCCTATTTGAATTGATGGGAAATTTGCATTAATTCTCAGGTGGGACTCAGGTTTCACCCCCTCTTGATAACTTGCTGATTATTATCGTATGCTATTTTCTGCGTGACTTTCTTTTAGAGTTACATGTTTTCTGGACAAATACTTAGGTTATCTTGAAGTTAATCAATAGGACTGGCTGGTTAAATTGTATTTATCCATATTAAAAGATACAATGAGATGCTGGATCAATTGAAGAGCTGCTCCAGTGGCTCAATGCAGTTTCAATTTTTGCCTAGCTATGACTTGAAATTGACTGTATTTTATGCATTGTGGACATGTAATTTGCAATTTTGAATAACGTTGATATATAATTAGAACATTTTTATGTTTCAGGCTCTTGTTAAAAAGGGTCAAAACCTCCTCTGGTTCTTCTGGCTGTTAATTGTGCCTGTGATGTATTAGCCTTCCTGATTAAGGGTCTGCGAATTAGCATAATGTCCACATGTGTAAGGATGCAGCTTCATGATTTGTTCCTTTTCTGTATGATATTATATACATATGTAAACGTAAAGATATGCTCCAAATTCAGCTATGAGATCATCAGTAGTACTTACAAAATGTGTGAGTATTTTAGTATTAAAAAAACCCTAGAAATATTAGTTCATCCAATCATACTGTTTAAAAGTAGGGCAGGGCAGAAGTGGTCTTTTTTGGCACAGTGGTGGAATAATTCCATAGAGTTTATAACTTGATTCAGCAGATTTCTGCTAAGACTTGAGCTGAGAGACTGCACTGCCGTGAGGGTTGTATTGTCTGTCTGATTTTAGAAGATGGAACTTTTGTCCAGTATGTTTACTGGGCTAGGTCAGATAGTTTTCCTTTCTGGTCCTTTTGTATGTGTTAGAATTTCACAATGAAATTCTCCCATAGTTACGTGATAGAATCGTACAACAGTACGAGTTGGAAGGGACCCTTAAAGGTCATCTGGTTTCATCCCTCCTACCATAAGCATGAATGTGTTGCACTAGATCAGGTTGCTCAGAGCCCCGTCCAGCCTGACCTTGAATGTTTCCGGGGCAGGGCATCTCCCACCTCTCTGGGCAGCCTGCCCCAGCCTTCCGTCAGCTACTTTGTAAAAAACTTCCTTATATCTAGTCTGAATCTACCCTCTTTTAGTTTAAAACCTTTACCCCTTGTCCTATCACACCAGGCTCTACTAAAGTCTGTCCCCATCTTTCTTATAGGCCCTCTTTAAGTGTTGCAGGAGGTGCATTCTGAGAAGGAAACCAGATATGGGGAGAAACAGTATTTTTTCAGGAACTAGCAGTGCTGGTGCACTTGTAATGCTTTAAATCCATGCTTGTTGATGTATAATAATTAGACATCAAAGTAGATTTGGAAATACATCTTAGATATTACCATGTGTGTTGGAGGGTAAAGGCGAGGCTGCTTCCCTGATGTGGTGTGGTCTCAGGCTGTCATTCAGAATAGCGAGGGTTTTAAATTCTGGAAGGCATTTACTTTTTTCTAGTAAAAGTTTTCCTATTAATAATTTAACTCTTGCTCTTGAAATACTGCAATGTGGAACTGAACAGAAGATCTGGGGAGATTTAAAAGGATTTTCTGTCATTCAGCTGGGGAGTTCCGAACAGTTGGAATTTTTTAAAAGGGAATTCTGATGTGGGTGAATCCATTTATAAAGCAGCTACTGTGTGTCTGTTTATGCTGGGAAACATATATAGAACACTTCTAATCAGCACAGGAGCTTGTCAGTATATTGCTTTTGATGTCTGATTAGATGATCATAGGGACATCTGCAGTGAGTTAGTTTTGAAGTTGTTGGTGTGAGCACTGCAGGAACCAGAGCTGTGTGGCACTCTTACACCATGAAAACTGCTTTTAACATATTAGAAATCCAGCTATGCAGTGAGCTGAGGGCTGTTGAAATAACAAAAGCCATTCCTTCTCAGTTCTCTCTGCTGCCTTCCAGCCTCGCACTGCTTTTTGTTTTCCCCCCCTTCTTGTACTGTGTGCTGTGGCATTCTGTGTCAAAAAGAAATTATTTTATATTGTAGAGGAAAAACTAAAAAATGTAAATTAAATGTTTGTCAGAATACTAAATTGTTCATCTGAAAAAGGACAGAAGTGCCCTGTGGTAATTTCCTCTTTTGAGGGTGCAAAGCAGTACGTGTGTGTGTGTGCGTGGAGAAGTGCTCTTTGTGTTCCTTGCACAGCCTGTATGTGAGAAAAATTGTATTGTTTTACCTGCATTGTTTAATGTGAGCAGTGGGTATAATTTACATATTTTTATTTGAGCAGGATAAGTAGACTTTTTGTGATTTATTGTAATAGGAGCTAATAATGAATGTTCTGTGATGTTAATATAGTATATAAATTATCAGTAAAAATGGTGTAATCAGTAGAAGTTGTTATTCATTGTTAACAGGTTGTTTCCAATGCGAGGAGTACTGGCATTCTACTGACTATTCATGAAAGAAAGTATCTCTAATGAAAATCATCAAAGCTCTTCATCGTTGTTACGTTAGTAGGGGATTGGGTTTTGTTTCCTCTTTAAAATGAATTTTGAGCCTTGGCTGTAATTTTGAAAATACCTAACTGTTTATATACCTTCCTCCTTTGTCCTCTGCCTTATGTAGTCAGGTAGATGAGCTGGTAGGTGATCCAAGATGGCTCAGAGGCTGAAACTATTTGTTTTCCTATGTGGCCTGTCTTATAGGGAATGTGGAGAAATTAAAGGGTGGAAATAGGAACTGTTGACAAAAAAAGGGAAAAAAGGTCATGCTGTCGATGCTGTTGACACACATTCATCTCTATAGCCACATCTTTGGGGTCTTACAGAACGCTGTCATTCCATCTGGAACAGCTTTCAGCAGGCAGCTTACGCAACAGGCTCGTGGTGCTGAAATTGGAATGAAACACTAGCAAGTTACTCTATGGCTGACAGTCAGAAGTGGAAGATGACAGTCAACACGGCTCATGTATATCATTTACTGTCAAGCTCTAGAAACATTTAGCTAAAATAAAAGAGGTTCTCAGTCAGGGTCCTACTGAAATTTGTGCTGCTAAGTAACTTTTTCCATAAATGTAGCAATCTAATGGACAACTAGGAATAATGGCAGAGATGTTTGACACTTACCTAGACACAAGGTTTGGATTTGTTAGTATGTTATCTTGCAGTACGCTGTCGTATGAAGTTCTACTCTCGTTTGGTTAAAATTTGTGTTTCTCCCAAAGTCAGATGTGTGGCTTTGTTTCTCTTACAGGATTGGCAGTTATTTGCACTCTAAGGAAATGGGATTTTTTTTGTTTGTTCTATTTTGTTAGGTGAGGCCTCTTTGCCACTAAATTACCCAACTTGTTGGAGACACTTTAATCTGGAGATTTCTTCTTCTGTGTAGCTGGTGTCTGAGCTAATCTGGATTTACAGGTTTCTGAGCTGTAATAATAATAATATAGGTCTCTTTGAAACTTACACATTCTGTTGGATTTTTTTTTTTTTTATGACAGCAGGTCCTGATTTTACTCCATGCCTGTGAAACAATTTCTGACATTGACAACTGGAATGAGACGAGGAATATTTTTTTTTAGTGCTTCTGTAAACTATGTGCTTTTGCTGTTGCAGGTGTTCTGACACGTTGGAGTCGGGAATAATAAACTAAGATCAGTGTGAATATAGACTAAAATAGTAAGGGTGTGTCAGAGAGCTTCAGGATTTTGAACAAACATTCCACCTTTGATTTTTGTCAGTAATTGCAGTGATTGCTTCTGGCCTCTAATGTGACCATTTGTTGTAATGTCAGCAGTATAGCTTCTCTGAAATAACTTTAAATAAATAAAATTAAGAAATAAACAAGATAGTAAATATGCAAATCTTCAGTTAAAAGGAGGTGGTTAGACTGTAGAATAGCTGTGTTGATGCAAGAGCAAATTGTTGTCACTATTTCTCTGTACTGTAAGGGACAATAATTAGCAGTTTGTGAGGCATCCTGTTATTCAAAGATGGACATACCTGTGGTCTCACTTGGCACAGTTGTTCTTCTGACGTATTTCAGATCCTAAGATCCATTTGCCAGTTCAAAGTGTTACATATTCCAAGCAGTATCCTAAGGGAAAAAAAATGCCCCCCAGAGAGACCTTATGGGAACAATTGTTCCTGTAAGATTTTTGTTGGGTTTTCTTTTCTTAACAAATAGAGTAGTGGCTTGTACTTTTTTTTTTTTTTTAAATGTCTACTTTAAAGTACTAGAAAAAATAAGTTTTGCCTTTAATTCATCTTGATTTAAACCTTGATTTAATATAGGTTTCAATAAAGATCCTCAAGCTCCTCTCTAAGATCCAAGTAAAAAGCTTCCTTTTCCTGTCAGTCCCAAGGGATGCTATTCTCTGGATTTGAACCGTACCACAGAGTGTGACTGCCCTGAAGCATCTCGCGGTATCTTTGAGAGCATATCACGGTATCTTAGAGTTAGAATTACTCTCTGTGTTGGTATTTGTGCTGTTGTCTGTTTAGCAGCTGTCTTAGAGTGACATGAACTTGGACCCGAAATGAAAGAGCTGCTGTTTCTGGTAGCGTGCTTGCTCCATTGACCTAATAGGGTGCATCCGAGATGATTACACGTTTAACACCTGTGGAGATAAATTGGCTGCCTCCTTTTTCTTTCCTCTGCTTTTTGGAATTACCCAGTGCAATCAAGTTCATAGGACATCTGTCAGCTTTACAGAAACAAAAGGAACCCCCTCCTTTTCACCTGGCCTCGCGTCAGTCAAAGAATATGGTGAAGGTTCCTCAGATGTGGAGTTCACTTCCGCCCCCACCCCTCCCTTTCTTTTATGATCTGCATACATTTTTCTGTCCTTCAAACGACAGAATGAGAATCAAACAGAAATACATTGGTTTGGGGTAAAGTAAGTTCTGCAAGCAGCACTACTGAGCAAGGGCCAGTTAGTCTTTGTTGCCTCATCTTTTGACACTTTCCATAAAAGCCCCAATAAAATCTCTTTCAGAATATGCAGAAGAGGCACATTCCAAGGGGAATTTTGTAAAACACTTCTATGAGAAATTGTAAGCATGATAAAAGGAGGAGAGGCCGGGGAACAGAACCAGATTAAGTGGATTTTAAGTCACAAAGAAGAAAAAAAAATCTCTTTATCAGCAGGTAGAATGATACCTCCTTCAATTTGATTTTTAAAGACATAGCCAAAATACAGATGTTTCATCTTCAAAATAAATAAATCAGTCAAGGCTGTGAAATACCGCAGTTCTTACTGACAAATGTGTTTGTTGCTCACAAGTTTCTGTCGTGGTATTCTTTTCAGCCAAGGAATATAGTCTTAACTGTATATTTGGTTTGAAAGAATATAGAAACGCTTTCCTCAGATCTTTGTAGCATTCACCATAGCTGTCTAGGTATCACATATTGCTGTGTGCTTCTGCAAAGCTGTGGGGTTTTTTAATTAATGGTATTAGCGAAAATTCTGTGGCACAAAGACCAGCTGTGACATCGGTGTGGCTGATGTATAAATGTATCCGCATTTCCTTCATGCGAGGTATGTGCCGCCTTGGATGTTCTGGGATTTTTGAGAGAGTGAATTCAGTGATGTTGTATATCTGAGGGAAGAATATTCTACAAAAGGTACCCTGAAAATGTTGGTGACTGAGGTGGTCTGCTGTACAGTGGTAAGAACACCTAGAATCGGGATGTTTTGCTCCTTGTGGAAAAAATGCAAAATTCTTAATTGTAAGTCCTCATGGTTCTACCAAGGAGGTTCAGAGGATCAGAGAGAGAATGAGCTAGAGAAGTTTTTACACAACATTTTTATTATTTACTAATTGTACTGTAAATTTCTAAATAACAGAATTAAATTGGGGTAGAAGAAGTCAGTTCCATTTCAGTCTTCAGACCATTCTGTCTGTCTTTGCTTGGCTGTTGTTAAGCCTGGGAAAATGCTCCATCCTGTCATCCAGAAGAGAAGGGAAATGGGATCACTGTTCATAGGCAAGTCCATACACTGATAACAGGATGGTATGAGATAGATGCTGTCTTATGGTCAAATTGATAATCTGGTTAGTACACAAAAGGGAATTTATGGTGTATGTTTTTTCTCTTTGAAGCACTTCAGCAAGAAACTGTCAACAGAAGAAATACTGTGAGATTAGGGATTACCATGTTAATGATAACAAAGCTATCCTTGAGTTTACAAAACACTGAACCTGATGATTGCTTAATGCCCGGCTGTGATTTTCTGCCTTTTTACCTTTCATTGTCTACTTTGTGTGTAGTTGACACTTTCAAAAGGCTGTTTTGAGAGGCATGTTGATAACTTTATTGTGTTAATGTCATCAGTTACACAAACACTGATATTACCAGTTAAAGTTAGTTCATTAGAACCAGATGCAGGCACTCATAAATAAAATGATTTTTTTTTAAATTATGTTGGCAGTATGCCAAAAGATTATAAGACTTTTGGGAAATTAATCTGCTGCCAATTACATGTATTTATAATACTACACAAGTGTCTAAAACATCAAATTATTGATGTTAGTTCTGTTAAAATTACTTTTATAGTAATCAGACTTTTAGTGTCTGTTGCGTTGGTTCCTTGTTAAGGTGAGGAGTAACATGCAGATTCTAGGTTTATAGTGATTTAAATTCTCTTGAAATTATTCAATATTTAGCATTTATTACATATCATTCTCTAGTCATATGAATGTGATGTTGACTTCATAAATACTTCTTTATTATTTGTTTAATAAGTAAGATTACTTCAGGTTTTTTTCTTCCATTGCTGCTAGTATTTTGGTCTGTAACAGCCAAACACTCACATTCAGGGCTGGCTGGCAACTCTCTTTAGTCTGGACAGCAAGAACCAAGTGAGAAAATACTCCTTGGTGTTATATATGCAGTTTATAACAGCTTTATTTTTCTTTTTAAGTAGTTTAAATAATCTAAGCTTTTCATGAACATATATTAAGTTAAAAGTTACACATTAAAGTTGGAAAGCAAGTTCATAGCTTTCACCAGCTCTTCAAGGAAAAAGAAGTAATTTTCAAGCAGAAGACAAAAAAATGTCTTTGCCTGTTGGGAGAGCCTACTGGAAGCTCCTTTTAGCAGGAAAGAATGTCTTTGGGAAAGCAATATAAAGTAATGCTACCCGCTAATGCTATGCGTGCATATGTAGCATGTATATTCATGTGATGCCCTTTGCCAAGAATGCGTTTTAAGAGAATTCCATTTGTGCCTGAGGTACGTTGTTGTGGAAAGAGTTAGGAGCTAGATCGATATATTGCAGTTCACAGGTAATGAAAGGATGTCTGTGCAAAGGAGTCTGACAATACAGCTCACTAGAGAGTAAAACTTGTATTTTCCATCAACACTGAAATTTGAGAAGGGCCTGGCTACCTGGGTGCACCTGCCACTGATCTTGACTGGCACTGTTGGGATCAGCCCCTTGACCCTCTGTGGCCTCCCTCTTAACTAGGACCACGTTTGCCAATGTGTTTGTCCTGCCGTGACTTTGGGCTTTATTGGACTGGGGAGCTGGGGATGGAGCTGGCAGGTTTGGTGTTCTCCTGTGCGCTGGGCTGTTTCTCCTGCCCTGTTCCTGCAGAGGCCCGGGGTCAGGGCAGACGGGCTGGCTCAGGGCAGACAGGCTGGCTCAGGCTCAGCTCTGCACAGCTCTGCCCAGCCACGGCTCCCACCTTCCGGGCCTCTGCCCTGGCTGGCTCACCTGCCCCTGGGATGGTGCTATCTCCCTGGGGACTTCCCGCTGCCAGGGTAGTTTCCTGCCTTCCTGCCCAGCCAGCGATGGGCCACAGGTGGGGGATGTCCCTTGCAGACTCAGCTTTATTCTGGGCTGCATTTTTTTTTTAATTTGGAGTTTAAGTAGCTCTAAGTCAAATAAGAAGCGCTAGCCAACAGAATTGTGGGGATTCATATTGATGATTTTCCCTTGCCTTTGGGGTCAGACTTGGCTGTACGCTGCAACTGGGGAACAGGAGACTCCTATTGAGGAAGACAAATGGTTTCAGGAGTGTTCAGCCTCCAGTCTAATATATTTTTCCTACTGCAGATAGCACTTCTGGGTTCATTATAGCTTACTCTCACAAGTCGTCATTTCTGTCTCAAGGCTGTTGTGTTTTCCAATGTAAAGCAGATTGACGCTGGCACATTTTTTCTATTTTAATTTTACAAAGTTGTCACACTGAAACTGTGCCTCATATTGGAAGTGCTTTGAAGTGAAGAGATAAACAAAGAGCTAAAATAAAATTAAAAAGGAGTATGAACAACATTTCATCTTGGTTTGTCTTTTTTAAAAATAAGCTGAATGGATGTAGTACCCTTGTGCCACTGTAGTAAGTCTGCAAACATTAGCAGATCAATCTCAATTGAGTTAGTGTATATGCAGTAAGCAGAAACAGGTGAAAATTAGGTTATCTGTGCCCAACTCTTTCTATTTGCTATGAGCAGTGAGATATAAACTAGTTTTTAGATGTGATTAGGTTTTGTTTCTTTTCGGAGAGGGGCAGAGGCAGAACATGTGCTGTATCTACCATAGTTATTAAACCAAGAAACTATATAAAAGTCACTAGCTCAGTTTTGACATTTACAGGTAAAGGTAGAAAGCCTTCCTATAAATAAATCAGAAGTGAATCCAGGAGGAAAACCAGCAGTAGTCCTTGGTACGTTTCAGTTTTATCTCTGAAACACAAAAGCCAGGAATTTTCTGTCCTTTCACTAAAAAAACACACCCAAAGAAGTAATTGTCTTTGTCAGTGTCAGAAATGCCAACCAATTTATAATCTGAAGTATGGTTTATGACTTCACTTTTTTTGGTTTGTTGACTCCCAAAAATTTTCCAGTGAAGACATATTTTATGCTAGATCTTCACAGTTTCTTTTTATGACGTTCTAAAAGTAGCCAAGGAATTTGGAGGTCTGTTGACCACAAATTGAAGTCATTGTCTGCAGCAATAAAATGAAAAATGCCAGTGACAAATGTGCTCTTACTGTTACAATTCTTGGGTGCACAGTTACTGTTAATCTTTGATTTAAAGGGGAATGACAAGTCTTTGTCCCTAGCCCAGCTTTGAAATCATGTAATGTGTAACAGCTTTTACATCCCCATGGAAGCCTTTTATCCACATTAATGCACCTCTCCTTACTGGTGAGAAGCAGCAATGGCACAAACAAGCATGATTTCTCCAAAGTGCCAGGGTGAGGTCCTTTCCCAGCCCTGCAGTCTTACCTAGGCAGCAGTGGCTGGTATTCTCCTTTCCCAGCAGAAAGGTGGTTGCCATTCAATATTGTCACCAGTGCAGCATGCAGGTGAAGACCTGGCAGACACAGCTGTGGACTTCCGCTTTGAAACTACTGGCTTGTAGAACCCAGCATTTATTTTCCAAGCTGTACCTTATCTGTGTCCTGAATTGTGTTGTAGGGCTTTAAAAATCAATCCACATGCAGAACTGGAAATCCAGTCTTGTCTTTTCCACTAGTTTGAACAGGATCATGAGCAGTAGTCTTCACCCCGTCTTACCTAAAAACTTCTACGCCTGTTCAGCCTGGATGCTAAAGAATCAGAGGATCCTCTTACTAGACACAGCTAATGTTTTCTCTGACAGAGGTTCTCTGTCACTCATGTTTGCCAGATAATAAAAGTTAACTAGGTCACAAAATAGTAAAAATTTCAAGAATCATTCCCCAGTGTTGTTTGCCGAACCCCTTTGGAATGCTGGTAGCCTTTCCTGTTGCCAAAGAGGAGGGATTTGTTGGAAGAGCATTTTGCTGTTAGGTTTTCTGATATTCAGCATCATTGGTGGTCAAATGTGCCTATTTTGCCTTCAAGAGAGTTGTGAGGAGGAATAGGAATTACTCTGAAGTGTTCAAGTTCTTTCTGTCAGACCAAACTTCAAGGTCTACTGCTGTTTCTGTGTCATGTCTCACTTCAAAGGTATCTGCCCTTTGACTTTTAAGTTGAGCTGTTGTTGTTGGGGCCCCTTTGGGTTGCCCGAGGCTATCAGATGTCCAAATAGCCATAACAATAGAAATAATATTTGCTTTCATATGCTAAACAGTTCCTGTTTGATTGTTACCGGTATGTAAGACAGTTCAGGCTTAAGGAAAGAAAACAAACAAAAACAAACTGTTCAAACTTTATTTCAGTTTGCGCTCAGCTCCCTCAAACCTTCCGTGTGTTTTTCAGACTTGATGGTGCTTGTAGCTGTTGGAATTGGGTACAGCCATGGGGATACTTGCACAAAGGAAACAAACTAATTTTTAGTCCAGATCAAGTGTAGTTATACCTGAAGGTGTTCTGGTTGGGTTCCTGTTTTAAGTTCCAGTGAACGTTCCCTGACTAAACTTGTCTCTATTGAAATTTATAACCATTTAAACAGGAAAGGGTTATTTGCTGGGAGAGGATAGAGCGAATAGAAAGCCTTATCTCTGTCCTCTTAGAACCTGGACTCCTTCTGTGCTCACGACACTGTGCTGTAGGCAGTTCACGCTTGAGGAAACTGTTCAGACTAGTTTCTGAGCTGGAGTTCAGCTCCCCAGGCCCCTGTATTTCTGATCTCCAGGCTTGATCACTTCATTACCATTGTACGGGAGTGAATGTAAATTGCAGAAGCTCTGAGTAGCTTAAAATGCAGCAGTGCATCAGTTTAGCAACACAGATCAGTGTTACCCTGTTATTTCAGTGCTTTGTTTCATGTATCCAGTAGTTCCTATTAAAATATTAAGCCTAATTCACAGTGCTTTTTTTTTTTTTTTTGGTTGAAATTTAAAGCCCTGCATGAGATTATGCACAGACACTTGAAAAAATGCCATTCCCTCCATGATCTTCTTTTCTACTGGGGGCAACTTTTGTCTAAGATGTATTGCTCTTGCCTGCAGGATGTATCAGCTCCTGGACTATTAAGCTCATTTTCAGAAGAAAGCGGTGAATGCTTCCTTCGGTTGCTTTTGAATTTGGTAAAGTTCATCTCTGAATGAGAGGCTTTTCTTTAGGAAGTCTACCTTGTTCTTTCCTTCACAAAGTAACTCATTGAAGCTATTTCTTTCTACCTTTTCTTTCTAGAAGAAAAGGTAATGTCTTTGCTTGTGCCTACCCAGAATGCATTACAGTGATGTGGAGCTGTTAAATATGCAGATGAGTAGTGCTCAATATAAGAAAGATGCAAGCAAACTCTCGTAGCTTACAGTGCTTTGGGTTATTATAATGCAATTATAAAATCTTTGGGAAAAAAGCTTTGCTTTTCTATGTGATAGCAGAAGAAACTCCACTGTACAAAATGCTTTTAAATTTGTTTTTCGAAATAGTAAATGTTGATGAACTTGGCATAGGTAGTAGGAATGAGACAAATAAAAAAAATCCATAAACCACAACCCACACCCTTACCCCCAGCGTGCTGCCAGTCCTCCCAGCATTTCTGGTTGTGAAGTATTCTTAATTACCATCTGACCTGGATAATTACCATCAAATGTCTTCATAAGTAATAGTATTTGAAACATTTCACTGGTAAATAAAACTGTACTGTGTTTTGCATTTAAGCATATTGCACTGAAGTTTTAAAGCTTAAATAATTCACATATATAAAAACTTTGTTAACTTTTCAGGCCGCTCAAATTTTCTGTCAACACGTTTCTTAAAATTAAGGGAACTGTAAGTTAAGGAAATACTCATGTTTAAATCAATCTGGCTTCACATGTCTTAGCTGAGAAGCCCCAGGAAGAATGGAGATGTACTGAACCTCGTCACTCGTGCATCTGTTGCCTTCCTCACTTTGTCTTAACTGACCTTGGCCCTCTCAGGTAGCCAGACTCGATTTATTCTGCTATTCAGTGCCATACTTTTGGTTTCCAAGTTCTGAGGAACTGGGAAGAAAGGAACTTTTTGTCTCGGAGTGTTGTTTCTCTGTGTATCTGAAACCAGCTTGAGCATCTTGTGTGGAGAGATTAAGAAATGGTAGAGCTCCACAAAGGCGTGCAAGGAGACAGGTTAGCTATTTCCTTCCACTTCGTGGTAAACACTTATGTACTACCTATGTCTCTGTGACATTTCGTTTCTAGGAAATCATTGATATAATCGACGATGTTTATTTAAAAATAGGAATAAACAAAAATTGGGAATTTTGCTGGAAGGCCTTTTTATTACCAGCACTTCTCTTGGTACACCTTCCCTGTATTTCTCTCCAAAGCAAAGAAACAGGCATTGAATTGAACCAGTATGTTTATGCAGGAGCACATGCAAGAAATAGGACAGTTGGTAACTCCTGCTGCTTTGTCTTTTGGAGAGTTACTCATTTGTCCACGTCACCTGTTGTGCTCACCTAAGCAACAGCAATGTGTTCTCTGACCTTTGCACTTGCAATTAGAGATGCTGCTATTAGTCAACAACTGTAGTGCAATTAAGTCCACCTGTAACCTTCAAAAAGCTGTTTCTGGTAATAATAACTTTGTAGTGTGAAATTGAAGTTACCCATGGGATTTTGTTTGCTTATTCTCTTCAAATAATTAAAAAAAAAAAGTGGTTGTGAGAGTTCTCATCATAATCTGATTAGTAGGTACGACTGTGCTCATTAAAATGTCCTGAGCTTAATTCATCTATAAGGTCTTATAATTGCTGTTCTGTTTTATTCCCAGAAAATATGCTGATGTATCTTTGCTTAAGATATTTTGTTCACCCAGCTTCCTTTCAATCGTGTGATAAATCCTGTTTTCTTACACTGCGATTTTTAGTGCTGTCAAGTTATTTACTCACCAGTTCTGTTATTTCAAGATATAGTTAATAATTAACATGGAACCAGATCATTTTATGAAAGGTTATTTTATGATGACTTTTAAAAACCCTAGGAGAGGTTGAAAATACCATAATGCTTCATAAGGATTTATTGGAAATAACAATATACTCTCAGGTGATCTGTCTCTAGTCTAAATTGCCTGCTAGGTTTAAGATAAGCCAGTGATAGTAATGTCTTGGCTCAGAGGAGTCAACTCAGGTTTATTAATAATATTCACTCATAAATTCAGGATAACACTGTGCCTGTACTTTCAGATCCTAAAACAAGGTTTTGTATACGGTTCAGCAGAATTAAAATGCTACACAGTTGCCTTAATTTCCATTGAGAACTGGGATTGAGATCAAGGGGTTTATGTAGGACAGCGTGTTTTCTCCCTTTTGGATGCAGGCAACTCAATTTTTTGAAGAGATTCAGACAACATTTTAACCCTTATTTACTTGTTTGGTGCTCTGTAGGTTAAGGTGTTCTCATGGTCCTTTACAAAAATCTTCATATTAGATGGCTTGTTTTTTCTCTGACAAATTCTTTTTTAGAATTTGGTTTAAAGCGTGCCAACAGAGAAATTAGGAGTATGTCTAGTCTAGGGCTCACCTGTCAAATAGAGGCCTGGCAAGACAAATTTGTGTTGTATTTTCCTTAGGCCATCATGTATTTTCCTTGCCACAGTATTGGAGAGGTTTTGTTGAGAATGAAGATGGGCAGTTTGGTTTGTAGAATGCCCAGAGCCAAGGAGAGAATCTTTTAAAGACAATTACTTCCTGTACGGAGATATGTCGGGAGACCTCCGTGCTATCTCTGTGACCAGATAAGATTTATGGAAGAACTTCATCTGCAACTTTATCGTTCACGTACACACACACACACAGACACACACACACACACATATATGTATTTTTATATATGTACGTATATATATACAAATTTTCTTTTGAGACTTTAACATCTCTAAACGTATGGAAAAATGGTTAAATATAAACATGTCTGCAGGACGAGACTCATACCGCTAGTCTCTGATTCAGTAAGTCGCTTAGACTGGGGGAAACTGGTAAGTTTTAAATTAACTCAATGTGTGAATCTTTTGAAAAGTAAATAAATTTGCAGCCCCCAAAGTTAAGGAGGAATACTTAACTCCCTGCAGGAATGAAAGTGCCTTTGATCTGAACAGGCAGTGTAATTCTTAGTACCTTGTATTCAAGGGCTGCATTCCAAGCTGAGGAAGCTCTATGCTAATCACAGGCTGTGGTTCCCTGGGACATTGTGGAAGCATCTTGGGAAAATACCGGATGAGTGGCTCAGTGAGAGCATTCAGGTCCTTGTCATGCTGTAGATCAGGTCTCTCATGGGGCCTTGGTATTGGACTTCAGTGAAGATTTCTGATTACCTGGAGTACAATTAGAGAACATGTTTTCTACCTTAACTTTTTAGCAAAGTATTTCCCCTGTAACACTTTACATTCCTTTTTAGTGTTTTTCCTTTCAGGCAGAGTCCAGCAGAAGCCGTATTTCAGTATCTCTTCTTTGCACCATATTTTCAAGAAGTTAATTATTGTCTCATCTCTTGATATCTATGTGAATTACTGGCTAGTCTGTATACCGCCATTAGACAGAAGAAGGGTCTGTGACTATTGCATTAGTACCTGAAGGGCACCAATCATATGTTGAGAGATGTGTCTGGGAGTTTGGTGTTCATGTTCTTTAATGGCTGTTGTAAGCTTAGTGTTCAGCCGTTGACAAGGACAAACAATAAGGGATGCACACCTCAGACATCTGGAGAAAGAGTTCTCAGTTACTTCATAGAGTTTATTTCATAGGGTGGACTCTGTCAGGTTTTTCATGTTCTTACACTTAACAAGGCTTGGTTAATGGTTCTGAGACACCTGGGGGTTTGACTGTACTGTTGGCCACTGTATTGTGCAGACGTGCCTGTGCATTCTGGAGTGCCGGAAATGCTGTAGCTGTTCTACAAAGATTTAGTCAAAGCTAAAGAAAGTCATCTAACTGTGCCATCTGCCTTGTGGCTCTCCCATCTATGCATTCTTCAGGCTCCAGCATTACTTGCACACAGAATCACATCCTGATTATTGTCTCTCTAGCTTTGCAGTGAGGGTGCTCTAAATATTCATAATGTTATGTATATATCATTATTAGAAATCCTGGGCTTTAAGCACACTGTCATCCATTGTTCGGTAAACACAATTACATTGCTCTATCGTTCATCTCTAATGAATCCATGCTAATTGATTAATCAGTGCTGTTGCTCCACTATGATAATCCCATATGAGGAATAGTAGTAACATAACTAGCAATTACTAACATACATTGCACACTGAGGAAAACTTAACATAATACACTGTATTAATAATACATAACACACAGGGCAAACGTGGATCAGCAGGAGCAGAGCGGTGCCCCAGCCACGCCTTGCATTCCAGGGCACAGCTCTGTCTTTTGGGAGGAAAGGTGCTCAGGCAGACCGGAGTGTAGTGGTCCTTGGATGTGTGACCCAGCGATTACTGGTACAGGGACTGTGTCGGGCTGTCCCCGATGAGGGGGGTGTTACAAAAAGGCACGTCTGAGAAGATGGGGGCAGTCTTTTTCATAGTTTCCTCTGGTGTTGGTTACTGAGGTGACTGCCTTCTTGGCTTAAATACAGCTACGACAGCAACTGCTGAAGTGAGAGAAAAAGCATTCTTCCACCACTACAGCATCTTACTGGTGTTTCTGTTCCAAAGCAATGAGTAGAAATTTCTGATCCAAGTCAAAGCTTAACATTGGCTCTCACGGGCTGTGAGCGGTGCTTGGTAGGCTGATGGTAACAGTTTGGTTGTCCTTGCTGTTACAGAATCAGTGGATCTGTGGCTTCCTGTTGACCAACCTAGCGTGTTCAGGGCCTCTCATTATACATGCCATTCATAAAGAGAATTAACAGCAAAATATCAAATGCAGTCTTTAATGAAGACCCTTTTTAACTCTGAAAATGGATATGATTTTTAAATTTTGGAAACCCCCATTGTTCACTCCCACTGTCATTGGTGGTGATGAAGATATGTGTAATTTAAATTTCAAAAAAACCCCCAAGTGAAGTCAATAAAGAATTTATTGCAAAGAATAGAGATGCAAGGCTAAAGTATCACTTGTACATTGAGCTCTTAGATAATACACATTTTTAGAAGCCTTTCACATAATATTGAGGGTATATTTTTGTAACAAAAGCAGAAAGTTTTGATTCAGTAGTGTAATTACATTTGTAAGGTTTTCGTTATTGTGCATTAAGTTTTTGGGATTTTTTTTTAAGTGTTCAGAATTAGTAGCTTTATGTGGCGGGAATAAAATTCAAATTTCATCTGTGGGGGAAGTAGGGATGTGGCATCATGCATAATACTGTCTAGATAAGATTTAGACGTCCTCTAAGTACTACTTTTATAATGCATAGTGGGTTTAGAGATTTTTTCCTTTACTTTAAGAAAGGAATGCAAACAGTTTCTCTCTAAACAAATAAGAAATTAGTCAAAAGGAAGCTTTGTAGTTTGCAAATCACTTGTAAAATGTTTTGTCAATTAAAGATCTTGGGAGGCTTCGAACAGTGTGTCAAGCCAGGAAAGGTCATGCTGGTGTTCTCTTGGTCTGAGAAAATTTGGTAGATTGTCTTGTAGAAACATTAATTTCTTTCCTGTTTTTGCAATATTAATTGCCCAGTGGCAGTTTCCAACCAAGAGAAGGGATTAGTGTGCGTTTGTGGAGCTAATGATAGTGCACTGTTAAATTATGCTTGTTGCCATGGGAATAATTGCTTACAAATAATTTATATAGTAACTCAAATGTCCAAAGTTTGTGCACCTTTTTTAAACACGTATTTTTGTCTCCAAATGGATGATGCAGAAAAAATCACAAATTTTAGCTTGGAAACACCTGCTTCTTTGCTGCCTTGCATTGTTGATGCCACTGCTAAATATTCTTTATATATAAAAGACCACCCATGTATTTCTGGACAGTAAATTTAGCAATAGTCCTTAAAATATGAGAGTATAATAAAAACACTGCAAGGTAAATAAAATAAAAATATGAATGTCCTAGCAGATAGCATGCCTCAGGTCAGCCAAAATATTTTAAGTGCTCTAAGCATGGCTTAGTTCAAATTGATAATCTTGCTGCGATGCAAATCCTACTGACTCAGGCACAGAGTCCTCCTGATATTGCTCTGTAGCATCTCATTGGCTTCCAGTGCAGGCAGATAGCTCGTAGGCAATTAAAACCAGTATGATAAATGGGGAGAGAGCTAATAAACATATCCTCTTTTTTAAAGGTGCCCATGATCATATGGCTGGCCACTTAACTGCATCCTTTCAATAATTATTCCAATATTGACAGCTCCTAAAAGTTGCGAATATATCCCATATTACTTATGTTTCCAGTAGTTTTGTGGTTGGTGTGGGGGTTGTTTGGTTTGGGTTTTTTTAAGAATTGGTTTTTGGCCAGTAGAGGTGCGATATCCTAATATTTATCAATATACTATCAATGCTTTTAAAAGCAGCTTTCTGCTGTTTTGGAAAAGACATTGCTCACACCTCAGCCTAGAAATTGTTAAAAACGTTGGGCCTAAGTCCAGAGCTTTATGTGCAGGAAAGCAAGTTCTGGAGACTTTTAACTGAGGTATTTTATACATTTTTTTTTTCTCTCAATCGTTCACAAATTGAAGTACTTAGGCACTCCAGCTGTACATCTTCCTTCCCTTCACCCATGCAAAACAACTGCCAAGGAAGATGTGAACTCTCCAGTACTGTTACAACTAGCAATTTTTTTTTCTCAGTGATAGAGAAGTTTTTCGTATGAGAATTCTTGGAGTTCTGTTGCCAAAATCATGTATAACAATTTGATCCCCAGGCCTAAAGTAATCCTTGGTGCTCTTAATAGTAAAGAACTTACTGTTTGTCTAGGACTTTAAGGAACAGAGGATTGCTTTTTCCAAGCAGAGAATGCTCCTCAGCTAGATTTTTGAATGGTTAAGATGAAACAAACTGGGAGTAGGTATAGCAGGAACGGTCAGGGAGAACATTTTGAAGGCTGATGTTGGCAAGGTGTGTTTTACATGCAGAAGTTGAACACGTCCAGAAGAGCTGAGTGGGAGTGCAGAGGAGAGAACCTGGCTGGTGTAGCTTGTGTCCCTGAAGAACTGAAGCTCCCGTGGTTTTGGTTCCTGCTGATTCTGGTGCTCCCTGGGAGCTGTGTTTGATGCTAACGATTTCTTGCCGGTGTAGAAGTCAGGGACTCCAAGGTGTCTGCTGGCTTGGGGCCAGTAGTAATCGGGAGGGTAGAGGAGGTTGCCTCCCACGCTTAACCCGGGAGGTGGGTGCCCTTCCCCGGCGTCGTGGGCTCAGCGCGTCCCGTTTGCTACTGAGAATTTGCCCTTGTGTTATTTTGACGGAAGTTGTTGACCACTGAGCTAAAGCATAAGCAATAACTTTGAAAGTGTGTGTGTGTGTGTGTGTGTGTGTGAGATGTTCCTGAGTACTTCCCTTGAACTACCCATGTGATACAGTCGCTCCTAATCTGCTTCAGTGCCCAGTCACCCAGAGCACTTGGACCTGCTGGGGAGGGGGATTTCAGGCAGCTCAGTGTTTGCACTGAACAGAGCGTGTGTCATCCACCAGTGCAGTCCAGCTGTAATGATGACCCTCAGCAGAGAGTTGTTAACAAACAATTTGGGGGAATAATTTCTTACTCCAGACTGATTCTCAGGAGAGTGTCTATATATGCCCTTGGTTTAAAATAACCTTCTAAATGCCAAGATCACAACTACAATATTCAAGAAACCCATTGGTAGTTGAGGGGAAAAATACTGCTGTTGTGATTCCTGAAACTGTCATGTAATTGCTAGAAGCCGTACTGTGTTATGGCTTTTCTTTGTGCTCTGCTAATTAAACATGAATCCACTTGGATGTTATTAAAAATATCTGAAGACATACAGCTATTCTTATGTTGAAAAATATCTTTTACCAGTCCAGTTGAATACATTTCAATTGACAAGATTGAAAGAAGCTGTGTGATTCTTATTTTCATATTAGTTGACTGCCTAAAAATCATCTTTAGCAAGTGATTAATTGCATTTGTAGATACTGCACAATTGCATCAATTATCCATTTCAAATTAATTTCATTCTGAATAGTTGAGAGGATGATGTAGTTTAATCAGTAAGTGAAATGGAAGTGTTGTAAGCTGTTTAGAAATACTTCCCACGTTCTATGGCACAGCGATTTAAATCAAGCAGACCACTGGAAAAATAAGAAATACACAGCAACAAACATTAATACTTTTCCTTCAGCGGCATTTTATTAGCCTCCTTTGCATTGGTTTTCACTCTTGATGTATTGATGTTGGCAATACAGTGTGAATTATATTTTATTATGCTTATTTAGAAAGAAAAAAGGAAAGCTATGTTAAGTTAAAAATTAATCCGGAATTTTTTGAGGCATTGTTATGCATGCCTTTGCAATACTAAACCATTCTTGCGTGTATTTTAGAAAGTGGTTTTGGATGTTGTGTAAAGCTGTGTGGACTGGAAGATTGGAAGTTAGCCTGTTATTATCTTGGTAATGAAAGATTAGCCGAGCAAATGAAACGCAGATGTTGACACCAACTTCATACCTAATCCTTGAATGGCTGTGAATGACACCCAAGAAACAGAAGTGATGCCCAACACCGTTGCTCACCACCCACTGACTGCTGTCAGCCTGATCACTGAGTAGTGATTGGCCTCTCCCAGGCAGCTCCCCCCAGTTTATGGACTGGCCACAGTGTCACAGGCTGTGGAGTATCCCCTTGGCCAGCTGGGGTCAGCTGTCGCAGCTGTGCTCCCTCCTGGCTTCTGGTGCACCCCCTCTCTGGCAGAGCACGGGAAACTGAGAAGTCCTTGACTTAGGGTTTGCACTGCTTAGCAACAGCCAAAATATCAGTCGTTTATCAACGTTGTTCTCATACTGAATCCAAGACGTAGTACTGTGCTAGGTACTTGGAAGAAAATTAATTCTGTCCCAGTGCAAACCAGGATTCCTCTGTTACAAAAGTTTTTTCTTCCGCAGAGATGTTACTGCTACAGTTACAGCGCAGGTTTCTGCTAACCGCAAACTCGTAATGTATTTCACTTGCCGGGTTGTTCCCTGGCCTTGAGATAACCTGACTCTGTACATGGAAAGTAATAAAGACAAGATAAATGTTTTCTTTATAAAGGATTTTAGCGCCATATCTTCAATTAGGCCCACTGTGGATTTAAGGCCAAATGGAGGAATAGAGATACTGATTTTCAGTCTGAAATATTTCGAAAGCGTGTGGTGTGCTGCATTCTTCTTTTTGCAAACTGAGGCTGACAAGTATCGTAACGAAGGGCAGTGGTTATTGTGGTTGAACGAAGTTTCTTAGCCATTTCAGGGACACACAACTTACATTTTGTCCCAACAGACCAAGCAAGCCACAGAGAAGCCTTTTGGGCCTAAAAAGTCATGTACAGTTGGCCAGAACTTGAAAACAGCGGTGTGTGTTACTGCTGGGCATTGCAGCAAGATATGTACAGCTTTGGTTCAAATAGGGCTATCATATTTTAACCTGTGCTTGGTTATGTTATTACTGAACAACAAGGGGCCTTTATGTGTGTGTTCCATGAGTTATGTGGTCTTCTGTATGCAATGTCAGGTATTGCATTTGTTGTTCTAGCTAAAGGTAAACAACTTTATAACACGGACTAATTGGTTTGGGAATATTTATGAAAGTGTTGATTTTTAAAGCTAAATATAGTACTGTGGCTTTTTAGACTCATTCTGGCTGTCAGAAATGCTCACATGATCCTGAAAGTGTTGCTAAAAATGTTCAATTTTTAAATACAGTAATTAAAATTGTCTGTTGTGAGAGCAGTAGATGAGACATTTCCTGCATTTGTAAACTAAGCATCCCTTTCACCCCCAGGTTTCCTTGCATCTCACTGTTTATATTGGTGGGATCTGAACTCTTACTGAACCTTCTTGGAAGAAGGTTTGCTGTTGGCCAAGTAGGGAGAGGGAGCTCTGCAGCCTGCCACCCTGCTCCATGACCTTCTGCTCTCGGATTTGGATACTTTGCCTTTGTTTTAAAGAGTTGAGGCCCTCAGGGAATACAGTACTGGAAACTGGAACTTCAGACATACATTTTCACTTTTAACTTTGTCATTAAAAGAAAGTCTCAGATAAAGATACTTTCCCTTGGGTATACCAGACTGATTGAGTCCTAATTTGAGTAGATATGTGTATGTCTTCTATTAATAGATCTTACTTATTTCCTTCAAGTTTTTTGCTAGTGTTTGATGACCATTTTACACTCCAAGTGTATCCTGCACTCAGTATTTTCTCCTGTTCTTTATTTAGAGTCCCTGTTCTCTAAATTTATGTATTTTGAGGTTTTTTCTCATGTTGGTTATTGTATAATAAGTTTTTTTCAAAGAAAATAGGATGGGTTTTGCTACACAGTTTTCCTAAAAATGATGTATTGGCAATTTTATGCTACCCAAAAACTTACTTGTCATAAGAATAAATTGTATTCTGAGCCTACCAGACAGACTTGAGGTGATTTAGGGCCCTTCTATAGCCACTGGTGGCCTGTGAATATTTCTAAAGTTTTCTTGCTGAGCTGGGAGGTACAGTCTGCTCTTGTGTGAATGTGCAAACTTCTGCTGCAAAAGAACCTCAACAAAAGATTTGGTGTTAGCTAAAAAGGAATTCAAAACTATACTCTAGCCAGAGTTTAGATAGAAAACAGATGTAGTGCAGGTTTTTTGAAGATGCCAAAATCCAGGTTTTTTGGGTGGCAATGATGGTGAGAAAACAGAGCAGTGGGAGTGGTGGGCAGCCTGGCTGTCAGGGCAGCCGCCGCTGTGTGGGCTGCTCTGGGCTGCGCCCTTTGTTTGTAATACAAACGGTTGTCTTGACCATTTACACTCAATTCTGCCTCTCTCTGTCTCTTTTTCTAGCCAGAAATGGATACTTTCATGTCTCTGTCCAAAAGTGCCACTATTGCTTTTCCCCTCTGATATTTTGTGGTGTTCATGAAATGAGCCTTTTCAAAAATTAGAGGAAAAACCATAGGCTTTGTCATACTCCCTAAGCCAAATAAGACCATGACTGATTGCATCATATTTATTGCTGGGGCTAACATATGCCCATGCTGACTGCTGAATTGAGAAGAGTGAATGTTGACAAAGTAGAAAATGCTGCTACTGGTACGTACTCTGTCACTCCTTCTACTGCCTCATGTACATGTTTACCTAACTTGAGAGCTGTCACGTAATGAATACAAGACTCTTTCTAGCATTTGGGTTGCAGTTGTTTGCAGAGGGCTGTTATTTAATAGAATCACTCTCTTCTGCTTCAGTCCTAATTTGAAGAACAGGCTTTTAGTAGCACTAAGAAGAATTGCTTAATTCAAATTATCCCTATGTAAATAACTTTAAAAACTTCCACAGTTCTTAGATGTATATGCTTCCTTGGCTTTTGTTTTTACCACACCGTTTGGCATTTTATTCCAATGTCCTAAGTGAAAACTGCAATTCTGTCACTGTAAGTCTGTTACAGTGTCAGCTGAATTTGAGTCAAGGTTTGTTAGTCAGTGTCATTAATTCTGCTACTATTGAGAAACTGACAATCAGTCTTTAAAAACTGAACAAAAGATGGAGGATTTTTGTGTGTATTGGATCATTGTCTTTTGACGGTGTCTTTACTTGTGCATTTTTGGTTTGCTGTTATTCTGCTTGTTTGTCAGGAGATGATCTGTTTAAATTTATCGTGCTTCTAATGTAGTGCTGAAGTATGAAAGGAATTTGTCCATTAATAGTGATTGTTACGTGACTGGAGCTCTAATGTTGTTCTCAGAGAGCTCAGTTATAATGTCAGTGTTATGATTCATGTTTCCTTGATCAGTTAAGCCTTTAAATATATGTGGCTTTGTGTTTATTGACTTGAGCATGTGATAATCTGGGATGTGTGGGAGCACTATACGCCTGCAAATCAAAACAGGCAGTGGTGTGCAGGATGGGGGCTCTGACACTGAACTTTTTCTGAAATCCTTCAGCACATTTCTGTCCCGTCAGGAGGGGATAACTTTTCTTTAGAATCTTTTAAATTTAAACAAGCAAAACCCCCACACCACAATAAACAAACAAACACACCAACCTAAAGAAACCCTTAAACAAAAGAAACCAAAAAAGCAAGCTGTGAGTGTGTTATGGACTTCAAACTTCATTCTCTAATTCCTCACAGAAGTTTTATCTCGTGGAAAAGATTAGAATGTGGATACGTGTGACTGTCAGGTACCTCACAAGGCTACCCCGTTATTTTCTGGCACAGGAATGATCATACCTTGAAACATTGGAGACATGCTTATAAATCTGTTTCTGGAGACCTCTGCCAAAGGTCTGATACCCCTACTATCTATAATAATCCTCTTGATCCAGCTTCAAGATACTGTCTGCTGGTCTGGCCTTTAGCAAAAAAGAAGGCTGTTTGTTGCCATCTTTCTGTAAGGACCTCTTGCTTATCTTGGAATGTAACTGTGCTTTTAGCCAACTGAAGTATGAGATTATACTTATTGATCAAAAAATGGGTTTTTTGGCCAAAAAATCTGTGAATCAGTCAACAGAAACAAGATATGAGATTGTGTTCTGAACATCAGTGTTTATCATTGCTGTGAAATCTGTTTCCCAAGAAGTGGGAGATAGGGGACAAGAGTGGATGTAATCTCACCACGGCAAAAACAACAGTAACCAAAAGCCCAGAAACAGAGCAATAACATCGCTTATGTAGCTTGTGTAGGCTGCACGGGAGGCTTCAGATAGCAAAACAGTTCTGAGGCATGAGTAGCATGTTCTCTGTCATGTACTGTGGTGCAGCCGGTGTCAGCAAGAAAAGGGTCTAGTTAATTCACAGCCCTGAATCTGCTCATGGCGTGACTACATCTGACTTTGCAAAGAGAAGAGCCTTTGTAGCACCAATGTTTTCAGTGGCAGGCTAACAGAGGTTAGCTTTGTTGGGAGCATTATTGTTAAGAGGTTTGTCTGCTTCCATCATCTGCTACTACCAAGACTTTTTTTTTTTTTTAGCTTTTGTCGAGATGAAGTTTATTTATAAGTTTACATGAAGGCTGTGTGTCTGATTTCTGTTGGTAATGCACGGCTTGAGGTCAAATTCTTAATTTACGAGGTTAGTACGGAATATACTTCATATAACAAGAATTGTTCCTTGACATGTGGTTCCACTGTGAAAAGTGACTGGAAGAGATGGCACATACTCAATACACAGCTTTTAAAAATGGTTCTTTATTAGTGGCAGAAGTTCACTTTGAGTGGCCTATGTCGGCCTTGCAGTTGAAGCCAAGTCTGTTGGCTTCTGCTCTAATTAACACACAAAGAGCATCACTACCAGTATTAGAGGTTCAAAAGCACCATGTGAACCAAAAGGGATCCAGCTCGATTTATGTCTCAACGGTTTGCTTGCAAGGCTGCTCATGATTTTGAAGCGCAAGGCAACCCACACTTGCCCCCAACTCTCTTGATACTTATAAACTAAAAATAAATTCTACAAATATTTGAGGGACTGGAAACACAAAACCTTTAAATCCGTCTTTTGAGTTGAGCCGTCTTTTGAGAGAAGCTGGAACTTCTAATAACCGGTGTAGAACTTTTATTGAAAATTAAATTACCTATCTAGTTGGCTTTGTTCTTTGAAATTAATTTATAGCATTGCTACCTTTAGCTTTGAGACAACTTAATATGGCAAGTGTATACACTGGAAAACTGTACCACTGCAACAACAAAAAAATAATTATTAACTTTAGCCTTTATCTAGTTAAGATCAGGCTCTGAATTGAATTCTCTTAGTGTGTTGACAGCTGAAGATTTATGTCTTCCAGCTCTATTCCTGTTGCAGAGTTGACAGAAGTGACCTCGCCAAAAAAGGTCTTTGTTACAGCTTTTGCTCTGTTTACATTATTGCCATAAGGGTTGGGATGAAGTACAGTATGTTAAAGCTAATACATCACCTGCTGACAGTGGTCTTATCTCATTGGTAACTATTTCCCTCTCCCAGAATGAAAAAAATGCAAACATCGAGTGTGAGGAGCACAAAAAGAAAGTTAAATAATAGTTTTCAAGAGCTTTAGCATTGGTGTCTGGACCTTGTGTGCACTGTGGTTTTGTGACTGATTCTCCAAATGGCTACATAATTCCTTTTTTTGGGAAGTTGCTCCGAAAATATGTCTTTGCCAGATAGACACTACTAAGGGATAGAGCACGAAAAATTGTTGGGTTTACTCAAGCTCTGTGTGATCTCTCAGGAGAAAGGAGGAGGCTCAGAGTGGGAGAGAATGGCATTCAGGTTCGATAGGCAGAGAAGAAAGTAAAGCAGTACAACAAGCTTCTCCAGTGGAAGGCTGGTGGGACTGGCACGAGGAGCAGGACTTTAGATACCCTCCTGTTTCTCCAAATGCTGTGTCACAGGTGCTGCGTCCAGAATGGGTCTTTCAGTCCTCACTGTCTGTCAGATGATGTTATTTTATGACTGACTTTCTCTTCCAAATACAGACTTAAAAATACAAACACAGCATTGTTCTATATGCATAATTATGTACATAGTTTCAATATGTGCTTTGGAATCTCTCAACAGGGTGCTTCCCAGGCATCCTTTCAGGATGGGGAGATGAACCTCGCTGGACCCACAGAACTGCTGTTGGCTCAGAGGGCCCGGCTCCCTGGCAGGTAGGAACATCATCTGTTTGGTGCTGGCTCGAGTGTGATTTATCAATTCATGCAAGACAGGCCTGACTTCTCATTCCAGCTGCACCTCTGGTTCTGCATTGTGCTTCTCATCACCATGAGCTCTTCCTCCTCCCCTCTTTCCCACCCTAAAATTGCATTCGATTCACATACCAGAGCGCATATTTGAGCATGACAATCTCTTACCCTCGTTGATGAATATGAATGATTTTTTTGTGCTGTTTGTAGTATAAGGGTAAGGGGGAAGTGTGGGTTTTGATTTCTATTCAATCCTGCAAATGTTTCAAGTCTTAAGATAGAGGATGTTCCTAAGTCATCTATTATATCTCAATAAATAACTGTTTAACTGAACCATATAATCCTAAAATGATCTACTTCAGTTTAAGTGTCACCTCTGGTATTGAGTGGTAAGGTTATTACTTTGCTATATCCTGTAGTAGATTTTATATCTGTGTTTATACACTGTGAAAACTATTGCTAATATTTGCAATATTTCCCTGTGCATTACTTCACTAGAGTAGTCAGGTGGAATGAATATTTTCTTCTCTTCATTTATAACAAACTAGAGATGACCAGTGCTGTTGTATCTGAATGTGGTCATGGTCCCTTTGACAGTTTGGGAAATAACTTTTACTTTAACCAGTCTAAATTTTGAACAAAACTAAGGTAAATATATAATCTGCATTGGAAACCAGTGGAGTAAAACTTGAGAGCTGGATAGCCGAAACAAAAGGAGAGGAAATTAGGTGTTCTCAAGAGGTTTAGTAATGAGCAATGATGTTTATTGCTCCTGAAATCAAAGGTAAAATTCTAAATGGCTGAAATGAAATTGAAAAAGAATGATTTTGTAGATAGCATTTGTTACACCAAATTATCAAGCCAGGCTGCCATAGCATCAGAGAGTAAGTTGGTCAGATCCTCAGTGGTGGTGTTGGAGTGTTTTCATGCTGCTGTTTTTCTGTCTCATCATAAGCTTAACTTTCAGTTTTGACTGGTGCTTCGGGTCATGCGGAAGTCACCCTTTTGAGTAGGTAAAGGAGTTCAGTACTTTGTCCAGTATCTTGTGTTTGTTGCAGAACTCTTGCGGTGTATATATAGCACATGGTATAATTAAATTAAGAAGTGTTACATGACAAACTTCTGCGTGACAGCTAAAATGTGAAAAATTAATCTGTTTCGATTTTGATGATGGCAGATAGTCATTTGCTATAATTCTGCAGCTTATAGTTGTTTGTCAAAACAGTATAAAATAAGACTCATGAAATAAACAGGATCTGCATGCCTTAACCTTAGTAGAGCATTTATCCTTGCGAACACCTGAAAAAAAACAAGTCTTAGTGTTCCCATTTTACTTACATGAGGTCTGGGACAGAGGCATGAAAATGTACCCCACGCCTGTGGGGAAGTTTACAAGAGCAGGGACTCTAACATTGCTGGTGGTCTGGGCCACGCCAGGATTTGTGGAGAAGGATCACCTTTCCTTTCAGAGCATGGCAAAATTTTGTCTTTTCCTTACAAGGGAGTTAATTTCTCAGTTTTTCTTATTCTTTGAGTCATAATTTCAGTAATTTTATGGGCAATTTTATCATCTTGGTACAGTTGTGTTTTTCAACTCAATCTGTGTGCGTTTTTTCCTCCCTCTTGGAGGCCTCCTTGTCACCCAGTGCCTGTGCCATTTTGTAATTTCTTCTCGTGCCTGCCGACACTGATACGTATTTTTAGAATGGTCTCATCACGAAAAGGAACTGGAGTGCTTTTACAGCTTTCTCTGCACCTGCCAGGCCTCTGAGTTACGCGCCTGCTGATTAGTGTTCATCATGCAGGTATAGAACTTCGTTTAGTTGCTAATGCTTATTTTCTCTTCATGGAATGTTGCTAAAGACTTCTACAGCTTGTTTCACCTGAGGTAATTATTATGCATCACCAAATATATGCACTCATTTGTCTCTTGATCCGTTAATTTGTAATGGGGATTAATCAAGCTCTGTGCACACTCTGTTCATATTTACTGTTTTCCTTATGCCTTTACTAGGGTGTTTTAGACTATCTAAGTCCTCTTAGGAATTTTCAGAGAGCATATTATTGTTTATCGAGTTAAACAATTGGTTGCTTGCATTTGGGATTCTTCAGCAGAAGGTTATGATACTTGTTTGCTTCATAATTCTGACTGCTGGAAACACTGACAATGAGAAAAACCCTTGTGACACTTTTCAGAGGTATTCGGTTTTCTGAAGTGGCCGGGTCTTCTCTGGAATGTCACAAACCAGACAATAACAAGCTGAGGTTTCTGTAGATCTCTTAAAATTTTTTGCTGAATTCTCCAACTGTCTTGACATAGGAACATGGAAGGAAAAGTGATAAAGAATATAGACAGGGACCCACTTGATTGATACCTGAGCATCACAGTGTTGAACAGACACTGGCCAGAACAGGGCATTCCCAAGAATCTTTTTGCATTGCTAATAATTTTTTTTTTCTTTTTTGAGATGAATTGTCTTAATCTTGATTGAGATTGCATTGTCTGAAAAACATTGGCCAAAACCAACCAAACAAATGAAAATCAAAACAAAATGGAGAGAAAGGAGCAGTGTTTCTTTAAATAGAGTCACAGTAGAGTAATTCTACCGAAATATGCCTTGTTTGTGGTTCCTGTGTCCTGAGGAGATTTTTCAAAAACACCGTTTTGCCTTTTGCCTGCAAGAGTTGAGATGGGTACTATGAGGAAGTTTTCCTCCAAATTGTGAATTATATTGAAGTATTTGTAAAATATTGCACTTTCTTCCAACAGTGAGCATTAGAGAAATTCTGAACACAGTATTTTGTAAAGCAAAGTTAGTTCGTAGCTCTGTGAAATTCACAGGAATTTCAAAAGTCAAAGAATTTAAATTTTGTAGCAATGATTTTGATTTCTCTTTTGGCTTTTTTCTTGTAAGTCAAGTTTTTTAAACTGTTTTTCCAAAAGTGTTTAGGATTAGAAGGTTTATAAAGGGAAATAATGAGTCACTAGAGACCATCTGTCTGTCTCAATTATCTTTATTTGATTGAATGTACGTAAGGAAGGTTTTATTAATACAATAATATTAAATAATAAAACTATTTTTTCCACAAGCAGTAAAACAAGCATGTTAATACCTAATTTGTCTCCTTTTATACTGTTCCTTCTGAAAGAGAGTATGACTTACAATTCTGATTTATTCAGGTATTTTTCTCGTTGTATTTTAAAGTCGTTAGGGCCATGAGGGACCACCAGGTCATTAACCCTTCATTTAAATAAGCCACATTTAGAGACGTTAATAAAGGTAATATTTCAGCCTAATTGTGAGCTACTTCATGCTGTGGACAAAAGGCTATGGAAGAAAGAAAACTACTACTGGCCCTGCTGCTTTCACTGCTTTCCTTCCTGTCACTGATTTTGGTAAGCTTTAAGGCCTGTAATGCTTGAGCAAAATAGCAGCTCATCACCTGAGGAAACGGTCTGAGCCCTCTCATCAGCACACCTGTCTGAGGTCAGAGTCCCTTTCCAACTACAGCCAATAATGGGTATTTCAGAGGGAAGCAGAAAATAAGAGTTCCATGATTAATATTTCATGATTGAGAAGCCTAGTCAGTTAAACTTTAAGACTTGGATTGTTTTATATTTCTCACTCAAGCAGGAGAACTGTTTGATTTGGAGAAAGTCAGTTCACTTGTTTAAGCAGGTGAAATCAGTTGCAGATGGGGTAAATGAGTGTCAGTATGGAGGGGTTTTGGCTCCTCTGTTGAGACGTTAATGGGAAGTCTCTTTGCCTGGATTATCTTAAAACATCTCACTGCAAAAGTACTGGGAAACTTTTCAGGACTGTATCCCTTGGGAGTCTGAAAATTTTAATTTGACCTTTTGAGAGTTGAACTTTCCTTTAGGAGACATGTGAAACATTGGGTCATTGGAATGTTTTTTAATGGAATAAATAATGACAGTTCTTTTGTAAATTCAGAAGGTGGCTTTTTTGTTGCTTATTTGCAAGTAAAGAAGATGTTCAGGGTAAACAAGCTAGTGCCATCAGTGTATAAAATTTTGTATTTCTCCGTGCCTCCTTTCATGTTCCGTACTAGGTCTGGAAGATTTTCATAGTAAGAACAAGGTCTTGATACTCTCTAGATGGTCAGATTTGTCACAACTTCTAACACTGAATTCTTTAGCACACTGTACATAGGAATACTGGTTTTGAAAACCTTGCTTTCCTTAGTAACAATTACTGTGTTCAGGAACAGTAAACACGAATCTGTTTGGAAGTGGATGTTTAGCTTAATAGCAGTGGATTGGTTGGAACTCAAAGGGTAATTTATGCATAGATAATTCATTATGTGTTTTCATTATGTTCGGTTTTGCTGTCTTCCCACTTCTTTTTAGCAGAGGTCAGTGTCAGTTCCTTGGTTTAAGTACTGTAGATACATAATTAAAGTGTAGCTGAAGCATTTTTCCCTTCTCTGTGTTTTCCTATTTTTAACCTACTGCGTCTTTCATTAGTCTAACAACAGAGAATTGGAACAATTTGATTTAAAGAAAAAAAGACACAAAGCCCCAGTGCTTGCAGGCTGTCTGATTTCTCTGTAAAACGTCAGAGTTAATCTTGTGAGAACTAACTAATTTTAGTATGAAAAAAATGTCTGGAATAACTAGATTAATGCATTTTAGTGAGGAGAAGGTGATTTGTTTCCTCTTCAAACCTGAAACTGGAATAATGTGATATTATTTCATAGTAAATATTTGAACTTTGTGGATCGTTTGTTTAATTTTGTGTAGAATGGAGCAGCTGCTGTGTTCCTGTCTCTTATAAAAAGTGACCAATTTCCTTAACTGTACCTGGAAAGCTTATCCTTGCCTGCACATTGAGCTGCTTTTTCTTCTTCTTGTAAGGTGCTCTCTATCCCTATTTAGATATTGTTCAGATTTTCATCATTTGGGTAAGTTCGCACTACAGAACGTCTTGAGTCCCAGTTCCTTCTTCAGGGTTTTCAAGACATTTTCATCAAAGGTTCGAGCACCTAGTTGGAAAGAGGGAAGGAAAAATGTGGAAAAGGGGTAGGAGATGGGTGGGAAGTGTGCTATCTGACAGCTTTAGTTGAGCTGACTACTCTGGAAGCCTTCTCTGGAAGAATGGGGGCAAATACTTTATTATCATCACTAACTGTATTGGTTTAGTATGTGAAAAAAGTACATGGACAGAGTCATCACCCTCTTTATTTGGATAATGCTGTGCATGCTTCCTCTCTAAAATCCCCTGTGGGAATTTGACATCCCGCGTAGGCCTGTGCTCTCTCCCAAATGTCAACACCCTCTCTCGATGGATGCTTTCTCTGCTGGAATGGCAGCATTGGAGGAAGAGGCATGGAAGTGGAGGTGAAAGTGAAAAACAAGCAAGGAGATACAGCTTAATAACTGCATCTGTGAGCTCTCCACATCTGACTGACATTTAATTCGCCTTTTACTTGGTCGTGGTCAATCAAAACACCACAAAGCATGTTCAGAATATTAGCTGTGCTTTTCTGTTTGCAAGGGAAACATTGACATTCTGCACTAAGAGATTTTTTTTTTCAGATACGGCATCTTATTAATCTGTACCTTTTCTTAAAAACACTTGAGAAAGTGTTGAATATGACTGAAATTGCAAAGGAAAATGCCTTTGGAATGGGAAATACTTTGTGTTTACTCAAGCAGTCGATTCTTGTGACATACACATGGTGACAAGTTTTGCCCAGTAACCCATGCAGTAAGCAGCTTTTCTGAGGTACTGTCTTCACTGTGTTGCAAAACAATTAATCTGCTTTAGGCTGTGCCTACTGCATTCTCCAGGAGCAATCTTACCGAGATTCTCTGAGCGTTTGTAACTGGGGAAGGTCAAAGCACGTCAGCGAACTCGGTCTTGCTGCAACAATGCAAAACGTGCATTTCTGGAGAGAGTTTCCTTTGAAGCATCTGTGCGCTCAGTGGTTGGGATTGGTTCTTCAGTGTTGTTGGGTAGTTTGTAGAGAAGCTTTCAGCTAACACATCTTTTCCCTTCGTGTAACTCACAAACTGCTAATTCTCGATACAGGTTTCAGGAGAGGGAGCTATAGTATTCCACAGCGAGGACACTGCAAATCTGAGGATCAGATTGACTCACCACTAAATATGACCACTAAATGTGCAGCATTCCATTTAAATTTTGCTTTTCATGTTGCCAGTGCTGTGCCTGCTCACTACTCACGTGTACACCTTCTCTATCTGTTTGCTGAACAGTGCTTATCAGCATTTTTAATAATATGCATGGCAAGCCTTCCTGACAAATGTGGTAGACGGTAAAGAATCTGTCAGAAATCTATACCAAGTAAAGAAGAATTTAAATAGTAAATGATGACAGCTTCTTCAAGTTAAAAATCAATAGTACAGCATTGAACATGGTCTTGGGTGAGGTCACTCTGGACAGGTGTTCTCCCCTGAGTGAGGCCTGAGGTACCTTCAGTGCAGCGACGCGAAGGGAGGTGCCAGCACTGGAAGAAGCCTCAGTGCCGTGTTTCTGCTTGGGGTGAACCTTGGGCCTCGGAGAAATTTCACTGACAGAAATGCTTTTAAAAAGTTCACTTATTTTGGCTGCTGTAAGAACATATCTGTATGTATTTCATGGAGACTGGGTTCCAGGTTCAGTAAGGACAGGATTTCCTGAGGTAGGAGCTCTGTCTGCTCCTTGAAGAGCAAGCAGGAGATACTCAGAGTGCATCATGCTGAGGCACCCTCCGTGCATCACTCACCCATGCTCCCAGCCTCTCATCCCCAGCTAGCAATTTGACTCCAGATCTTTTATACTGAGTTGATAGGCCAGACTTGTGTTTTCTTCTACTGCAAAAGGCATTGAAGATCTGTAGGGGAGATTTAAAAGAGGAGTACGTTTCGAGTCAGTTACTAACTTCTGGAATTTAATTTTTTCCTGTTTTGGGGCTTTGTTTGTTTTTAAAATGTGTTGAATATTGCAGAAAATCTATAAATGACATTCTCTGTTGTCACAGCTATGAACCTGCATTAGATAGCAATTCTGCTTTCTCCTGCTCTTTTCTTTAAGTTTTTTAACCTAACTCTGTCAAACTGAAGAGTCCTAGCACCTTTGTGTCCCATGTGCCTTTGGAGTTTAGGAATTAGTATTCTTAGAGCTCATCCTATTTAAGATCTCGCTCAGCCATGCCCTGTTCGTGAATACTTTCTCCAGTACAGTATAAACTGTAAGCCAGTGTGAAATAGCACAGTGCTGAGTTCAGCTGTCCTTGTGGGCGGATTAAACCTACCTGAAGAGGGACAGAACGAGTGAATGATACCAAATGTGTCTGAATCTCTAATCTTTGAGTTTCTTAAACAAATAAAAAAACCAAATCAAATCCCAGGTGTCCTGTTTTTTTAATTTTTTAACTGTCATGCTTTCATAGGTATAATATAAAAATAACATGTCCTCAAAGATCCATGAAAGTTGGTGTGAAGGGCTGTTTTCTTCTCGGATGTAACTAAGAGTCCCATTTGTTTGAGAATGAGAAGTCTATTTAGAGTCATGGATTTTTGATTAAAATTGTAATTCTAAAGTACCTTTCTTAATACATGTATACAGAGCGTGCTCTTATTCTGCACATTTAGTGCTCTAGAACATCTAGGATGTACCAAAATCTTTAAAAGTAATACATAATGTGCATGTGGGCTATTTGTTTTGACAAAGAAGCCTATTTTTCTTAGTGTGTAGATTTCATGTTAGGTTTAAAAATAAGCTTGTGTGTTTTCTTTGGCTTTGAGCCTACTTGTAGCTGTAAGTGCATTGATTTAATATGACAGCTCACCTATCTGTCGTGATAGCCCTCAAAAGAATTCCTGCTCTGTTTTACAGTTGCTCAGGAAGGCAACTCCTCCCTAGAGTACACAGGGTTATGTGGGGACAGCTGTAACTTACTTAGATTCTCCCTGTACTAATGAAAGCCCATTCACTCCTTCTGATTATTTTCTGAATCTAAAGGGCTTGGCTGCTTAATTTACTTATGCGTTTTGATTTTGTAGAAGTTCAAAAGACGGTAAAAGTAGCCCTTTAATTATCTTTCTTTGTGTATTAAGAGAATTGGAGGAAGTAGAAGATGGAACTGAAAGAGGAGTTAATTTCCTATGCATGCACTGTTGGGGTTTTTGGTAACCACCCTGATTAGCTTTTCTAACCACCTTCACCAGAAAAAAAAGTATTTAAAAAAATCTTACAGGAAGATTATATCAGGATTTCCCCATTTGATTAATGAAGAGGGGGAATACAGGAAAGAAAAAATCCACAAATTCCTGTTGATGGTGCCTGTGTTATAAATACAGTAAGATGTAAATCTGTTATATTGGGATCAGTGGTGGTTTGTTGTTCAGGGTCTCTCCATTTAATATTTAGAAAACATAAATCCATTACAACGCCAGCTTTTTTGAAAGAACAGTTTACAAGAAAAAAAAAAGCTCCCCAAAACTCACTCAGTCCCCTAGCTCCAAAAAAAACCCACACCTTGTATAAACTTATTTTCCAGTCTTGTTCCATATTTAGCCAATCAAGGTAAGAATTTTCGTATGTAGGGCAAATTGCTTCTCATTAATCATTGTGCAGCTGAATAAAGGTTCATAACAACAACAAAATATCCCCGTGTTATTAGGAAGCAATGCCAGAATTTGTCTAAGGTCATTTGCAGTAATTGTGGCCCTTGTGAGAGGGCTTAACTGTGCCGTGTGGGTTCATGTTGTACCTAATGTGGTGTGACTGTGTGCTGCCACTTCAAGGGTGCTCGCAGATTCCTGATGGGTATCGGTGCATTTTTACTGATTCTTGCATCAAATCAAATGATCATAAGACCATAGGTCAGCAAAATCAGTCAGCTGGTGCCAGAGGAAGTTGTGATACTAGGGAAAAATCATCCGAAGGGGAGGGCAGGGTGGTAGGAAAGAGTTGGCGTGGTCATCTTATCTAGCAAACGTGTGCTCTCTGGATCTGGTGCATGGAGAAAGATCAGAAGTGTCTTTCTCGCTTGCAGCCTGCACTCGATCAGTTAGGCTGAGTCTGTAACTCAGGGCAGTGTCTGAAGCGGCCGTTTGGTTCAGTTTCACGTGCTCTGCCCACACTGCGGGGTTGGTGTGCGCGCACAGAGCTCACGGTGGGGCTGTTCTGAGTGGGTGTGCCCCGGAGCTGCCTGCTGGCCACTGCTCCTGAGTGCTGGGGGTGTTCGGTACCGCGGGAGGGGGCAGGGAGTGTTTCGGAAGATGGACGCTCTTATGGATAGAAGGAACAAGATCTGCTGAAATACAGACGTTGCTAATTTTTTTTAAGGTTCTAGCCAGTTCAAGTACCTTCCTGTTCAAGTCATGGTCGCCCAGAATAGAGTTAAGGTCACTGTAAGGCTGGCGGTGTAAAATAGTCAATAGGAAGTGAAACAGCACATGCCACAAACCAGCAAAAATCTGTCAGAGATAATATAGCGGTTTTTAATAATGGTGTTTGAGGAAGGAAACGTCTTGATAAAATGAGCTGAGTTGCACTACTGATCACAATTTGTTTTGTTCTTTGTTTCTCAGGGAGGTTGTGTGCAACTGAGGGAAGAAATCTGTATATTTAAATACGATTTGACTTGATAGGCTTGATGTCCTCCTTTATGTGTGATCTTCGTGTTTATAATGTGACCACGTGGGAAAATTGACTGAAGCAGCTCACATGGAGCTTAAATTAAGAACATGTAGAATAACTTCCCCCCCCCCCTATTTTTTTTGATGATGAAGTCTCTCCTCACTTAAAAGCTTATTCTTTAATATTCTAATTAATTTACTTGAAGGTTAACTTAGGAAAATGTCTAGCATTTGATTTCTTTCCCTTTTAAAAAACACAAATGCTACTCTAAAAAAATTAAAGAATTCCATGGCTGTCTTACTTTTCATTTTATTTTCATATATTAGTGAGCTCTGAGTCAAATATTTTTTCTACCCTTATCTGACCAGTCAGGAATTTGTTTTTAACAGGTCGAATTCTCTGAATAAGCATATGAGATGTGTTTCCCTGTGCTCTTTTTCAGCGAAATGACAAAAACAGTGGAGATTTCTGGGGACGGTGGGCCCTTGGGAATACATGTAGTGCCCTTTTTTTCATCCTTGAGTGGAAGGTAAGATATTTTCTACATTGCTCAAGAAGTGTATTAATGAAAGGATTTCAGTTGTGTTTATCTTAAAAAACCTACTAATTACCAAAAGAAAAACAAAAATTGGTCTTTGGCACTGTCTTCCATTACCAAAATATTTACTAGTCCAAGTTCTGTGTAAGACAACCACAGAATCATTTAGGTTGGGAAAGACCTCAAAGTTAATTGAGTCCAACCTTTGTCTGATGTCTTCCTTGTCAGCTAGACCATGGCACTAAGTGCCGTGTCCAGTCGCTGTCAGTCAGTACCAACATCTTTGTTCGTATATGCCGTTTTAACTGCCTCTGGTTTTATTCTCTGAGTGGCAAACTGGTCTCAGTAGTTTTGTGTGGTGTTGGGTTGGATTTGTTGTGCTGTTGTGGGGCTCGTTTGTTTGTGTTTGTTGTTTTGTTTTGTTTTTCCTAATTGAATATCTCTGCATAGGCCCTTCCTTCGTGACATACCGGACAAGAAGAGTCAAAAAAATTGCTTGCCTGCTCATACCTCATATTTTTCAAGCCATCTTTTAGATTTGATTGTATAGCATTTATAAAATGTGCTCTATACCATGAACCTTTCTTTGTCACAATACAATTACTTTAATTATAAATGATTTAACATAGTCCGTTGAGATCACAAAAGCCTATTATAGCAGCGTGCTCATATTGATGTGCTGTAGTTAAGACTGCGTCAGCATTTTCATTATAACTGTTTTCCAAGCTATGTAACTTGGATGTGTTAAAAAAAAAATCCAGGCTGAAATTTGACATACAGAGGCTTAGCCAGAGTTAATTTGACACTGGCAGCCGTGAATAAGAGATGGGAAATTGCCAGAGCCATAAATGACACTACTTTGTAGTAAAATGGCTGCCTGTAACACAAAGACAATTATTGCAAAAGTAAAAATTGTCTAATTCTTAAACATTTCTTTACTTGTCAGCTTTCATGTAGGACAGAGAATGTGAAGGATTGCATTACCTTGTAAAGGTCTGTTTTCTTGGCAAGATCTGAATTTCTAAGTGGACCCAAATTAATTCAGATTGTTTTATTTACAAAAAGGGAAAATAGATGTCCACTTGCTGCCTGTAAAAACATCATCACTGTCTCAAGAAGAAAGTTGGTCTTTGATGGCAGCTGTTGGAGATCTGAGTTGGGTCCTTGGCCTTGTGCCTGTTTGTCTTGAGAAAGCCAGACTTGTGTTTGTTACTCATTCTGAAATGCAGACCGTAGTTCTTTGATATAGGCATGCCATAAAGGTTGTAGCGTGTACATTGTATTTCAAGATCATTCAGTAAAAAAATGTTGATGAAATTGCAAGCTATTAAAGTCAGTAATTATTATGGCTGAAATGCAATTTTGTACTCAAGTATCACTGTGTTGAGTGCAGCTTTTAAAGACCTCCAAGAAGAAGCGTTCCTTGGTCTACGCTGCATTGATGTTGGTGTGTCCATACTTGCAAACGGTTCTGGGGATCCGCTGCAGTAGAGGGGTCTTTGGCAGATGAACTACTTGTTGTTTAGGCACTTGTCTTGAAATTTTAGTGACCCTTGGCAGAACTGTACTGCTTTGTTAAAGCACTGGACTGACTTAAATAACTTGACCCTCTCTTTTAATCTAGCCTGAGACTAGTGTATAAATCGTAACTCATCATAGCATGAGAAAGTACAGAAGAGCATCTTTTATTTCTTTTGCTGACATGATAGAACTTATGAGGACATGCTGGCCATGACTAACTGCGTCTGGTATTTCAATTGTACAGTTATCTTCTAATAAGGTAATGCTGGCTTTAGCCCAGTGCTGCTGCAGGCCAAAGTTTTTCTACAGGTCATTAGAACACCATATTAATTTACGAAATTTTAGTTTATACAGGAACTACAAAAGTAATGGAAATAATTTCCCCCCCTTTTTCACTTAAATATCGTTAAAAACAGGAAATTAAAATTTAATAGTGCATTAAAATGCTCAAATTTAGGCTGTGGAAAAAAGTAATGGAGGAATGAATTTAAGCTGCCTCAGTCTGTGTAACTCAAGCCACTCAGGCAGTACAGCACACACAAGTTTCAGACAAGTGGGCAGTCCTGTTTCATTATACGAATGCATTATCTAAGTGCACAGGATTAGTAAGCAACCAACCTAATTTGTGATTTTGTTTATTTCTGTGCTTTTACTGGTTTGCATTTTAACGTAGTTGCATTTAATTAGTTCTTAGGGTTTAGGTTTTTGATTGTCACTAGTTGGATGTCATCAAGAGGGCTGTGGCCCCTCACCACCATGGCCCCTTTGAATCCTTTAGGGAAGGATAACACTCTTTACAAGAGAATCTTTATGCTATTAAATCACTTTTTTCTGTTAGATACTTCAAAGAAGTAATATTCAGTAGGAACCAATTTTTCACTTAGTAATTGATAGGACAGAAGTATAAATTTTTAAATGTTCTTAGACAGTAAATCTAAAATCAGATGATCAGTGAATATAGTGTCATTTGAAATAGTTAATGGCATGCTGTGAATCTGTTGAATGGACTTACATATCAGGGTCAGTCATGAATCTGAGACAAAAATACAGGACTTCTGTTTTGTGATTGGAGTGCTGGCACATTGAAAATTGCACATGAATATTTTATGGAGTATAACCAATAGAAAATGGTCTCTAAAGGTCGTCTTTGATGACCATCTATGATGCTGATGTGGTATGGAAATTGAGTGGACAAAGATTGATTATAAAAGTTCTTCACAAACATGCAGTTGTCAGGATTTTTTGGGCACTGTACTGGTATCATTGGGTAGAGCTATGCTGAATTATAGTTTGCAATACAGAGGTGTTCCAGGTAGGTCAGGATCAGCCTAGCGCTCCCAGCAGAGTTATCAACACCGGAATTTTGCATCACCTACACTGGCTCCCTTACTGCATTATTCTGTGCTGCACCTCCGTTTTCACTTGCACTTACCTTGTTAACAAACAACTTGGGTGTTGATGTTCTGCTGCTGTCCTGCCACATGAATGAGTAGTATTGCTGTCTTGGATCAAAGCAAGGGGCTTTGGCAACTGAAAAGTTTCAGAGACATTTTCAGAAGTAGAAAAGTCAGTTATTTTTTGTCTCATTCTCTACCTGTTAATTTTATTATAGTCAAGGTAGAAAATTACTTTTAATCTGTTTGTGCTTTTCTTTGGAGCAGTGGCAGAAAAATATTGCATAAGCAACACTGACATTTTTAACTGGAGAGGGATTGAGGTGTTTACCTCTGTTCTCCAAGTATAACCTACAGGAGTTAAGGCTCCCCAAGTTCTAGCTAGTAGTAATGCATTAGTGTGCAGCAATTTTTCTTGGTGTTTTTTGGAATCCCCTCCTTTTTAGTTAATTTGTCAGCTGGAACCTTTCCTTAGGTTAGGCACTTCATAGATAGACAGTCTACGCCATCATTTCATACACAGTAGAGATTAATATCTATTTTTAGTGGCTATAAATTCGTATTAGCACAATAAGGATAGTTTTCACCTATGTTTTGCCTTTTAGGATGCTGGGACTCTTCATCCGTGGTATTGAAGAAAACAGCAGATCCAGGCGTGATGGTCTTTTCCATGAAAATGAATGCATTGTGAAGATAAACCATGTGGACCTGACAGATAAAACCTTTGCACAGTGAGTGCTGGTTTACTGACACTTTTAACTAGCCCAGATTTTATACCATGCTGTGTTTAAGTGATTCATAAAGGGATTAATACTTATTTCAGAAAAAAATGCCTGTAAAATTGATATGTGGCAGAAACTTTGTAATTTGCTTTCTGAAACCTCCAAATAAGGTGAAATTTGAGTTTTAGTGAACTTACTGCTCACTATTATTAATTTAATAGCATTAATTTTTGTAATTGCTATCTTCCCTTTCTATTTCTTCTGTTACTTTTACCGTATTGTCTTTGTAATTTTTTCTTCATGAGACCTTCAGAATGAGTCAACATCACAGCATGGTTTTTAATGTTCTTTTGCAAACGAAGTAAGATTTTCTTTTTTGTGCTGCAGCTTTTTGAGCATTTAATTTTTTAAAAAATACTTCTCCTGTCAAACTGTGATTACTTGAGCTAAATGGTAAGTCTCACTTCTTATGACTTTTATTAAGTCTGTTGGCATTTATTATCCATCTCAAATATTTTTTAGGCAACGGGTTGTTCTGATCATCTATGAATTAATGTGACATTGTTGTACAAAAGAATAGCCTCTCAAATTTCACAGATATTTGCTGTAGTAATTAAATAGTAGTTTTGTTTTTGCTTTTAATCCATATGTTTAGACAACTGAGTGATTGTTTATAATATAACAAAAACCTATTGAGATGTCAAGGGAGTCGAGGCTTAACTTTCTAAACAGTAAGCCAAATGTTCAAGGCTTCTAGGCTGAAATCAAATCCATGATATCACAGTTAAGAAGAAATATTTGCAGAATAGGTTTTCATGAAACCAGCGTAGTTCTGTAGCTTAGGTAGTCTTGTTTCTGAGACTGTGCTTTTTCCCTCCCGATAGCTTTTCACTTACAGCTTTCTGCATATTTGGTGGTAAAAGCACTCTACTGTGATATGGCACATGCCATTCTCTTCCATCCGTGGAAATTCCTAAATAAGATATCAATTTTAGTAGAACATACCTGTTGGTATCTTATTAAAACATTCGTTGCCTCACTGTGCAGTTTTGTAATGAAATTTCACAAACGAGATTTTGCTTGAAACAAAACCTCTCTCTTCAAAATCACATGTGATCCTTTCTTTACAATGTGTTGTCTCCTCTGTGTTTTCTTCTGAATGTAACTAGATCTCCAAAGGCTTTCCGCCCATGAGGTGTTTGTGGAGTGGAGGACTCTGCATGTTTTTCTGTAAGGTTACTAGGTTTTGGGGCAGTCTGAAATACTGCAGGAAACTTCCTAGTTCTCTGTCAGGCTTTTCTCCAAAATGCGCCACGCAGGACACTTACTTTCTGAAAGCTTGTGCAAAGTTTTGGGAGTTGGGAGGACTATTTACCGTACGAGTTAGCTTAGAGACCGGTCTTATTAGACTCTCTCTCCGTCATTGAGAGAGAGAAAAGTGACTTAAAGGTGATTCAGAGCAGAGCCTAATTTTGTTGGTCTGAGTTTCCTTCTGTTAAATAACCGAGTAGTGTGGTTGCAGTGGTGTTGCATCTGAGGAGAAAAAATACGGGTATTGAGGGCTCAGTGTCCGTTTGGGGACTGGGGGGAACATTTTGGATGAGCTCTAGCCTATTCCTAAGTCTTACATCGTTCTGCTGAAGTGTTTTCCAAAATAGCCTTCTACATCATCTCTCTTCCCTGGCTGTGGAGAATGGCTAAAGAAAGACTCTTTCCAGGTTGCAGCTAATCCCCGTGAACGTGCCTTTTAGTTTTCATCTGGCATGACATAACTGTACTAACATGACAGAAGTCCAAGTTACAGAAATCCAGTAATTGTAAAAGATACAACCAAGTATCGTTCCAATGACTGTTGACCCAGAAATAGCAATCAGATTCTCCTTTGAGAGGAAAATCTGTTGGCTACTTTCAAATTGACATTTCTTCATAACCCTTGTAAAAGCTGTTTTAACACTTAGACCGTTACACGCTGTCTCTTTCTAATTTCAGCAGAGGCTTTCTAGAATTGCCCCTGACAATTGCTTCTTCTGCAGCTGTAACAGCAGCAGCCTACTTTCTGTATTCCCGTGTTTATAATAGCTATATATTGGGACTGTTGGTCTGCTTTTTCATTTGCTGCTAATCTATTCAATTACATTCTGTTGTGCTGCAGAGTTTCTAGCACCTCTTTTAACTGACTCCCTTACTGCTTTAAAGTATGCACTTGGGGTCTCAAGAAATATAAATTTCTCCATTCATTATTTTTTCTCTTTGAAGTGCAGCCAGTTATTTTGCCCCTGAAGACGGCATTTAGACTTTCCCATAGGATGTCTTGAGTTATTTCCACTAATTTTTGTTTGAAGGAGATCTTATGTTTTCTCTTGCATATATTTTAAATATTAATCTTTTGAAACTGAGTTATTAAATTACCTTGTAACATATGACCAAGTGGCTACTTGCAACAATGAAGATGGGGTGTGAAAGAAACCCAGTTAAGATCTTACATCCTTACGCTGGAAGCGTGCGATGGTTTCTACTATCAGGGTGAAGTCTGTCCTTGAGATCTGTGACAGGCTGTAGGTGAACAGATCAGCTGTAACCTCTGCAGGCACACTGGGGCACAGTCTGTTACAGCTCTGAAACGGAGCCCTTGAGGGTGATGCTAAAAGAATGCCTTCCTGCAACATTCTCCCTGCTACCTTTCCTTTCTAAGTCTGAGGTTTCTCTCTGGCAGCATCTCCTGTCAATGAATGTTGCTATTCTGACTCTTGACGCTCGCACACTCAGTGTGGCAAGGATGGTTCTTTCCCGCAGCAGTATCCATTGGGACTGACCCCTGACTTTAATGTCTTCATGCTACAGAAAACCCTGTTAAAATAGCCTCTCCTTTCCACCACCTGCAGTTGCAAGGTGGAGGTACTGTGCAGCTCTGTTCATCTGGGAAAGCAGTAGGTGTGTTTTCAAGACATCTATATTTGCAGTGGCTTCCTTCCTGTGTCAGTGTAAAAAATTAATTATTTCAGAAGTATTTTCAGCATTGATTCCTGTTACATAACTGAGTGTAAATCCAAAGCTGAGACTTCAGCAAAATACTGCCTTAGACCGACAAACACACTGCAGAAGGGGAGGAGATAAGTACAATGTTCTTAGAAGGACTCTATGATTTATTTAAAATTTAATGTAGCCATTACTTCCCCTCTTGCCCCAATTCAGCTAAGCAGAAGTTTTCAGTTTTTCATGCTCAAAATGCACTTCAGCTACTTCTTCTGTTTGTACTCAAGTGGTCTTCTGCAGTATGGAAGAAAATCAGTTCCCTTCAACAGAAAGTAGGAGAGGAAAGCATAGAAAGAAGGAAGTCTCCTTTGTTCCTTTAGAATCCAAGGTTTGTAACATGGTTTGATTGACCAAATCTACGGGTTATTCAAAATCCAGGGAAGGCTTTATGAGCAGCTCTTTTGGCCAACTTTTCTTAATTGCCTTAGAACCCACTGTATCATTACCATGGTATCAGTTCATAGAATCATAGAATGGTTTGGGTTGGAAGGGGCCTTAAAGATCATCTTGTTCCAACCCCACAGGCATGGACAGGGATGTCACCCACTAGATCAGGTTGTTCAGGGCCCCATCCAGCCTGGCCTTGAACATTGCCAAGGATGGGGCATCCAACAGCTTTTCTGGGTGACTTGTTCAAGTACCTCACTACCCTCTGAGTAAAGAATTTCTTCCTAAAGTCTGGCGTAAACCTCTCTCTTTTAGTTTAAAACTGTTCCCCATTGCCGTATCACTACCAAGGGGAGCAGTTTCATTAAATGCTCTAACACAGTTCCTGGTGTTGCATTTGAGCACGTCTGTAAAGACACTGAGTCTGTGACGTCCACATATCCACTTAGCAAAAGGTTATTGGTTGAAAGATGTGAGTAATATTGACCTATTTATTTATCCATTTATGTAGAAAGACAAATACTTGCACCTTTTTGATCACCAGGTTTTTTTCTAATGTCTGTGTATCCCATACCCTCATCCTATTTTATTGCTGTGGAATCAGCCAGCAGTTGCATTAGGGATTACAAAGGAATCTGAGGAGCAATTAGACTGGATTTGGAAAGAATGGAGAGTTGAGCTTGCTTGGAGTAGATGTATTCACCAGAACAATTGGTGATGAGTGCTCAGTGTGCCTCTATGCCAACGAGAAAATGTGTAACAGACAAGCACTTGAAAAAAGCAGCAAGCTGTAACTTCAGAAATCTTTTGATGAGCTTTTGCCCTCGGAGCTTCCCTTCCTGATGCTCTGCATGAAGAATTGTGTTCATTAGTTTATTCTGGCTGCTATGTTTTCGTAGTGGTTTAGGAATTCCAACAGATATGCTGCTCCTACTTGAAATGTAAAGAAATGCTGTAGTTTTGAAATTTTGTTTCATGTGTACTTGTCTAAAAAAGGGACGCTGTAGATTTGAAGATAAGGTAAATTTTCATCTTATTCTCTGTAAACAACTTCAAATTTTGCCCAAATTTTATGGTTTGTTGTGTGAATTTTCATGCCTTTCTTTTAAAGGGCTCAGGACATCTTCCGTCAGGCAATGAAATTTCAAAGTGTCATCTTGGAAGTCCTTCCTCCCTATAATCGAGAACAATATGAGAAGTCTGCTATTGCTCCTCTTTGTATTCTGAATAATGAAGAAGGAGTTACAAAAACAAAAATTCCACCTCCTCTTCATCCAAAACCGGCTGTGAAAACGATTAATGTTTCTGGAGCAAGCTTGGAGTCAGGCGTACAGGGAACACTGCAACAAGCTAAGAGCCCCAACCTCCCACGTCTGGGTAGAAAGCCATCTTCTCCCTCACTGTCTCCACTTATGGGCTTTGGCAATAAGAAAAATGCCAAGAAAATAAAGATAGACCTGAAAAAAGGTAAGTCTTTGGAGATGGTATGATTAGTTCTGTGTCATGTTCCATATAGCGATACCTTAACTTTTAATTTAACGAGTGACATTGCAAGTACAAGCAAGTTGTTTTACCGTTTCAAAGTTCCAAAACTTTCAAAAGGTATAGGAGTGTTAGCAGTAATGTTCCCTACAGTGGGCTTTCTCATAAATTTTGGATAGATGTTATCCAGATTTACTGATTAAGACATCTCTGTTCCTGACTGTGGAAGCAATTCCATTAGCAACAAGTGATTTTAAGAGATAGTTCAGACTTTTCACAAGTATAGAATAAAAGTTTGAACTTTATTGCTGGTTTAAGGTTTGCTGATGACCTTTATCATTTTGTTCAACCTGCTAATTGACCATAACACTGCTATGACATTCTTTTACAGATATGTTTAAAAATACACTCTGCTCTGTTTCTTGTTTTCCGAGAGCTTGACCACAGATTTACCTGTCTTTCCCTCTTTTATTTTCTGCAAACCTTTTTTTTTCTATCATGTTTATTCAGCTAGTCAGGAGGCCAAGTTTGTGGGTATGTCTTTAATTGCTGCACCATGCAACTGTCTGTCTTTGAATGGAATAACAGGTTTAGGTACATGAAGTAAAATGTGTCTATGCAGATTCCAATTAGCATTTGTATTTTCTATTTCATTTCTATCTCTGATTTGGCTGAGAGTTAAATTTGATCCTAGAAGTGGCCCTTTTGAAAACTGGCTGTAACTTTATTCTCATAACACATTATGAATGTAATCAAGCTCTCATTTCTTAATTTTTGTTGCTTAAATCACTCGTTTTTACTTCTGAACTCTTCAGCTTTGTGTTAACAAAATCTATTTCAGAATTTCCCCATTCTAGATCTAATGCTTTTGATTCTGAAACATTTATATTTTTAGAAGTTATAGCAATGTGATAGTGACTTGATGATATCTTTGAAAACTATCGCATTGGGTAATAATACCGCTCAATATAAAAAGATTTTTATGGACCCTGCTGTTCCCAGTGATTTTAGTGGCTTGTAAGCAATACCTGCTAATACTTACTTTACTCCCTAATTATTTGATATAACATATCTGTTAACACTTGAGGTTGTTTATTTCCAAGCAGCAAACAACTTCACTAATGGGAGCTTAGAAATACCCCTTTGTCCTTTCTGAACAGCACATCATCAGTTTTTGCATTCAAATCATGTGATATTTTCCCCATTTCCCAAGTTTCAGTAAAACCTGCTGAATTATATTTATGCTCATAAATAAACAATTCCAATTGCTCTGATTCTATGAAAGATGATTGATGTTAATGTGAAGACTAATATTGAAATGATGTAAGGAAAAGGTGAATGCTTTAAAAAGAGAGTTCTTCCTTGTCTTTTAATACTGTGTGCTTACCCCAGAGTATTTCCATCTATAGCTGTTGTGAGAGGGTTTGTGTTTTGCTATCAATAGACATCTCTAGACCATGCAGAAAACTGGCTTGTGTTTACAGCTTTTTGTTTGCTTTCTTTTTTTAAGAGTTAACCTGAATGAGTCTCTGGGATATCTTGCTGACATTGTTTGCTTACTTTTCGTGATCATTGTTTACATGTTGAAATTTATGTTGTGAGTTCTTTATCTGACATTCTAGGCCCAGAAGGACTTGGTTTCACGGTGGTTACCAGAGACTCTTCCGTACATGGTCCTGGTCCAATCTTTGTGAAGAATATTTTACCAAAAGGTGCAGCAGTAAAAGATGGTCGTTTGCAGTCAGGAGACAGAATCCTGGAGGTTAGGATAAACATCCATTGTATTTGCATTGCTGAAAATTGATTGCTAGCTTTGTCATAAATCTTTTATTTCTTCATACATATTATTGATGTATGGAACTACAGTTCTTGCCCTTGGTTTAAAAAAAAGTCACTCTCACAGCTTCTATGCCGCTTGTTTGTCAACAAGTGTTTTACACCGTGAGGTGAAAAAGTGGTTCTTTTCACAAGGGTCCGTGGGGTGTTTGAACAAGGGGAACTTGATAAGGTCTTGGTTTTTAAAGCAGATAAATGTATCCGTTTAGGACCAAAACATGTCTCGCCTCTTCGGCCACATCCAAAAATCTCCGGTTAATATCAAGCTGGTTAAGTGCTCATTTTAAGGCAGTTTTGCTCAAATCGGTCTGTTGAAAATTTTCAGGTATCTTGTGACTTACAATCTTATTATCTGATGGGTTATTTCTACTTACTAACCTCAAAAAGCTCTTAAGGTAAACAGTTTTAATACTAAGGTCTTGTTTCTTCACTTTTCATCTTCAAAGTGCTTTACAAACTAATTAAGCCTCACAAACCCCCTGCAAGGTGGGTAAGTACTACAGAGCTGTTTTAACAGATGGTGAAAATGAGGAGGAAAAAGGTTAAGTAATTTGTGCAGGGCCAGAGGGGGAGACAGTATGGGAGCTGTTGCTAATTCTTTGCTCTCAGTCACTGAATGACCCTGTGGTAGGTGAGGGGAACCTAATAAAGCTGCTAAAGGCAGTCGTACTCAGAGATGTGACATCCTGTGTTCTTTTGTGGCTGGTAGGTGAATGGACGGGACATCACCGGCAGGACCCAGGAAGAGCTTGTAGCTATGCTGAGGAGCACAAAGCAAGGGGAGACTGTCTGTCTGATTGTGGCTCGTCAGGAGGAGGCCTTTCTACCTCGAGAGCTGGTAAACTTGTTATTCTTTCCAGAAGAGCGATTTTGAAACAATTCCATGTTTTAAAAACTAGCCCAAGAAACAGAAATGAACTGATGTCCGCTGAGAAAGCCAACAAAAGGTAGTCATATAAGGCTCGTGTCCAAGAAGTATTTATACTTACATTTGATTTTGAGGGATATTTGATTTTTATCTACTTTAGATGCAATTCCACACAATCTGATTTTTCATCCCCAAAAATGACAGCGTAAGCATAACTCACAGGGGAATACTGTAAATTAATTTTGTAAGTGTGAGGTCAAGCATAACTAAATATGGGTTATTCTCTTTCAGAAAAGCAACAAGCTTTAAGCCAGAAATTTAAAGTGCATGTAATGAGCCTGCAGCTTATCAGTAACAAACTGGTGAGGGTGGCTGCCCCCAGGAGATGACTCCTAAGCCAGGTGCCCAACTGCAGGAGTGGGGAGGAATAGAATTCCACTTCACTCCTCTCAAATCTTGGAAGCAAGCTTTTCCTTGGCTGCTAGCCTTTGACTTACTAGGCTTTTGCTTGTCTTTTTTCTATCTCAAGTGCTTAATTTTCACTTTTTTTTTTATTAACGCTGGCATGAAACTGCGTTCTCTTTTCTGTCACATAGACAGAGACCTGCATCCGTGTAAAAGTGCTATCTGATACATGCTTGTTTCCCCCTCAGAGAAGGTCATTTCGTTGGTTGCCTCTTCCTTATCTTGATTGATGGCTATACTTGACCTTTCATTAAGTCCTCAGGACAAGGGAAGGACAGCATTTCCTGCTTTTGTCTCATTTTATCTCCTTCAAAGAGCACAAACCGCCTTCATCCTTTTCTTAAGGTGCCGCCTTCTTGCTTTTCCTTTAGACTGTTGTCAGGATCTTCTACAGAAATCCTCTGTTATGTTTCCTCACAAAACATTGCTGACAGTTTTCCTCTTGTTTCCTTGTTACCAGTTGGACCTTGTTGAGGTCAGGGTTGCCTGTGATAGGATAGGAAGCTGGAGAGGCATTCAGGTTCTCTCATGTGAGTCTTTTCTCTTGTGCTGCTGGTGCCCACTTTTTCTTGTAGTAGAGCAGCTGTGAAGTGTCATAGCAAAACTATTTTTATATCCATTTTTCTCTTTTATTGTGTAATTTTTAAGGAGTGTAATGGCAGTTTTCAACCTTGTAATTGGGCATTTGTTGTCAGTGATTCCCCAAGCACCAAAGTTGGTCATTGCATTGCTCTGCTGAGTAAGCCCTGAGCTGTAGAGTCAGTGTTTGTGTGGATCACAGGGAAATTTCTGACTCTTAAAGTACTAAATTATCTACTCTATGTAGAATTCCTTTTCATTCACCAGCTCTTCTGAATAAGAGCTTATTTTTTGAAAAAGCTACCCATCAACAGTGCTTTCATGTGGGTTTTTTAAGTTATAAAGCACATTACTTAGAATATATACTTTTTTAAAAAAGTATGCATTCTTCTCTTCTCTCTCCTGTTCCCCCAACATTAGACATTATCATGTATTGTCAGAGTGCAAATTCTGCTGGAAATCACAGTAGCAGTGTGTGGGTATAAAAAACTGGAAGAATCTAAAAGCTGCTTATAATTTTTACCTGCCACAATTGTGTGATATTAAATTCTAGTCTCTACAGCAAGGATTAACTATCTTTCAAAAGGTGATTTACTTATGACTGGCATGATTGAAATCCAGGAAGTAGCCACATTTATCCTGCTGGCTTGACCTTCGCTTGGATTGATTTCTCTGTGAAAGAATGATGCACAAGTGATGGCCCTCGCTGTAACAGGGATGATGTGGGAATTCTAACACTGCTCTGTGTTTCTCGTTATCTCAGTCAAGTACAACGTAATACAAATGAGAATTACTGAAATACATTACATAAATTTATGGAACCAGCCCATCTAAATTAAAAAGCCCTTCAGCAACATCTGGTACCTCACAGCCAAAGTGTGAGTTATCATACCACTAAGCTACCAGATGTTGATGTTAACACAATGCTTGTTAGAATTCATGAGATGTCTGAGAATAGTCTCAACAAAGATTAAAAAAAAATTAAAATTGGTTTAGCTTTTTTGTTTGGTTTCAGCTTTAGCCGTGATATTACATTGGGCTAATCCTCTGCTACCTCAAAAGTTACAGTACTGTTTTGATCAAAGAGGAGAAAAATGCCAGCACTTTAAATGTTTGTTTTTGGAAGGAAAAGCAGTGGATAATCCAATGTTTTTCAAGGACAGCTGTAACCGAGTGCCCTGACTGTGTAACGTGCATGCAGAATTTACCTGAATACTTGGGGATTTTGTTAATGCCTGGCAATAATACGGTAATTGCTTTATGTCAGACTTGTTCTTGCTTTGAGCTGTTCTCTGGGGACTGTAATCTGAGATGTTTTCTTTAGATTCCCTGTTACCTGTGGAAAGGAAAAGGAGAAGGGCCGCCTAGTAAATGTACCCACTCCCCACAGCTTCCTGTGGCAAAGACGCATCTGGAAGCTGGACCCACTAGAAACCCATGCACAAAACCACTTTGGGGCATGTTGCTCCATTAGAACTGGGTTTTTGTGTGGATTTGCTGGAGAGAATTTGATAACTGCATGGGCACAAAACAAATAATGTAATAAAGTCACACTGGGTGGCATTCGGTTGCATGGGTCTGTAAAAATATAATTTGACTTTACCTTGTAATAAAGCCGTGGCTTGGAGAAAGCTTGATCTCACGAATATTTTCTCTTCAGTGAGACAGATGGGAGCAGAGTTTGGGTGTTTTGTGACTCTGATCTGTGCTTATGAATTGCTAGCAAGTAGAAATATGTATTCAGAGTAGCAAGCCTTTGCCAGAGCAGCCGAGATGTGATACGGGTGAGGATGAATCAGTGTTGCAAACAGGCATTATTAAGTTACGGGGAATTGGGGCTTCGGTCACACTGGCCCATGCAACATCTGAGAGTTATACAGTTACAGTGTTTGTACATAATGAGGGAAAAGAATTGAAAACCCAACATTTGTAGGGTTGTTACTCCTTTAAAAAAAAAGAAAAGGAGGCTCTAATGAGATTTTTTTTCTATATTGAAACAGATCAGTGAAGTAGAATTTGGACCAACCACAGGCTGTCCTCCTTATTATCCAGTTAGCCAAATGTTGCCAGTAATTCGTGCCAGCTGTTGGCAATGTAGCAGCTAAGTAAAGACCCGATTCCAAAACTCCGGGGGAAGATCTTGATTCACTTAATTACCACAGTCTACAGAGTGGCCAGTGATTAGTGTGTTCTTTAAGGTGCATTTGGGTTTTAAACTGTGCAACAGTCTTTTCTAAAGGATGGTAAATATTACAGAGAGAAACTGCTTTAACTGAATAGGTTTAGATTTTTCCAGCTCCTTTCAAAGTGAATGGAATGCACATCAAACTGTGGCTATCATTCTGTTGTGTTTTGGAAATGCAGTGTTTTGATCATGTGTGACTGTTGCATCATGTTTTTTCTCTAGGGAAAATATGTGATCTGAAAGTGCCATTTCTTTTAATAATGATGCAAAAATCAATTACTTCCCCTTCTCTTTCTTTATCCCTGCATTGGTAGAACAAGGAAAACTACTCGAATGAGAACAGCTCTGGTGCAACCCATTCTGTGCTATGATCCTTTGCAATTCTTTATTCAGTATGATGCACACAAGCAGAGGAATGTGACTGTTCTGCAATTGCCAGAAATAGTGTCGCACCAAAAATATTTGCATGCATTTTTCTGTAAGTTAGAGCGCATACATTGTAATTTTTGCATGCACTGTATTTTTTGTTTTAAATATCTCTTTGACTTAGCGGTCGCAACTGTAATTGCTATTTCTGTGGTTTCTTGGCATATTAACTGATCCCTGAAGAATGGGGGTGAAAGGGAACAAACCATCATTTTTATAACAATAGCTAAATGAACAACAACGTACTGAACGTAGCATTGGTCTTTAAGTCTTTTTTTACATGTGTATTATACAGAATAGAAGGAAGCGGGATGAGTGGCAAGTTCAATTAAGCATTTTTTCTACTTACCATGTGATTAACTTTTATGTTTCAGTCTTCCCCTAGTTAATTTCTTCCACTGCCTTGAACTTACATGCCTGAAGGGAAACCAGTCGGTCTATTTGTTTTAATATTCAAAGCTTAATTTCTATTACTTCCTTTTAATTGTTGGTTGCCTTTTTATGTGCAGGAAATAATAGGTGAGATTACAGCCTAGACTTAACCATTTTTGCACCTGTTTTTGTAGTTCAAAACCGTGAGTCTATTGCTCAATTATCCAGAAACGGACAAATAATTTCAGTCAGAAAGTGATTCCAGCAAGTACCATTTCTCTGTTGTGTTACCTCTGTTCTAAGGGAGATGAATTGGATAGGGGAAAAAAGAAGTATATATTGAATTTTAATAGCATACACAAGAAGGAGTTCTTGAATTGTTCTGTGTAATGGAGACAAGGATATTGTGAATGCACGTGGCACCTTTCATCTTTTATAAACTATGTAGATTTTTAAATATCCTGAGGGTTTTAAAGGAAAGTTTGTTTTTAGGCCTATTCTCTTCATCTGGAATAGGTGAGAAACGAGTGTGGGTTGTGTCTACACAAACGTATATTTTTAAAGACAAAACATTGCGTAGTGCAGCCCCTCAAAGGTTTGCAGCTTCATTATGTATTTCAGAAGATGGTTACTAGTATTCATTATGTCTTAGAGTACTGGAAACCGCTCTTTGAGGTTTGTTGGTTACTTACTGTGCTCTTTACAAAAGTCAGTGAGAGATCACTGTTGAGAAGGAATGCAACAATCTTTCCTGTCACAGTGAAAAGTATCTCTTTATGCACGGTTTGGGTGGGACTCCCTAATTTACCAAAGGGGAATAAATTGCTTGGCATTCTGTGTATCTTTAAAATTGAGGTCTCATATGCAGCGAAGTGCCCATAAAGCTACCAGCCCAGCAAATGTGATTTTTCTGTGTGATAGCAGTTGTCAGCCTTTTTGAGGCCGCAGAGACCTTATTGCATCTGGTCTACTATTGCTTTCTGTGTCACGCCCATCAAAGTGTTATGATCCAGCAATTACTTGCCTTTCAGATCCTACTATTCCTATATTCCAGCAAATATGAGGAACATTAAAAGGATGGTCTGAAAGGCCTGGTCATAGCACTCATTGCCTGCAAGAACTTCTGATGGTGCTTTGCCTGCTGGTAAAGAAAAAGTTAGAGAGGATACAAGGAGAGAAAAGCATAATGTTACTTGTGCCATGAGATAATGTATTTATAAGATGTATTATAAGATTACTGCCCAAAACTCCTAGGTTTAGGAACCCTATCACAGAACACTGGGAAATGAAAACTGCTAACTTGGTAATTTAAGTCTTAGCTCTGAGGCTGCCCAAAATTGTTTGGAAGCCTACTTTAATTTATGAAATCATAAGTATGTATACATCAGAATAGAGGCATATAAAATCTGATCTTAACAGAAATTGAGTCTTCATATCTTTTAGATGCATTTACCCAGATCTACAGTATTTCCATTTAATAAAACTGAAGTATTTGGGCAATTTTTAAATCCCGCTAACAAATGTAGTGCCTCACCATTTACAAGGGTCACCAGTTTTATTCCATATACCATATGAGTGTTTCTAAAATCTTTCTGTCTTAGAATACATAAAAAACTTAGAAAAAAGTTTTCCTAGGCTGACTTAATGTAAAACATATGCATGTGATGTTTGAAGTAGACGTAAAAGAATTATACCCTGCTTATTGCTTTGTTTACCATCCCTTTAAAACAGTAACCAGTAAAATGAGTAAAGAGTTGGATTTGTACATCACAGTGTTGTGACCTGTTTGCCTGGAATGTATTCTGATCTGATACAGTAGCAACAACCCTAAATTCACCCTGAAAATACCGTGCAGCCTTCCATCTTCGTGTGTGATAAGATTTTAGGCTCTAAGTGCCAAGGTGCATTAACCGCGTAAGGCCCCGGCTTGGCAGAGTGCGTAAGCACACAGCTTACCCCGTCCGGGGGCTGACAATGGGTGTTTTCGCAGTGAGGCTGACCTTGACTGAAGGCTGAACTAGTTAATTTTTCTCCCTCTGTTTCCTATGGTTATGTAGCTTAAAAGGTTAAGCGAGACTGCACTTTTTAAAGTTGAAGAGCAGCGCACACCAAATTACAAATAAAAAACTTCTGCAAGGGCAAACCGTTCCCTTGGTGGGTTCTCAAATAGGCATGGCAAGCAAACTGGAGAATCTCCATTTCTGAAATGCTCTGTGTCTGCCTTGGATGAAGAGCTGAATCTAGTTTTGTCAGTTTTCGAAGCTTTAATTCCAGAGAGTCTACATAATTCAAACCAGGCACATTCTCTCTGACATGACACGAATTTGTAGTGTACCGTGTTAATGTTAAAATTATCCAAGTGCAGTATAATGTATCTCCATGGATTTGCTACTGGCTTTCTTGCTTAGCAGGGTGTGCCATTAGTGACCATTTAGTTTTTATTGCAGTATGGAGTACAGATAATTTTAAAGAAGCCAATATGAAATATCTGTCAGAAATGCTAAAGATGAATATGTGCAGCAATGACTTTAGTTATTTACTAGATTGTGACAAGATTACAACAGTGTATTACCTTTGAGTATTACTTTTAAGGGTGGTCTATTGCAAAATACAGTGCAGTTTTTATAGTGACTGAATGACTGAACTGTCAGCAAAGTATTTCTTAATTGTGGCTAAGTGCTTGGAAAGAACATGGAGCATGATGCAAATGGGGGGGGGTATCTTCTTTTCAAGCTTTTATGCCAATAATGGTTATGTGGTGCCACAATTTAAATATTTTTATCAGAAAGTAATTGCAAAAGCATGCAAATGTCTTATTTCCTTCATAAACCTTTGAAAATAACCCTCCTGGGTCTTTTGCCTTTTGCTGTCGGCTCTGAATGGCACCCCAGGGAGTTGACATCTCTTATCAGGAATGAGCAGCCAGGCAAGGGGCAGTCAGCATATTGAGAGGCCATAATAGTGTGTTGGTCAAGGGCACCAGACAGGTACTGAAAGGTCTCTTGTTGTGTTAAACAAATGCTATTTCCTTCCTGCCTAAGTGAGAGCTAATTTTTTTGTAAGCTTCTCTTTTAGCAAAAAAACACAATAAGGGTATATAAGGCAACCTTTCCAGTGAGAGATTAGCATTAGATTATCATAAATCCACAGATTAAAAGTGCTATGGTCAATGAGAACAGGCATTGTAAGATTAAATAAAAGGGCTCGTTGAAAGTGGTGTCCCATGGTAGACAGAGGATTGACACAATATTGTGTAGATATAACCATGGACTAAGCAGAAAGCGGAAGGATAAAATGAACAGTACTTTTTTCAAAGGTTGTAGTTCTGATTGTACTGCTCTGGTGACTGAGCAGCTGTGTATTGTGGGAGTAGGAGAAGGCTAAAAGTATATTCTTTGTAATCTTTAAAATACTGAGAATTTATTGGTGAGACCAGTAAAATTTTAGATTATTTTTAATAATCCTTTATTATAATCTTTTAATTAAGAAATCAGAGATCTGAAGTATAGATGTGCTTCTAAAAATTTCAATAATTGGCAGAAGATTAATTAAATTTATTATTTAATAATAAATATTATTGAATAAATTATAAATATTATTTAAAATAAATAATAAATATTATTTAATAATAAAAATTAATTAAATGTCCCGAGACCCTTTGATACAGGTTTTCAGTCTGCATTGCGGAATGCTATTTAGTACTGTGTTATTAGGGCTTTCTGCATTCATATCTAGCAAACTCTCTGTTCTCTCACCTTCATATAAACTCTGCTGAACTTTTCTGTCTGGTTTCTGGTGATTCAGTAAATGTCAGAATTGATTCTACTGAAGTTGCATGCAGGTCTATCGGTAGATTAAAACATTCCTGTCCTGATTTCCCTTGCGAGGGATCGTAGCTGTTGGGTTGTTTGCTCTGTTCTGTTTGGCTGCCAAATCTGGACAACAAGTGAAAATATTACCTCTTAGACAACTTCTGTCTGTTGCCTTCTGGTCCAGGAGAGAGAGAGGAGATCTTTGTCTTCCCCAAGCAATTGAGAGAGGTCAGGAACTGCCTAGAGTGCTGGATGGTGCAACTAGGAGGGAGCTTTGAGCAGAAACTGAGGCTGGCAGACCCCTGTAAATATTAGAGAACAAGCATCACTAGGCTGCAGAGATGTGCTTATCAGGAGGGGACTGTTCAGAGCTTGTTGCAGCTGTGGAAGCCATTGAAAGCTGACAGGCTAAGATTTAGCAAAACTGAAGGAAGGAGCTGCCCAGCAAGGACATTGTGAACAGTGGAGACTACTCTTGAAGTGTTGGGTTGGTTTTTTTGGTTTCGTGTTGGAGTTTTTCGGTTGTGGGGTGCTTGTTTTGTTTTGTTTTTAACTTCAACCTGTGTGTCTGTTGAATAAATTTTATTAATATTTAAGAGTGTTCCTGTCTCAAGATACCTGTCTTAAAGGAAAGAACTGAGCAAGAAATTGGGGAAAGAGGGCAAGAGACCTGCATGGATGAATAGGGAACTCCTGTCATTGCTCAAGCGTAAGCAGGAAATACACAGGAGATGGAAGCAGGGTCAGGTCACTTGGAATGAATATAGAGAGGTTGCCAGAGTAAGTAAAAACGAGATAAGGAAGGCCACGGCCCATCTGGAATTAAATCTGGCCAAGAATGTCAAGGGCAACAAGAAGGGCTTCTTCAAATACATCCATAACAAAAGGAGAACCAAGGCTAATGTGGGGCCATTGCTAAACATAACGGGGAGCCTGGTAACCGAGGATGCAGAGAAGGCAGAGTTATTAAACATTCTTTTTGCATCGGTCTTCACCGAGAAGGCCAGCCCTCAGGAATCTCTGACCTGGGAGACACGGGTAAAGGAGTGTTGGACAGAAGAATTTCCCTTGGTCAAGGAGGATTGGGTTAGAGAACACCTAGACAAACCTGACATCCACAAGTCCATACGCCCTGATGGGATGCATCCACGAGTGCTGAGAGAGCTGTTGAGGCTGTTCAGGATCATCTTTGAAAGGTCATGGCAGTCAGGAGTGGTGACTGAGGACTGGAAGAAAACAAATATTACCCCAGTCTTCAGAAAGGGCAAGAAGGAGGACTCAGGGAACTCTGTCCACATGGATGACGAGAAAGTAATCAGGAGTAGCCAGCATGGATTCACTAACGGTAAATCATGCTTGACTAACCTGATTGCCTTTTACAATGAAACAAATACCTGGATGGGTGAGAGACGTTGTCTCCCTTGACTTCAGCAAGGCTTTCAACACCATCTCTCACAACATCCTTATAGGCCAGCTCCGGAAGCGTGGGCTGGATGAGTGGACAGTGAGGTGTATTGAGAACTGGCTGAACAGTGGCACGGGGTCTCATTGGCGGCCTTGGTGTCCCCCAGGGTTCAATACTGGGCCCACTATTCATCAGTGACTTGGATGAAGGGGCAGATGCCTCCTCAGCAGGTTCGCTGGGAGGAGTGGCTGGTCCCCCCGAGTGCTGTGCAGCCCTTCAGAAGGACCCTGACAGGTTGGAGAGATGGGCAGGGAGGAGCCTTTTGGAATTCAACAAAGGGAAATGAAGGGTCCCACGCCTGGGGAGGAACAAGCCCACACACCAGCACGGGCTGAGGATTGCCTGGAGCTGTTGGCTCCAGCTGATTGCTGGAGCTGCTCTGCAGAGAAAGGCCTGGGGCTCCTGGTGGTCAGCAACTGTCCGTGAGCCAGCAGTGCCCCTGTGGCCAAGGAGGCCAATGGGATCCTGGGCTGCATTGGGAAGAGCCCTGCCAGCAGGTCGAGGGAGGTGACCCTGCCCCTCTACTCAGCCCTGGTGAGGCACATCTGGAGTGCTGTGTCCAGGTCTGGGCTCCTCAGCACGAGAGGGACACAGAGCTCCTGGAGCGAGTCCAGAGGATGGCAACAAAGATGATTAAGGAACTGGAGCATCTCTCTTACGAGGAAAGGCTGAGGGAGCTCAAGGTTGTGGAGTTTCCCTCACTGGAGATATTCAAGAACCACCTGGACACAGTCCTGCACCATGTGTTCCAGGGTGACCCTGCTTGAGCCCAATGACCCACTGTTCTCCCTTCCAACCTTAACCACTCTGGGACTGTGTGAAAAGTACAGGCCAGGCCATCTCAAAGCTCTGACCATCCTGAGGGATCACCACTTGGCTATCTGGACTTTGATTTAAGTGAAGATTTCTTGGTTTTCCTACTACAATTGAGTTGCTTTCCCATGTCTGCAGTAGGGAATGGCTTCAGTGATACACTATCATTTAATTCCTGAACTACTGGGGTATGATACATTTGTTATGGAAAATACACGATGTGGTTGTTGACTGGGTAATTTATAACATAAAGCTGTAAGTTTTTCTCCAGGCTAGAAACATATTTGTGTTGGAGCTCATTTCATTCATTCTGTGTTTGAGTGAATTCAGATTCTAAGATGATCTTGAGGTAAGAAGTGTTTCTAATAGAATTCAAGGTTTAGTGCATTGGAGAGGGTTTCCTTTACCAGACCGTAATTCTGCTGATGGTGGTTGCTATATTGTAAAGTATTGATGTCTTGGGATAATGTTTTAGCAAAGTCAGGGAAATAGAAGCAGTAGGAATCCAGCTCTGTGAGTCACTATCAGCATTTAATATTCATACCTGCATATTCTAGGAACAGGGGCCATCATTCATTAAATTAGTTGCCCAAATGAAGCAGGTAATTGATGAGCTGTTAACTTAAGGATGGCTGGAGCTCTTTTTGTTATCAGTGAAAAGGTATTGCTTGGGAAGAGCATTATGATCAGGATAATAATCTGAAAACATTCAGCAAGTATAGGATGAAATCAAGCTTCTGGGTTTTGTTCATCCCTTTTTCCCTCTGGTTTTTCTCCTTTCTGCTGCATCTCACATCCTCCCACAAATAAGTTTTCAATCTTGTATTTGCACCAAATAGTCTTGATGTTGCAGAGGTGACTACCAGGCATTTGCTCTCAGATGCTGTACAATGAATAGCAGAGGAAAATTTTAAGGGAATAAAAACAGAGTTTAGTTGCCTTACGGTGAGTTTATCACTGACTTTTAGATATGCATCTCCTTTCCTCTTACCCATCTCTGTGGAATCTTGGACTTGTCATTCAGTCTCCATCATGAGTGACAAATTTTTGATAGTGCTGTTAGACAAAGTTCAACGTTATTTTTAAATCAACTTTTGCTGGGTCTTTGGATAAAGCTGAATACGAATAATTAAAAGAAGATATGTTTAGGATGGTTGGACTGTGTCGAACAAGAAACTTGTGAAGGACTTTTAAAAATATTAGAGTTCTCCAGTAATAGGTAAAAGCAGCTTCAATTAAACTTACTGAGGTTTTTATATGATTAAGTGATATGTTTCATAGAGAATTGTAGCAAGGACGATGTTAGACAAACGTTACGGATTCCAAGTTAGGCACTAAGGAAAACATAGGAAATGAAATACTGACAGAAGTTTGCTGTATTGTTTGGTGTCCTGCTGAACACATCCACGCATGCATCGAGTGATGTGGTAGGTTACTTAATGCACAGCATAATTATGTTAAAGGAAGCTGGGAAATACAGAACGTTGAGCAACTCTGTTGGGTGACCAAATTCAGCTTTATATGAAGTCCAAGTTTGTACTGAGGTAGCTCTGTAAAGCAGTTTGTGACTGCTCTGGGTAAGACTGCCATCAGCACAGGGAGCTTTTATCTCCTGTGGTAACAGCCCCCTCACTGCTTTTCTCGTGGTATGGGCAAAGACAAAACCACAGTATTTACACAGAGAAGGGACAATCTGGTGCAGATGTCACAGATTTCTGGTGCAGATGTCATGGATTAAAGTGGAAGGGTAGCAGAAGCACACAGGAACTGCTTGCCTAGGGGACCGGGAAAGTAATACCAAGCCCTGTCCTAAAGGCAGGAGTCATCACGTCTCTGGGACCCTGAGAAGAATTTCTTCTGTCCAAATCTTGACAGGATGTGCCAGTTGAGTAGAGTTCGGATCCGAGAGTTCTGAATCAACTGATGAGAATATGTACAAGTTGAAAAAAAAGATTGGGCAGAAAATCTTTTCTTTAAAACCTTGAGAAACTTAAACGCGAAATGGTTATGTTAGAAGGCCAGTAGTGGTGTGGTTTTTTCCTTACACTGATTATTCTGAAGTCAGAGGAGGAGTGTTTACAAGTTATCATTCTGTATTGTTCACAGTTGTTCCAAATTTATAGATTTTGAGGGGTTATGTTCAGGATGTCCATATCCAAAGCTGAGAAATAAAAGTGACAGACGTGTAACTGAGAATTCTGTGCTTCTGGTGAACAAAACCAGAAGCACAGATGTGTAACTTAGGTACGGGAGATGAATGCTGGTATCAAGAGAATTGTCAGTGTTGGTGCTATGTCATTTTTATATTTGGCAGTTAGGCAAATTGTATTGACTTTAATATCATGTAGTTACATTCCAGGAAAAATTTAAACATGGTGCATATTGGGATTGAGATTGATAGTCAGTTTTCTGGCTGATGGGATTCCTCTCTAGCCAGCGGTTGGTTCTCAGCAGTGAAAGGGCATTTGAAATAAATGCAAGTATACTTAGGTGCTACTGTTTCTTCGGGATAATAATTTCTGCCCTTAGTTCTGAGGTCATGCTTTTGTTGATCAGACAGCACGATACCTGAACGGGCAGGTGTGCTCTGGCTGCTGAGGAAACATCTGTACTGCTGGCACCTTTGCTGACAGTTGCACTGATCCTGTATGTCCTGCAGCTTAGGTCCTGGAAGCCATCCCTCATTAGGGAAGAGGAGGATTGGCCCAGCTACTGCACTCCTTGCATGTGGCCTCTACTCAATAACTTAATGTAAGAATTTGACACCCTTGGAAGAAGCAGTCAGTCATCTTTCCACTTGTAATTGTCTGTGTGCTTCCTTTTCATAGTTTTTTTCCTATTAATTTTTAATACTACCATTCCAAAGAATAGAAAATGTCTAAATGACACGAAACAAAAGCTAATTAATTGTCTTACAGTAACATGGAGAAGGAAAAATGGAATAAAATCAAATGTGTTGCATAAGGTCTTTTGCACTAACACCTTCCATGAACACTTTATTCCATAATAGATCTCCTTGTCCTCGTTTTATTTTTGAGGTGTCCCAAGGTAAACATTTCAGGCAAAAATTTGATTTTTTTTAATTTTATGATTCTAACCTGCTTTAAAAAAGACAAACAACTATACCCCTTTCCCCTCTGCCCAGCAACAGACAGTCCTACAAAACTGCAGATACAGTGTACAATAAAAAAAGGTCTTTCTGATCTTCCATAGCTGTGGATGCTTGACTTGACAGTCTTGTAAACAGCACTCTAATCTAGAGAAAATCTTGGGATTAACCTATACCAGAAAGAAAAAAAGAGCAATCAAACCTCTATGGAGTAAAAGTATGTACAAAGGGAGTTAATGCAGAATAAGTTCCTGTGCTTTCAATTCTCACCTTCGCTTTTGTTACACCAGCTTTCCTCTGCAGGCAGGTTTAAGGGAAGGATAATTTTTTAAGGATGAAACTCAATTTTCAAAGGGGAATGGGATTTAACAGTACAACTATCGTTATAGTTTGTGAGCTGCATGTAAAGATGTTGAGAGTTTTATGGCTTACATTTTTAATGCAGCTGTGTATAAATGTCTTTTCTACATTCTGCTGCAACATCAGTTTTAGATCATGTGGAACTAAGCTATTTTACCTTCTATTTAAGCATATTCCCAGGTATCGTTAAAAATAACGTTTTGAGCCAGATCGTGTTACCAAATGTCAGCTAAATGCACTGTTGGTTATAAGGCTGTTTCTTCAAGCTACTTTCTGGAAAAGAGGACTATTTCTTGTCATACAAATCTGTGGATACAACTCATGCCAACTTTTCACCCCTGTTTTCATCCTTGTTTTCTCCAACAGAAAGGAGAGCCAAACTGCAGTATTTTTTCTCCAGAAACCACAGAGCAGCTGACCTTTGAGATTCCTCTGAACGATTCTGGCTCTGCTGGACTTGGTGTGAGCTTGAAAGGCAACAAATCTCGGGAGACAGGAGCTGATCTTGGGATTTTCATCAAATCAGTTATTCACGGAGGTGCTGCTTTTAAGGTATGGAAGAAGCACATCAGGAAATGAATGTGTCAGAATTCTGTCATTTCTATGTTGAGGGCTGAATCTCACTTGAGAAGCATTCTTGGAACGAACACCTCTGTCCCTCATTCCTTTGGGTGAACTACAAATGTAACATTTTGTCCCATGGTTTCTGGGGTTGTGTGTGGTAGGGTTTGCCAAAATGAAAGTGAATCGGTGCAAAGTGTAGGGAACATTTAGATGCTGTGCAGGAAGTGGGGAAAGTGAAGAAGGATAAGGATAGGTGGGTATGAGTAGAGGCTGCCTTCCAGCTTCTCCACAGCCCATAGAAAGAGAAAAGTTTGATTGGCTCAGTGACAGAGAAGTTGATATCTGCACCGTGCCTGTTGATTGAATTGGTAATATTAAATTGGTAAATGACAATATTATGAGTTGTTCTGTTCCTTCTAAGCACTGTACAAAGACTGTTGTGTATTTTATGTTTAAGAAGTATTTGAATTATTTTCTAATCTTTAGGAAATCCATTGACTGCATTTTTTTTCCCACAATAAAACTTGGAAAAGGTAACTTGTCTGAATTGCAGATGAATTACTTAGTCTTTCAGGGCTAGTATGTTTAACACCTGTAGAATCATAATGTAATTTTTGTCTTTTATCTTGGCAATTCCTTGCAGTTCTCGTTTCTGTAAAAATACCTTTTAATTCAGCGTTATGTAAATTGCTCTACTGACATCAGCCTGCTGAGTAAGACAATTCACAGCATTAAAACTTTAATGATCATCTATTTACAGCAGCTAGTAAATAGCAATAATCAAGGTTTTAGGTTTCATGAGAATGTTTAACAGTTCCCTGTTTCTGTTATTTACCTGTCCTAGTCTCACAGTTATTTCAAAGCTTGGATCTTCATCTGATTGGTGTACACCAGAACTGAGTTAACACACATTTGGCCAAATTAGGGCTGGATAAACTCAATTCATGTGCATGTCTGCTGCAGAGGACGACTCATTTTACTGTAGAAATGAGGCTGCCCTCTTTGTTTCCCCAGCTCCGTGTCCACAGCAGTCGCAGCGACAGTGCATTGCCATGGATCAACTCCTTGTTTTGGATAGCCAAGCTGTGGAGCCATATTCCCTGGTAGTGGGCTGGCTGCCTGGCTTGTCCCGTCACAGACACATAAGAGGACCTTTTCTAGCTCTGTATGTTTGCTACTCTCTATTCCCCACAGCAACTCACTCCAGAGCAGTTAATTTTGGCTTGAGATGTCTGCAGACTCCTAAAGCAGGACTTCTGTGCTCCCCCCTAAGTCAACAGGCACAGTCAGTCACCATGACTGGGAGATTATTTTGTCTTATGATAGCCTGTGGTCCTGTGACCTGCTCTCAGTTCTACCTCATTATAACCCTTTCACCAGTGAGACCTGTGTTGTGGTAAGAGATCTGAGTGTAGGCTCCAGAGCAAATGAGACAGTAGCCGAGGCTCCGGCTTCAACCAGAGCTGTGCAGAGAATCTTTCCTGGGTGTTGTGTGCAAGTGCTCACAGAACGCAGTCATTTTGGCAATGTTTTAAGACTCACAGTCTGCTGTTGTGCAATGCATGGAGAACAGCTGTCTTTCTTCTGTCTAATGACCTTTATATAGAACACAACCTAATCAGTGGGTATTAACAATTAATAAAATTTCTTGTATCAAGTTAAAAAGTCTGCACTTATTTGTGCATAAATATTTAAAGATGTCCCATTGTCCTTATTTTAAATCTCTTCTTGGAGCAAGTTTTGAAATAAAAAGCCTTTCTTTCCAGCTGGTAGTTGTCCAGAGCTTTTTCCCATGCTATTCATTGTTACTCTCTGAAATGGATTATTATGGATTAAGACATGTGCATTTGCTTTTCAGTGTACAGTGTTTTCTTGGGAACCTGTTACAGGAGGAAATCGTAATGCTCACTGACATGAGAATTCTCTCACTATTTCTCACTTCTGCATTTAGAATTCAAAATTTTTTCAATATTGGCGTATCATGCTAATGTAAGTGGGAACTTTATCCCCTTGTCTATAGAGTCACTGCTTCTCCTCAGAAGAAGAAATGTAATACATAGAATTTCAACACATTTGTTTCACTGATAAAGTAAATGCTCAAGCCTTCTAATGCTGTATAAAGGTTTTGATACATTAAGTTTCTTTTACCCATGTGTTTTTTAGAATGAAGACTAAACTATGAGGTGGAGACCATCTTGTTTGGTTACTGTTACTCGTTATTGGTTTGAACCAAGGTCTGGAGAGAGGCTAACATTTTTAAGTTTTTTGATACATTAACACATTAATCTAGCTCTAACCTGTTGGAGGCATTGCAAAGTACAGTAAGGGTTTTTTTAAAAACCATAATGCAAAATTTAAGTATTCTTTTATGATTTTTTATTGTCCTAGCTAAAGGTTTTAGAAAATGTCAATGCATGTAGCATCATGCATGCTACAGTAAGATTCAGTCTTATTTTCTGCTCTGCTTACAAAATCAAACAAAAGAAAAATGCCCTAAAAGTTCCAAGTTTGTATTCTACCACTGTATCCCACAGGAGTAAAACCAGTTGCTTTTGCTGATTGAACTACCATGTCCCTTCTTAACCTCCTTTTGTCATTTTTGAAGTATCTATTTTTTAACATCCTTAAGATAAAAAGGTTACTGGAATACTTGATTTTTGTAATTATGCAGAGCCTTTCATGTGAAGAAAACCAACATTTGACTGAGTTTAAATGCATCGTCTTTCCCCATAACTTTGGGGATTTCAGCCTTGTTCACCTCGAGACATCTTGGCTTTTCACTTCTTATGCATTCCTGAGGATCAGGTACTTGCAATCCGCTGCAGATGAAATGACACAGAGCCATTACCAGAAATAATGGAATATTCTCTATGCGTGCATTTGTTCAAATCAAGCACGGTGTGGCTTGAACATCCTTGGTCCTTCTGAGTGCTCTTGCAATAAACATTGCTCGGCGTGTGCGATGGATGGGGAAATTGGATAATTCCAATAAATGCCATCAGGGCATTTCTGACAGAAATGTCATTGATGTGATAAGGGAAATAGCTTATTGTGCCTTGATTAAAAACATAAGTCCTTGAAGATCATGGCGTGATATCTTCCTGCACTACTGTAAAGAGTGGGAGTCTTGTGAATGGCTGTGAAGAGTATGGCAGCCGTGTGGTGGTAGATTCTGCGCCTTGCTGCGAGTCTCCATAAAAAACCCAGCACTTTTTGAATAAGCGAGGGAAGAATAACATCACCCTCTATTAGAATAGCTCACTCGCGGTTCCAGAGATGGCATTTGAAAACTGTTCTGCTGAAAATGCCAAATGTTGTTTTCCTACTCAAAAGCCACAAAGAAACCTACCTCTCAGAGATGAAAGAAGAAACGTGTTAAAACAACATTTAGCTTGTTTTGAGCCAAGCAGATTTTCTTGCAGTTCAGGCTTCCAAACCAGGCCATAACACAAGGGATGTGAAAATCTGTGTTTGGAAACTGTTTAGACGTTGGAATTTTTTTTTTCTTGGTCTCTAAAAAGGCAAAAGGTTTTCCTGTGAAGTAACTTCTGCCTGTTGTGTGAAAACAGCATTCAGCTGTCTTCCAGCCTGTCTCGTACAGGTGACTTAGCAAGTGTGGTTGATCAACATTTATAAATGATCAACATCTTTTTTCTTTGATCACAGTTGAAGTGTCGAATTCAAGTTGAATTTTTCATTTAAATGTTGCACGTAACAGAGTGGGAAGAAGGGAGGATGCATCCAAAGAAGCCCTTTAAGAACTAATGTTATTAAAATATAAATAAATATAAAGTCTCCTACAAAAGTATTACAAGGAAAATTAAAAATCGGGCCAATACAGAGCCTCGCGAGGCTCAGTGATTCATTTCAAAGTGCGTGCTGTGTTCAGGACAGTTGCATACTTAACAGATGTAGTTGTGACAAGATGCATTTGGCATTGTATTTGTATATACTTTAGAAAGAAACTTTAACAGATATTTATACATGGTGGGTTTTTTTCCAGAAAGGACAAACAGTATTCCAAGAAACTTGGGACCGTTGAGGGGGGACATGAGGATGTGTAAAATTTTCGAAGTCTTACAGAAACTCACAAAAAACAAAATATTTTTTCCTCAAACTCCTGTTGATCTGAATAGCTCCATTCATTTCAGCAAATTTTGATGGAACACAGAGGAATTACAACACGTGCAAATAATAAATGTTTTGGTTCAGCAATGTTAACTCTTATCTCCCTAAACTTTAGTACTTGTGATGGCATCATTTGTGTGTAGAGAAAGGGTGGGCCTAACTTACTGACTTTGGCTGTATGTACAACTAAGTTGGCATAAAATATTCAGCAGAGAGGTGGGAGAGGTTTCAGTATCTCTTCCAAATGACATCTCTGTTTTCTGTCCTCTATTCCCACACCCTCCCAAGAAAAGTTTTATTTCTCTTCATTTTCCTTCACTGAGTGACTCATCTCCTAATTATTTCTTTCCATCTTCTTGTCCATCCCAGTTGATTTTGGATTTTGTTATATACTGTTTTTTCTTCAGCTTTGTGGTTATCTGTACTCTGCTGTAGTAATGATGATACCCAGTTCCAACAAAAATAACACTTAATAAAGCTGGGTGTGTCACAGCTACTGTAACTCACTCAAAAATGACTTAGACTTGGCAGCAATAGCAGAATAGTTAATTGAACATCTTAGTTACAGAAAAAAAATAGAAATCAGATAGTATATCTATTTTGTATTGCTCAGATGCATGAAATATGTAAACAGTTCAGATGAGTGCCTTGTGAAGAGTTTGTGCTGAGCCCGTGAATGAATCAGACTCATCTTAACCAAGCGCTGCATTTCTGTGCAAGATCTTTCCGTTACTATTTCTTCACCGCCTTACATGGGATGTCTTCAGTTTCTTACTCTTTCTCCTCCTTTTTTGAGGTCTGATGCCAGCCTGATAATTGTGAACTTGACAAGCTTTCAAAGAAATCCCTCTGTCTCAATTAAATAGACCTTTTTTTCTTGTTAATGAGAGAAAAGTCCATGGCACGTTCTTTTATGAAAAGAAATAAATCACAGATCATCATGACAACAGCAACAGGACTCCTAAATCACAAAATAGCACTTTTTGTCCACAATTTTATTACACCATCAAATGTCAGTTAACCTTGGCAAATGAAGCTGAAATACTTTTTCAAAGCATAGGTTACTTTATATGGCTCAACCCTAATTTTGTTATTGGCAGCAGTTTTGGATGTTGTAATATAGGGACAGCATTAATTAGTAAGGATGGTTAAGTCTTAGTGACCGTTCTGTGCTGAGGACGCTGGCCCATGTGATGGCATGGGAATTGTGACAAGATACACACCAGTAAGATTGTAAGACAAAATTTTTGGAGCTATTTCTTACCAGACCTTAATAGCAGATAATAATATGCGGAAAATAGGTTGCAGTACTCCTTTGTGGTTGCAGTGTGGATCCTAATAGTTATAGCCTGGGCCCTTTAAACTAACAGAAAGCTTCTTTTCCTTTTTTTTGTTTGGACTGGGTAGGTGGGTGGATGTGGATTTTTGTGGTTTGTATTATTTTGGTTTTGCATATTTGGTTTTGGGTTTTTTTAATTACTTAATTTTTTTAAGTGGTACAAATAAACTGCAAATGCAAGAAAAACAGCAGTCTGTGCATGAACTTCTATGTTTGTATTTGCACTATGTACTCTTTCCAAAATGTAGTAAATAGAGGGAAAAAAAAGCCAATTACTGGACACAAGGTTATTTCTGGCACTGTCCAGTCTCTTATTTATTGGGGTATAGGAGCAATGTCTGATTGCCTGCATCGTGCTTTCTCATACGTAGCACCTCTGCTTAATAATCCTTGAATTTTTTAAAATCGTCTTTACTTCTTGCTCGTAGGACGGGCGTCTGCGAGTAAACGATCAGCTGGTGGCAGTGAACGGGGAGTCGCTTCTGGGCAAGTCAAACCACGAGGCCATGGAGACCCTCAGGCGCTCCATGTCCATGGAGGGCAACATCCGGGGCAGGATCCAGCTGGTTGTGCTCCGCAGGCTGGAGGTGCACGCTGAGGTGAGGCAGTAAATGCATTTATCAGGTGAATGTCTTTGCAGTCCCAGTGGTTTTGCACATAGGGGATGATGGCTGAAGTCTGGGTCACAGAGAGCTTCTCCTGGCAGAATGAATTCTCTCCTGGTAAGGGGACTCATGCAATGTTTTCTGTTTGATATCTCCTGGTCTTGCTCTTCTTGTTGAGACTAGGCTAAAAGTGGCCTCTTATTTTGATTTGACAAGTATTAGAACAGAAGAAAATAGGGTTCCAAAAAGAGTTAGTTTAGGATTAATATATTGATGTAGTTTTGACTATCTGCTTGCCTCCTCAAGGTAGTTGCTGGGATACAAGCAACTTAAATTGTTCTGATTTCATTTGTTGTTATAATCAGAGACCTTAGTATCTTAGTGTGACTTGGATTTTACTTTACTCTTGCTTCTTCTGTTTCATTAGTACTTTATTTTTTTCAAGTGTGTTTTTCTGTACCTGTCTTGCTTTTTTTTTCCTTTTTTTTTTTTTTTTTTTTTTTCTTTAAGGAATTAAATATTTTACTTTCCCTGGTCAGATGAAGATCCCTTCAGGATGGGTTTCTGAGTTGATTAACATAAAATCTATTTAAGTAAGGTAATAAAATAAGAAAAGAAAGACATTTTTAACTGTTATATTTTCAAGACATCAAATAAATTGATGTTTGCCAGTCACTTCTTATTTTGAAAAAGAATGGTTTTATGATCTGCCTTGCTCCCTCTTTCATTTATGCATGCACACTCTTTTCTCATCTTTACATAGATAATATACGCGTATACTGGCTGCCTTTTCTACTCACCCCAGTTTTACTTTTAACCCTTGAGTAAATATTTGAAAAAGTTTTAAGTATCTGTAGAGTACTTTAAAGTAAAAGTACATACAAGTGGATTTGGAATTTAAAAGGTTGTAATAAATCTCGTTACAGAATTCTAAGATATTATTTCAAGCTTCTTATTTAATAAGCATTACTGGAACATTTTAAAATTACAAACAGTCGTGTTTGTGGGTGTATTTGCATAAAATACCAGAGGGAGGAAGAGGATGCAGGTGTCTTCTAATTTAATCAACTCTTAAATATTTTTCTGATAATTTTCTATTTAATTTATATACCATCATTTATTGATTGAGAAATAGATTTAGAAATATATTGCTTCCCAAACATTATACTCTAACTTTGTTGGGAGGACTACTTTGGAAAAGCCTCACGATGTCAATTGTGCCAGGAAAATGTGAAAAGTATCCTTTAGCAATTCTGGAATATGTTAGAGGAAACACATTTTTGCTTTCCTTTTATAGGTGACAGCATCCTGCTGTAAGGAAGAATTATGAAGTATATGTTATATTTATTGTGCACTTTTGGGATATAAGAAAGCTCACCTTCAAGGAAAGTTCACTCCTGCAAGTTTTCTTTATTTAACTAAAGCCACTTCTTTTAAAAAAAGCTTCCAAGCAAACATCGGCTCGACCTAGTAAAAGTATGAGGCTGCTTTTTATAGTTAAGTGTATAGTTTTGAATATTATCCAGATGTATGAAGGAGGTAAATAGTCTTGACTCATGCCCTATGAAGAATGCATAATGAGGTCTTGATTGAATCAATTTCATTTTAGACAGGAATTAATTTTTATAGGGTAGTCTTTGCGTTCAATTGTAATTCCATTTGAGTCTGGAGACCGTAGCAGAAATGGTTTGTTGCCCATTCTTTCCTCTCCCCAAACCAGCTACCCAAGCACTGCATCTCAGCTTGGCAGGAGGAGAATATGTTTAGAAATGCATTATTGTTTTTATTGGGCAGGACACTAATGGAGGTCTTCCATGACAGCTATGTTTTATAAGCTGAATACTTGAATTAGGTTGGTTACTGATCAGTTGTTGGGATATTGATTGTGTCATTTATCAAAGAGCTGGAAAAGCAGATTTGTTGTTGCTGTTAATTTAAGGCTCCTTATCCCACTGTGTCTCCTATGGATAGTTTGAAAAAGTAGTAAATGTGGGCTTTACAACCTAAGGAAGCTTATGTAAACTAAAGATTCCCGTTTCAAGAGGAAACGCAGTTGTCAGTGGCTGTGTGGTGTGTGTGTGTTTCTGTATGGAAGTTGAAAATAGCCTTTTCAAATGGCTGATGCTGCACTGAGGAAAAGAGAATGTCACATGTAAGCCTACATTTGTAGCCATATTGTCACTGTGAGTATCCCAGCACTGATTTGTGTTCTGAGGTGCAATTTTTCCATTTTATTGTGCTTATTTTCATTGTTTTTATTCCATCCCTATTTTATTATGATTTTATTTTTATTAAGTTGCATTATTTTATTTTTATTATTAAGCTTGAAAGACAGGTTGCAAGGAGGTGTAACATGCTGTCCTTCCTTATGTCTTGCTTTGCAGGCAATCACTTGCCAATACATTAAACCTCTTGCATCATTTTAAAAATAAATTACATGGGTTAGATACATGCATTTCTTCTGTAGATGTGACTATGGAATTTAAAAATATATATTTAGTATAACATTTGCTGACATAATGAACATGCAGTTTAAAAATAGAAGCCAGCTGAATCCCGCTTCAAAAAGCAGATATAAAATCACAGAAAATAAAAAGGTTGCTTTGAAAGCTAGCCTTAATATTCCCCTGTGTGGGTTTTGGTTCTCCCTGAATAATGAGTACAGAAATGTCTTTCTGGGTCTGTCCCAGTTTTAGAAACTGTGATTTTTTGTTTTTATTTTTTTTTTCCCCAACTTTTTTCCTTTGAGCAACTGCTCAGGAGAATAAATTAGGTGCTATGACATGTATGGGGGGGTAGGAAATGTCTCAAAAGAAAAGCTGACTAGAGGTGTGACAGGAGTTTGTTTAGCTGCTAGCCAGAAGACCTGCGTTTGGGAGTTTGGTGTAACTCCTTACTTGCAAAACTGTTCTAGTGTGTGATCATCAGAACATATGCACTCAGTCTCGGGGAGAAGGGAACCAGCTGGCTGGCAGAAAAATACCATTGGCATTGCCCGTGTTCTTGTGTTGACAATGTCACAAGCTGCCCTCCCAGATGGAGAATTTGAATGAAGCCAGTTGTGGGTCATAAAAAAAAAAAAAAAAAAGTCTTCATTTTTGTGCATCATTCTTAATGGCTCTTATTGCTTGGATTTTGTTCTTATTTCATGGTCAGCAAAACCAGACAGCAATTTTGTAGAGCTCTCTCAAGTTTCTCATTTGAGAGGAGGCAGTATGCAGTGAACACATTAAATCACACCGTGTCCGTGCCCTGTGCGCAGTGCTGGGTGCTCTTCTGCATTGCTGTGCGTGTAAATTTTGTGTTGCAATGGGTGGTTCTGTTTTTCCCTTAGGAACGTTCAGACCAGGGAGCCTTTCAAAAATCAGCCTTTGACGGGAGTCACAACTTCGCAGCTGCTTCCCGGCGCAATGACACCATTCTCCAGCAATTTGTGACGTGCGGTCCTCAGGAAGGATTAAAAGGTATCCCTACACATCCTCCTCTGTGCTGAGACAGAGAGCGCTTTGTGGTTTTGTTTCCTGAAATCCACAGCCACCAAAAGCAGTTAATTAGAGTAAGTGCACACTATGTTACTTTGAGGCTTGAAGATCCAGCGAGGGTGGGAGAGCTGATTCAGAAGTTGTGAATGAGATTCCTGGCACAAATTCCAGTTTAAGTAACAGTTTCTAGCTCGCTGCCCCAACACGTAAGGCTGGATAAAAAACAAATGATGAGTGCAAAATATATGTTGTCAAAATGTTTATTTTCTATATATCTTTAATGAGTGCAGTGATTTTTGCATTTAATTTTTAGATTATGTCCTAGGTTATTATAAGCTTAATTAATTTATACTAAAACATGATGTTTAAAAAGTGCACTTGCTTATTTTAGACTTTAAGGTAAAATTCGTTCAAAGGTTAGAAACATTCCCTTAATTTACAAATTGGAATTATATTAATGAACTCATTAAAAAGAATTAGGTAATGGTGTAAATTGTGCAAAGAGAGCCTATATGTGCGAGCATATGGAAGCATGCAAGTAAGAGCATTTAAGGCCACTTCTTTTCCTGTCTTTTTTCATTCCTGATGGCATACTGTACTATCTGTCCAATTTGCTCCTGACTCAGCAAGGTACTAGTTATTTGAAAAGTTTTAAGTATTTGAGATGGTCTTGACCCCTATCCTTTTAAGTGTGCTCTCATTCTTCAAGCCAAGCACATAGTTAAATACCTTTCAGTAGGAAAAAAAGATTTTCTTTGATGTAGTTGAATTATGCATGATTTTTCCCACTTTCCTAGACAACTGTGGAATCAGGGTAGCCTGCAAAAAGTAATTTCATAGGCTGCTGTGATGACTGTGTGGGGTACTTTTAATCAAAACCAAAGAGCCCTTATCTGTAAAACTCAAGAGAAACTCCCATAGAATTTAGGGGTAACTTATTTGTGTTGACTTCAATGTTTGGACAGTGTGACTCCAGGCAAAGAATTAGATATAGTCTGAAGCATTGTAAATATTCAAAGATCAAATCCTTTTGTTTACATCTACCTTACATTTGTCTTGTATGGAATTTCCACTCATTCTGTAGTTTCAGGCGACAAGGGTCCAATCCTTGGAGCTAGCCTGCTCTATGGAGTTAGTCATTACCAAAGAAATATCAGAAAGCAGCAAATACCTTTAAATGCTTCCTTAAAAACCATAAAAGTAAATGCTCTGAGGCCATTGATGCAGATGAATGGCAACTGCTAGCCTCTCACTTGAATTCAAAACAAGGTATGTGGAAGAGTTGTACTTTCAGATAAGGATTCTACAACTGCGGTCCAAAAATCAGGATGACTAGTTTGCAGCTCAGTCATAAAATCATTTTAAATAAGCATCTTTTTAATGAAAGAATTCTGGTAAAAAGGCATTATAGCAAAAAAAAATGTGATGGGCTTAGAAGAGAAAGTGTCGGATGTGGAAAGGAAGCTTTGGAGTGCTGCTGGTACAGGGAGGGTTTAGTATGGCTGGGTCTTCACAGCCATGGTCATGATTGGAATTGGAGTCAGTGGACAAGATGACGAAGATGTTGCTACCCCTTACTCAAGGTATCCTTGTATTGAGATTTCTGTTGAAGGTTTGGCATTCGATGAGTAAAATTTCGATGATCTTAATGGAAAACTGCAGAGGCACTTGCAGCAGGAGGGCTGTGGGACGGCTCTGATAAGAAATTGTTGTGGTGAAAGACACTTTGGGCTTACACTGGTGTCACACGTTGCAGAAATATTTCTCTTGTTTTGAAATCATAGAATTAATTATTATTGAGCTGATGCTCATTCTGCTTTCCATATGAGTCTGTCACTTATTTCCTCCCATCACTGGTTTAAAATATTTTTTTGGCATTGTTTCTTACAAAGTTTTGTCCTCAGTGTTTCAAGGCGTGTGTAAGGGTGAAGCACGCTTTGCCTGTGCACGACCCTCTTTTATCTCAGCCGTGACCTTTAGGTTGTGTGTCTGTCTAAGTTACAGACTGAGTGAACAGATCCTTATACGTGCTCGCAGTGTGCTCTCTGCGTCTTGAATGTAGAAGTGCATTTTTGCAAAGAATAATAAAACACACAAGAGATGGTTAATATAATAGGGGATCTGATGTAAGAATTTAATGCAGGAGCTGTATTATGTTTCATAAAATGTCACTTTCTTAATTAATGTTTTCTAATAAGTTATTTCCAGTACCATTCACTGCTCCTACCAATAAAATTCTTATAAAAGCTCAGCAAAAACACACTGAAGCTTGGCCTGCTAACATTGCTGTCTGTTTTAAGAGTCTTTTTTATTATACATGAGCAAGAAAAAATAATGTCTGGGGAAAAGTGCTTATAGCCAAAACATTAAATTTTGTCTTGCCTGTGGATATTTAAATAAAGGGGGAGGGGGTAGTGATCCAATATTGAAATGCCAGTGTTTGTTCTATTTTTGCATGAATAATACTTGCTGCCTTCAGGTCCTCACTTCTTTTGCTGCCAAGCTGTTGCACGGTGTTTTTTAGAACAACCTCTTTGAGAATTGATACTTTAGTGCCAGCAGCTTTACATTTCTGGTGTTGAAAGATTATTGGAATGTGTTTCATTAGAGGTTCTGATATATTTCTTATAACCTTATATTATAAATAGTTATAGGGAAAATGCTGTCATCTCTCGGGTTAAGTAGTAAAATAATCAAACTTTCTCTTCTACCAGAGACTGCAGAATTCTCATGGTTGTACAAGCACCTCTGTTTTCATACATATCTGGTAACATCAAGATAGAAAATTAAGGAGTGAAATTTTTAATTATTTAGATTTTCCTTGTAAATGCTGCACACGTCTTATAGACAGACTCAGTTTTTACTCTGCCTAAGTTTCTCTCTTTTACTCTCTCAATCTGTTTAATATCTGAAAATTTAATACATTTTGCTCAGTGCTTAGATTTATCTGGATCTGTTAAGGTCAATTCCTGGGGTTTTGAACATGGAGCCAGTGACTGCCCTGTAGGTTAAATTCTCTCACTCTCTGGCTCCTGCTCCCGTTTTACTGGGAGCTGTAATCCCTTGTGATCATTTCCAATTCACTAAGGAAGTCTGATGTCCTTCTGTGTGTACCCTTTTTTTACTGCAAGGAAAATGCCAGTGGTAACCCATGATCAAACAGCCTTGGTGAAATGATGTACCAATTACTGGGAATCTAACTTGCTGTAACTACCTGATATGCTCAGTCTCTTGCTATGGCTATAGGAGTCTGCTCAAAAAGGCTAACTACACTGTAAGCGTGGTGTGGTTTTTGTTTGGTTTTTTGGTTTTTTTTATTTTGTTGGGTTTTTTGTGGGTTTGGTGGGTTTTTTTAGGGTGTCTTGATTGGTTGGTTGTTTTTTTCTTTTTTTTCCCATCAGGCATCTCTTTCCTCTTTGGATAGTCAGTGGTTTAGGGACCTACTAAGGTTCTGTCTGGACCACTGTGCCATTGATACATCTCTGACTTTCGGTACATTGCCTTATATTTTTAAAAGTTTTGTTTCTAAAGCACCGTCATGGCAATCAGTTCTGTGAAAAACACTGCTTTGTGTTTGTCCTAGGTGTGCTACTTGATAGTTAAACTGGTTGCCTTCTGTTACTGTGTATGAGGCAGTGAGAACTTCCTTTTCACCTTATGCATTGCTTCTACAATTCCACAGACTCCTCTTGTATCCCCTTTCATTGCTTCTTTCTCTAAATTAAAGAATCCTGATCCCTGGTCCTTGTAGGAATGTTTCTACTTGTGTCCAGCTATCCTTGCTCTCTTTTCAGTATCCTTCTGAATTATATTATGTCGTTTTTCAGATAGGAAGGATGAAACCTTAGACGCTGCTTTAAACCAAGGCACACCATTAACTACTGATTTCTAGTTGGGGTGTTTGGACTTTTTTTGACTTTTAAATGACTGTCTCCCTTTGACTTCCCTAAGCATATATTCAAAGAACAATCCAGTGCACATGCAGTGTACTGTTCCAGAGCGATAACAGCCTTTTTGTATGTAATATTTTTTTTCCCCTACTTCCCTGTGCATCACTGTGCACTCTCTGACAGGGAATTTCACCTGCATTTCTTACTGATGTCCTGCAATCTTTTTGCAGAACTTTGTAGTCTCCTTCCTTTTGGTAGTTACATTTGGTATCACACTGAACCATATGAGTTCCTGTTTTGTTCTAAATTATTTTTTCCTGTGAGAACTCACCTTTTACTTCTCATTTGTTTCCTGTTCCTGTATTCAAACCTGAAAGAATGGGATCACAGTGCAAGAAGCCCGTGTGTATGTGTTAGGTAGCATACCTGTATTGTACATCCCACTGACAATCACTTTTTTAAGGTCTAAATTAAAACTTTTCTCCTCATCTGCTCATCTTCACTTTCTTCTGATGATGTTCACATTTTTCCTGAGATACAGGGTTTGAGCTATTTCTTCTCATTCTCACCTTTAGGAGGCTATCCAGCCAATAGGAATTTTGTAGGATTCTTGAGCTAATAGTATGGGTTTATGGGGATTGGGTTTTTTGGGGAGTTATTTGTTGGGGTTTTTTTCCCCAATATTTTTTTGTTTGCAATATCAGTGCTCTTATCAAATTAATATTATCTATTGCTTTCTCCTTTGATCCCTCCTTGTAGACCCTTTTTCTCTCAGGTTAGGTTAGTGCTTTCACACAGGATTGTACAAAAAGACTGCCAACATTCCATGCAACAGAACAGGTCATATGAAAGTGTGGCATGTCATTATTGTTAGATTGCTTACCTGCCATTAAAATCCAAGGAAGTGTCCATGTTTCCTGTTAAGTTTTGGAGGGCTGAAGGCTTATTCTACGTTGAAGAATGCAGGGACTTTTTCTAAGATGATACCTTTGGGTTGAGAAGTGAATTTACAGGACAATAATGAACTGGCCTACAGTGAGCACAGCGATCTTATTAAATATTGCAGGTATTTAAGTGTTGTTGCTTAGCAAACCGCCGAATGGTTTGAGTGGTTCGTATTTGTCTTTGTAGAAAGTAATTTTCTCGTGTTAGCTGAATGCTGTTTGTAAAGGTAAAGAAGGAGTTACCGTAATGGTGGGAAAGTCGAGACTGTAATTAAGAAATGCCTCTTTGTTCTCTTGCCATAGGATAACAGAAATTTTTCTTCTTCTGAGGTCTTTGCTGAGAATGTGGTTCTCTTCTGTGCATGAAGAGTGATAAATGCTCCCCATCAAAGGGACTGAAAGCATGAACCTACAATCAGTTTGGATGCAGCTATGGGGAAGTTAAAAATGGAGTAAAGCACTCCACTAAAATGGAGTAAAGCAATTTGTGCCTTGCACTCAACTTCACTATAAGTACAAAGTTTCCCTATATTTACCTTTAATTATATATATGCAAATCTGAAAATCAGCTCTTCAGGAAAATCCCAAGGGGTGTATTTTCTGCTTGGTGTGATTTTAATTCTAGTTTAGTTAGTTTAGGGATTTGAATAATTTGTGATTTACTTCAGCGTTGCTTGAGGCCTTCCAGTCGTCAGTCAGTGAACTGGTGTAATGTAGTTGTTTCTGCAGGTTATTTAACCCCTTTCTAAATTTTATTTCAGAGTTTCCAGTTTCTGATCGTGGCAACGGTGAAAACGAAACCCCTCCACCTCTCCCACCACATCCTAGTGAGGATCTGCTCAATGAGGATTATAATCACAGGTTGGACTTCAGCTCTTTGTAATAGTTACAGCACTAATTGCTCAGTAGTGGTTGTGATAATAGTTCTAATTGATTTTAAAACCACTTTTTTTTTTTAAATTTGTACCACTCTCTTTAGTCACCTGGAAGATCTTTTAATGTGAGCTGTGAATGTTATTTTAGCATTTAGTGTGGTGTTCATTTCAGTTGTACATAAGCTGCAGTATGCCTGCTATCCATGATATATGATAGCTGTCTTGTGTTCAGTGAAACAAAAAGAATCCCAAAGCATAATCTCAATTAAAAAAAAAAGTTAATTTAAAACTGTACTGTGGGTGCAATGTGTAAATGCAGTGTGAAGTCTCTAAAAACTTTAGAAGTCCAAGCCAAACACAGTTTGTAAGAAACTGAATCTCCTTACGTCACCCAAAGATATTCTTGAGGTTAAAAAATGAATTATCAGTAAGTCTGAACGTTGAAATGTGTAGGAGAAAAATGAATGAACACTTTCCCAGTTGTAAAGGTATTGGGGTAGATTTTTCAGATGCTTTTGCAAAGCCTGGTGTGCTTGGTAGCAGCTGTAAGCTTTAATTTCCTTAGTAAATACAGAAGTTTGGAGGTGCAGAAAAAAGTGTCAACATGTTGAAGTTCACGATGGCTCATGCTCTCTCTAAGTAGCACAGGATTCAAATCAAAGGCATCCTTTCAACCCCTCCTGATGATGAATGCAGCCAGTCCTGATGGTGATGCTGAAATGCAGTGCTGAACATTGTTTCTTCATTTACTGTGTATTCAATTTTGATAGTCATGCATCTACGGCAGGGATATTAAGAAAGTAATATTAAGTAATTTCTCAGCTAAAAATTTAGCCACGTGTCTTGTCCTTGTGAGTGTGAGTAAAAACTACCCTTAAGTGATTGGTTGCATGTGGTACCAAAGAGTAGATATATTTTATTATGGATACCTTGAATTCTTCATAGAAGACTTTCATAGCTATTTTCTTTTTGCTAACACCGAGTAATTACACTAGAATAATTTTGTTATTTCTGGTCTCCCAGGCAGGTATGTATGACATGATAAACAAACAACTCTACACAGATCAATGCAATATTCAGCTTTACATTCTCAACTGCAGTAGTTTGTTAGAATCTGTTCCTAATTTTTCCATCAAGCTAGGAGAAAAACATTCTCTTAAATGCTAATGATGTATTAAAATGATGGTGAATTTACAGGCCCTTTGTCTTTTCCAGTGTTGTATTGTTTTTCCATTTAAAACTTAAGTTCTCTTGAAATTGAATTGCTCTCTCAAGTCACACGGATTTCACTGCAATTGCATTTCAACAGAATGCATAGGAAAATACTTAGGAAAGTATTTTGACACTGTAAAACTAAACCTTTTGAACAATTTGGAAATAAATATTTTTAATTTTTAACTGCTTTTTTTTTGCTTAAGACTCCTTAAAAGAGTAATAATTTCTGTTTCTAGTCAAAAAGAGACACATATGGTTTCGGGTTGCTTTGAGGTGTTGCACTTTGAGCTGAAGGTTACTTGGAGTTTCGCTCAGGTGCAATTTTGAAATGTTTAGAAAGTTGCCTTAAAGTAAAAGAATGAAAAAAAAGACCAAAACAAAATAAAAATCAAAGCAACCAAACCACAGTACCCTGGAATTCTTCAGTGATAGCACGTTCCCTGAGACCTCCAGCCGCTGTGTAAGTGGTGCAAGGCTATAAAGTAAATTTATATTAGCAGATGAAGTAGAATTGAACAAGGTACATTGTCAGTATTTCTCCAGCATGTTATTTGGAAATGCAGTCGTTAGATAGAACTAGCGAAATGAAAAGAAACTTATTACTCATCATTTATATTTATATTTCCATCTGTGATGAAAAACCAAGTGACTGAAGGTGTTAAGTCTCAGAAAAGGAAGTTGAGGATCAATACCTGATTTTTAAAATGCATGCTGTAAGCAACTGGAGGAAGAAACACATGTATATTTGGGCATTCTTTAATTAGTCCACTTGTGGTTTGAACTGGTACCTTAATATTTTACATAACTTTTTTTTTCTCCCTACAGCCCTATCGTAAATTCAGCAGTGCATTTAACAGATCAGCACATCAACTTCAGATCTTTGACACCAGCCAAGCAGTCTGAATCAATTAATCTGAAAGCCTCCAAAAGCATGGATCTGGGTAAGAAGGGCTGGGGTGACATGTAGGTCAGCTTTTTAGACTCAGCCCATCTGCACCATCTCTGTTTCTTGCTTCTGTTTCTTTAACATCAGGGAGTAACTTCTGCAGAGGAGCTGCAGTGATGGGAACAGTGGTCAGCCTCCTCTAGAAGCTATTTGCAAATACCCTTTTTATTGGAGCTGAAGAAAGATTGTTGGTTTTTTGTTTGGTTTGTTTTTATTTTAAAGGCCCATTGTATTGAAATCCTAGCTGAGGAGAAGGGGGAGTGGTGGAAAAATGAGCAGAAAGAATTGCTGTACAGGTTTTGTATGTCTAAAATATAAAGCAAAACCAGCAATCACAAAAGTAATTTCTTTTATAGAGTATAAATGATTGTGAAACTACACTGGACAAAGGGTAACATTCCTAACACAAGTTGTTTATTTCTTCATTGACAATGACAAACACAAGCAATCAAAGTGTTGCAGTAGATCTTTATAAATGCTTGAAGAGTGTGAGGTTGTGGTTCTCTACCCATCAGTGCTGTGCAGGAAATCTTGCAGGGGGGTGAAGCAGAAAGTAAAAGGTTCTTTCAGTACCGGGAAAGCATTTGCAGGTGGAAGATAGAAGCATTATTGCAGCTGAAAGCCAAGCCATGTTGTAATGAGGGTTCAAGTAAGCTTGTTAAGTCTCAAAAAAAAACCAAATAAGATTTTCTTTTTCCTTTTAATTCTTCTTGGCCACACTCAGTCTTTATTCTGTTGGTTCTGGGGTTTTTTTCAAATTCCAGTGTTGATGGGGAGACTTTGAGGACTGCCATTAGGATGTCTTTAACAATAGATTCGTGTGCTTTGTTGAATCAGATTTTGTACACCATTAATAGAAAGCGATTAATTTCATATATAGTTTCAAGGTAGATTTTTGTGACCTTGCAGGTTATTTTTCCCTGAAACGTTCCAGACTGGTCTTGGGTTTTGTATTGTTGATTTTTATTGTCATCTCAACAGCATGTTTTGATGTAACATTAAATATGTGTACTCCTCCAATGGCATGTAAGGAAAGCCAGACAGTTATTAATGCATGGAATGCATAAGAATGGATATGAATTAATTTAAGAAAGGTCTTCAGGCGGAATTAAACACTACTGCATGACCAGGCCAGAAATAAGTCGTTTTCCTCTTCTGTTCCAGTGTTTTGATGAAGAGTAATGGATTAGATATTTTTTAAAGAATGAAAATGCTCTCCAAAAATGATTGAATTTACAGACTTGAGTCAAAACATAAATTGTATGTAGTCCACTAGAAAAATGAGTGTTCAACTTTACTGAGTCATCTTTTAGAAAGTTTTGCTTCCAGCTCCCACAGAAGTCGCAAGAAAGAATGCTCACGAGCACCAGTGTAAAGTGAGGCAATGGGAGCGTGCGTGAGAACATAGTCAGAGCTGCCAGGTAACTCATACCTCAAATTCCATACACAATCTGCTCTTCACACCCAAAAGCAATCCTTTGAGAATATATATGAGTCACTAAATGACAGTGGCTAAAAACTAAAATGAAATTGGATGCAAAAATAAAATAAAAGTTGGATACAGATACGTCTTTTAGATTGTTCAAAAATTGTTGCCTGTAGAAGGTAGCTGTTGAAAATGCCACTTGTGTTATAAAAGTAAAAAATAAAAAGGATAATAATCAATCTGATTGGATATGTGATGGTAAATCTACTACTTGAGATAGTCATGTAAGGAACTGGAGTGACTATGAAAGATCTGCACCATATTGTTTTATAAATAACAATAGACAAGGTAAAATTCCTTGCACATAGCTTGGCAAATAATGAAGCTGAGGAAGATGAAAGCTAGGGCCTTTTACAGTCTTTCTCTAGCAAGCAGTGAAGTACCATGTTTGGCTTTCCATCTTTTCAAAGATTTTAAGTGGAAGCTGCTGTCTGGAAGAGGAAATGGAACAGAGATGTGAAAATCTCAAGTGAAGTAACTGCAATATAAAGTGCTTCAAATACAAATAAAATCCCAGTAGTTTGGTATATAAAAATGTGCTTCCAAATATAATACTCGTTCCAGGATGGATTTTTGGGAAAGCAGAGTTATTTCTTGGGGTTTTTTTGCTTGCTTCTTTATTTAACTGCAGTCATGGCCAATAGTAACTTCTCATCCCAAGATGCAGCCATGTACCCATTACTGATTTCAGTGCACTTTTTGCTGAAAAAGAAAGGAAAGAGGGAAGTCATCTTTCAGCTAATTTGGTAACAGGGGGGAGATGTCCTTTCTTTGAAAAGTTCCAGGCCCTATTTTTCCAGTAGTCATGGCATGCTGTCCAACTTACTGCTTTTCTTTTGTTCTCAAGTTCTGTCAGTCCCTTCAAAAATAAATCTAACATGATGAGCAGAAAAAACCACAGAATTGGAGTCCAGGAGGGGAGCTCTGAGACCTTAGAACATGTGATTTAGATGCAGTTTCTTTCTTTTTAGACCAAATTGTCTCCGAATCATGTGTCTCCACAGATCTGTGAAATCACTCAGAGGCTGGGTCTAGAGACCCAGAATGGCGATCACAAATTCAGTAGACAACAGAACTGGTCTAATACAGGGCATAAATGTGAAATCTGTGCTGCTGCTCACTTAGGAAACATTCTACTTCACCTTGAAATGTGTGTAATGCATCCATTGCCTAATTATGAGGTTACAAAGGCAGGGATTGCTTAATGACATCTCCATCCGAAGGATCACGAAGATGGGTAAGAGAACATTTTAAACAGAAGAAAATCCAGATATTACTATGGATTGTGAACCTTAGGTGAAAAGAATAAGTTCATTAAATTAGGGAGCTCATGAAATTGTATAGTAAGGGTTTTCCTGGTTTTGATGAGGTTTGATGTGTATACAAGAGGCACATCTGTTAAGTAAAGACTAGTCTATAAATACACGGGTTCACAATGGAACCCCATTCAACACTGATGTTTATCTTTTCAGTTTTTTATATATTTAGGCCCAGAAACATTTGAGTGCTTCATCTGCTTTCCATTCATGCCTATTTACAAAATAATAGTTGCTATGAATTAATATCCTCAGTGAATAACGTGAGGTAATAAGGATGGGTGAAAAAGTGTTCAGTACTGCTAACATGTTGCATCAATTTGTTGTTGTCACTCTCCGGAGCAAACCTTGCAGTGAAAGGAACTTGGCACATCCAGCTGTGGGTTACTTGCTAGTGGGGCAGCTAGAGTTCAGTTTATTGCCACTTGGTGCCTGTCTGAGCTGTTGGTTGGGCAGCTGGACAGGAGCAGAGCACTGCTACCTGGTTCTTTAGGCTGTCATGCCATGAGTCCTATGGACTGACACAAGTCTTCACTGCCAAATTCACAGAAAGCACGAGCCCAAAAGTAGCATTGCCTGAAGTTGGTATATTTCGAGAACTCAAGTTTCTTTCCAGATGAGTTAGTTTTTCCTTGAACCTACTTTAAAAAATAAGATAAAAATCAGTGGCATGTGTTATTGAGTTACTGTCATAGAAATTTTTAAAAAAATAGAAAAAAACACATCTCGTGGTAATAATAATTTTTTTGGTTTTGCAGTTATGAGCACAACTTACCTCATATGTACAGATGTCCTTGTGCAGAGTTTATGGGGGCAGGGTGACTGGTTCCCTGTTTTAGCATCCATCATTTCCACAGTGATCAAATGCTTCTCAAAATTTACAGCTTCATTCAGAGTAATAGGCTACAGATTAGTTCCATGTCAGCTGTAAGTCTTAATGTTCTTCCCTGCTGCTGTGTTGAGATAATGACAGCACTTTCTGGATCACTGGCAGAGTTCATATCCTGTGTCTTATGGTATATATTTCTTTGCCTTGCCTACTTTTATTTTGAACTTGTCGTGATAAAAAGAGCACGGGCCCCTGTTTTCTTCTGCTGATCCTGGCACCTGACACATCCTCTCAGTTGCATGGTTTTTTTTTGTTCTTCAGCCATGGTCCTATGTTAGCAAAGCAAAGATCCCCCTTATAACTGTGACTTCGAGAATTTGTGCAGGGCCACCAAACAAAGTCTGACTTTGTACTAACCAGAGCTGCACTGCGTGCCAAGCTTGGACTTGTGCTTAGAGCATAGTGTTAAAAATAAGCAAAACAAAATCAAAAATGGTGGAAATAAATGTTGTGTTTTCCCTTCCCACTGAACTGGAACACTTTTTTTGCAACTAACAGCAGATTAAAAATTAAGAAATCAGTGACTTCTAAATAAGTCATTAGAAGGAGGCTTTTCCCTTTCCTTTAACAACCCTCTATACACACACATTTTCACTTACATTACCGCAGTTCTGTAGAGAAGAATTTCTATATAATATTTCATCAGAATCCATTTTCAATAGTGTTTGTTCTTTAACGATACTAAAAAGGTAATTTTTTGTAATGTTAATGTGAAATTGTTTTTTAATGTATTGGAAGGGGTAAATCAGTGTGCTCTATGAAAACAAAAGGAAAGAAGGTGTCTTATTATCTATCTCCAACACCCTTACTTTCCATAGATCTTTATGCACGGGAGTGATTTAGGCTGTGCATAAATGTACTGTAAAAACTACAGCCATGGGAATTGTATGCAAACACATGAAAGTGTGGCTTGTTTAACCTGAAGCAACATAAAATTGAATCATATGAATATATAGCAATTTTGTTTTGTATCAGTTCAGGCGAAGTACTGTGTAGATTTATATTTGAGGATGTTGGTATAATAACCCATGACCACTATCCCAAGGTGCTGCTTAATTCCCTCTTCTTTTCCCCATCAAAGGCAAAAGCCCATAAATTTTAACTGATTAAGCTCTATAGCCTGAAGAAATGGATATGTCCTTTACTTGATTTTAAATGCGAGTGAAATATTGTTTGCCGAAACATCATTAGACATACTTGGAGTCCCTTAACCTTGGGGCATATTTATTAAAATTTCGGCCAACTTACTTATTTCGGATTAATTAGCAAGTAAATGTGCAAGGTGTAAGGTATGGAGTATTCTGCAAGGAAGCCAGTATTTAACGGAATGCTAATTTCTTTGTTAGTGAAGGGATGCATTCAATTACAGTTCATACTTTTGAAACGCCTCAAAACAAAGGGAAACCCGTGTCCCATATCCAGAAGGATGTGGAAAATGCAATCAAGATGCTATTAGCTGCTTCATGGTTTGCTCTGAAGCAGATTATTGTTACTCTGAGTGTAATTTCTGTAAACTGCAATAAATATCTCAAAACATAGCCAAATGAGGACCAGACAGAGCTAATGAAGATTGCTCTTTCAAGCAATGTTTGGATTCGGATACAATTGAGAGAATGCATTTGGGAGGTCCCTAGTGAGAGTTGTGGTATTAGCGGGACAAAAAGGAGTTTGGTGTTTTAAAGTCATTGTTTTGTTAACCATGTCATATGTATGGAATACATTTATTTGGTTGCTTTGACTTGAAACCAATTTCAGAACTGCATTTAGGAGCTAGTTAGGTTTGTTAGAGCATTAATGAGAAAATGGAGAAGCCGGATCAGAATTCTAAGCGTCTTTTTGGTGTTACTGGCTTATAACAGTAATTTAACAAATCATCTTTGGAAGAGAAAGACTTCTCAAAAACAAAAATGTTATGGGTTTAGGAAAAACTGTATTGCTTATGGCTGTGATTGTGTTTGGTATCAAGGGCCAAAAGAGATTTTAACATTATTGTAACTTATGTCATGAGTAACTTTCTAGTACTGTCAGATTAGAGGTACATTTTCTGAGGCTACTCTGCAGAATCAATTTTTCCAAATGAACACGATGCAGTTTTCGTAGTTTAAATGACTTTCAAATTTCTGTTTGTAAGATCTATAAGTCAGGAATGAAACAAAATAATTTCTTAACTGATAGGGACACTGTTAACTGAATTGAAATGAGACTGAAATTAGGTTTATTCTGTATGAAAAGAGAGGCTTTTAACAAGGCTAATTTTGTTATTCAATTTTACACCATATTGGCAGTGATGCAGTTGAGGGGACGGTGAGTTGTGGCATAAAGGCAGAAGTGGGCAAAAAAAAAACAAACAAGTTTTTGGACTGGTTTTGTAGAAATCATCTTTAAGACTCAAGGGAGTTTGTTGTGGAGCAGACTGAGAGCATTGTATGAGCTGTGATGCAGGCACAGCTGAGAAAGTGGTAACACATGCTTGAGGTGGTATTTTTTTCGGCGGCTTTAGTGTAAGTTTGAGTTAATGCAGTTAGATTATTAAAGTGTTAGGGGGAGAAAATCTCAATTAAGTTAATGTATAGCTACTATAAGAAAGAAAGTAAAGATGGTAATGAAGTAACTTTTAAGAAGACTGGTATAAATATGTTGTCTAAACTTTGTCTTAAATCTGTTCCCTATCAATGTTTTCAATCAGTGAATGACAGATTACATTCAGAACTTGTAGTTTAACCCTAGGAATTTGGAAGAAGTGTTAATGACATGCGGAAGACGTGCAGCGGGGGAGTTTTAGCCTAGTATGGTTTCTCTGGAACAGAGGTGAGAGAGGATTAGAAAAGACAACAAAAGTGTAAAAGAAGCCGTGATGGCCTCAATTAACAGTGTAACCTTCAAGAACGAGTAGTTATGGCACTACAAGAAAGTGAAGAAATTTGTATCATGCCGGCTGGGAAATTGTAAAACAATGTTTTTTTCTGCCAGGAGAAAAACTTTCATTTAAAGCTAAATGTGGCCGGTGGACAGCCTCGACTGTACTGCTGGTTCTTCAACGAGTAGTAGTAACAGTGAATGCGAGCTTAAGCATTTTCCTTCTCATGTGCTGACACACAAGATGTATCCCTTGGGGATCTTCTCCGAATACAATTGAATTGAAGTATTAAATCAGTTCTAACAAAATTGTTCTGAAAAATCTAATTAAAGAAAACCTTGTACAGGAGAGGAAAAGAATCCAGAATCTTGGTTTGGGTGTGATTTATTCCTGCATGTGAATGTGCTGAATGGGGCATCCCAAATGTTGTGTTAGATGCCATTTTGGAAAAGGTTTACCTTTTGGGGTTTTTTTAACTTCTTAAATAAATATTTTCCTTGGCCCTCGTGCAAGCTTTTTGGTAGTCTCAGAGCTTTTCAACACTGAACAGAAATCTATTAAGGACTCCTAAACCTTCGAGTGTGAGTAGCTGGTGGATATCTAGGTGACCCCAGAACAAATGCCCTTATGTGAAGGAGAGGTGAGGAGAGGGAATTACTGAAGGAAAATATTTTAAGACAGTGCAAGTTTACCTATTGCTGCTGTAGAGTTTAGCCTGCGGTCTTTGTATGTAGCACTTCAGGGCAAACCTAGAACAGGAAGCAGCATTTTCTAAGTGGTGGTTGCGAAACAACAATTGACACCATTTCTCCGAGTGATTTATGCTGCTCCTAGATGGGGAAATGCTTCGCCCAGAAAATAAAACTGGCAGGAGAATTATGTCCTTGGCACTATCACTGACTAAAATTAATTGATGATCTACTGTCTTCATTATGATGAAAGGGCTGGGTAAGGATACCGGGAAAAAACAGTGACCCATTTGAAGCTTTGCTTTCTTATCATGTGTTTATACCATAGAAACTGATGGCTTCTGAAAAGTATAGAAGCATCATTTATATATGGAGTTCTGGAATACAGCCCTTATGAATTGATTCATGTACAATAAGAAATTTTCTATTTGGCTTCCTGTCGCCTAATAAAGATATTTGTTAGGAAATTTGTTTTCTAGGAAATTCTTTTGTGTTTCAGTGTCTTATATTATTATTCCTCATTAATTGTAATTTTAATCCTTGTTTGCTTCTTTTCTGAGCGCAGAACTGCAGCTGGTCTTCAAAGGTACGTGTCGGTTTGTCCAGCAGAAACACACGTGACTTTTGCATGTTTAGAAGATATTTTAGTAGCTCTTGGTCAATGTGCAAAACTGATCCTTCACAAAAGAGTCACTTAAGTTGAATAGCAGCACCCTGTATCTTGTGAGTGGTAGTGACTCTTTGGTTTAGGGAAAAATGATGTAATCGTTCAGCAATTGAACTGGGCAGAAGGAGGGAAATTGGTTATCACAATTGGCAGCAGCATTGATCTGTGCTTCTCTAAACCACAGTTTGGAACTAGACTGTTGGCCTGTGTGTAAGCCTGAACTGTATTTGAGGCAAACTTTGAGAGGTACAGAAGGTTGTTGTGTACTAAACCATTGGAAGTCATGCAATTCAAATGAAATGGCTACCATGAGCAGGGCACAGAAATGGCAGTCAGAACATTTGTGTGGAAGGACATGAAAGCATGTTGGGTGCTTTTTACTGTTGCTAAACGATACTGTTTATTTTCTTGAAGCAAAACAGCACTCCAGAATATTACCATAGGAAATACTAAAAAATTCTGATCATTCATGGCATAAAGAGATGGGGTTTCTGACCCTCTGTAATGGTTGTTGGCATAGTTTTAAAAAAAAAGTATCAGTTGTTTGCTATCAGCTGGACAGATTTGTTTGCTTTAGTAATATTCCATCTTTCATAGTCTGTGGTCGTGCTAGGCCCCCAAATGTCCATGTTTTTATTAAGTAGCTGTAGAACTTCTTTCATCTTTTATTTCAGCAATTACTTTGAGTTGTGACAGTGAATGCATAACTGGTTTCTGTGGTGAAAATGTGGTTCCTAAATAATAGATGTTACTTTAAAAGAGCTGGCGTGATTTCTACGGACAGACATTAATAACTTCATGAACTAGCAATCCCTGGAGTTCCAAGGACATTTCAAAATGTGAAGTATTTGTTTGATGCACAAGTTAAGGAGAAGTGTCTTCTTGTTTGTGAATCTATTTATTCTCTTGTATGAATCCTTCCCAGATTTTTGGTAGAGTTTTTTCTTTGCAGTCCCCAAATTAGGTGGTTTCATTTTTTTTTTGAGATGTTATGCATTTAATAATTCTAGCTCAAGAATATACAGTAATTCCAATGTCTTCATAAAAATAGTTACTTATGCATTCCCAAGTGTGATCCTTTTGAACTAAAATATTTCAGTTATTTACAAAGTAATTACTTTTTGATGTTGCAATATAAAAATAATTAGAATTCTTTTTACTTGAATTTTAAGAGTGGATGGTATTTTTTCCTTGTTTAAAATCTTTCAGATGATTTTCTACAAAGACAGGCCAACACTAGTAGAATCCTAGAAAAGAAATTTTCTCTTAGTTCTTGCCTTTTTTCAAAGGCCAAGGACTAGAGTAAGACTATTTTTGCCATAACTGAATGTTTGTATCAATTTTGAACAACGTGCAAAGAAGTGTTTTCAAATGGTATTTTGTGGAACAGGATGTCCTGTGTGCTTCCGAAATGAAATCTTTAGTTACAAAGTTTTCAACCTTGGCCTACAAAGTATTTATCTCCTGTTAGCCTTTTTCTTTTTTTTCTTTTTTTTTCCTGTTGTCTTCTCCTTGTTTCCAGGGGAAACAAGGGAAGGAATGGGATTCTTATCCAGTGGACTTTTCTGTGCTCCTCCTGTTCAGTCTAATGAAGGATGGCCAGCCTAGAAGGCCCTGCCTGAGCATAATAACCCATGAAATGAAAATTACCCTGTGGAGGTGCACACGTATTTTGCTCAAAGTTTGATATAGAACTTTAATATTTGCATTTCCCAGTTTTTGTGCATGTGTGTGCTTAAACTCATAATGCTAACCTTGTATTTTGGTAAGATTATTTTTCATTTTTTAATCATTTTATTCTTCCTTTTTTCCCTCCAGTATTAAAATCTAATTTTTGTGTGTGAAGCTGGTGTGTAAAGTATGATTATGTTAAATGGATTTATCCCTTTTAATAATGTAAAACTTAGTTTCAGGCAAGCCAAGTCATCAGCATAGTTTTAAAAAAATACTGTGAACCTTGGGTTTTGTCTTTTTTCTAAAGTTCCTATGTACTGTGACATTACCTGCTTTAAGTAATTATCATACATTATGCTGGTTGCCATTAGTGACTGCTGTAATTAAAGTTGTGAATCAGTTTCCATTATAATCCCTTGTTTTCACACAATCATAACTTGTCAAAACACTAACCTTTAGGACCAAAGTTTTCCACAGTTGTTTTGCTCAGAGAGAAATTTGAGGGGAGGGAGGAGGAAAAGGAGTTTGAACTATACTTATAGTAAATCCTTGTCCGGTCATTTTGCATTATAGGATCAAACTGCATAGCAGGGAGTTCAATAGTTATCATTTCCAGGGACTAGAAAAAAGTTGAAAGGCCAAGGAGTGCAGAAGTTCCTTGAGTTTTGTTTGCACTTCTGATTTTGAGTAGTCCCATTGCCGTTTTGTTTAGCAGAATCTCTACGTAATGCTGCAAAGAGAATTAGTCTTACTTTATTAGCACCCACATCTTACAAAAAACCCTACACCGTGTCAGTTTGCTGATAATCAGGTGACAATTAGGTCACAGAAGTAGAGAAGAGATACAGTGGTCATTTGTGGATCCATGACTCCAGTTGTGAATCCCAGTCCCGAATCCGATATTGATTTTTGAGGGTAAAAGCTTCCCTAAATGCGAAGTGGGGAGGCAATATAAGAAAATATTTACTGGGATTATTTTCCCAGTAGTAACTCCTAACTGTCAGTGACTACTGTACTGCTCTTTCCTGGGTAGAAAGTAGCAGGTTCTTGTATCATTACAGATAACCCTCGATGTAAGCTTTCTATAGTGACCGCTACACAGAGCTTGTTGAAGTTTGCATTTATGGAATTTTTGGTATGACTTGACAATTATTTTATCATATAAAGAGATTATGTTTCAAGGCGAGTTATAAGGGAGTGCTTGGGCAGGCAGAGTTGAAGGATAAGCTTTCAACCCTAACATTCATTTCCTGTTCTTGTTTTATCATCCCTAACATTACATTTACCACCGTTTCTTTGCGTAGAATTCATTTTAAGAAATAGTGATTGGTTCTTCCCCTCAGCCCTCCAGGAGAGTATTTTAATTAGTTTCTTGAGATATGTGATGATAAACTGAACTTACTGGACAGAGCTTCCAATTCCTGTTACATTCAGAATTTGCTCCTCCACTACTGTCTGCAAACCGTTGCTACTGCAAACAACTTTCTTTATAAGATGTTGTGAAATACTACAAAGTTACGATTTATAGACAAAATAAAATATAACATAAAAAAATGCACAAGCCTTCGAAAAGATCAGGGTTTGGGAGACCTTATTATCTGCAGAGGTCCCATGAGTCAGTGAGATGTCTTGCAGATGGGAAGGTTTCCACATCTGGATTCTTTTTACAATTGAGGTCTTTGATCTGAAAATGTTACAACTCTCCTATGCCCTGTGATTTGTCTGGCAAGATGAGTTATTTACAAGTGCAATTGCTCTTCCGACAACTCAGTTTTGAGTGTGTAAGTGCTGAGGTCCTGATCTGTAACCCACAAGGACTGCTGGTAGTCCTTTTATTGGTTTCAGAGGGCTTTGATTCAGGTATTTGGACTTTGAAGCACCCCATGTGGATTAGGTAAAGAAAGGCTTTTTTTTAGATTATTATAATTTAAAGATTCAGGATGCTGTGTCTGAAATAATTTGACAGTGTTTCAAAGGCTTGTGAATTTAAATAAGTTTCTGATCTTTGTGTCTTTTCTTTTATTTCTCCAGTGGCAGATGAAAGCAAAGTTGGTTTGTTGGCCGGACACAAATCGGGTAAGCTGTCCTCCTGTTCTGGAGAAAAAGTCAGCAACTTGAAAGTAGTATGGGCAGTAAATGAAATCAGCTTCCAGAAACTGTGGTGGCGAAGAGGCAAATTGAGGCATTGCTTTGTATGCACTGACTCCAAGTTGAACGATGATGAATTAGGGGTTGCTCTTAGCCAGGTAGTGTTTGTAGCCAAGTCATTCTCAGGAAGAGCTGTAACTTTATTTTTCAGTACAGCTGTTGTAAATTGAAGAAAATGCACTTTCAGATAAGTGTTAAGTGCAGCATCTCTTATGGAATATGGAGAGACTTAAACAATACACACTTTGAGAAATACAAGTGTTTCTTTGCTTTTTCTTCTTGCTCTGAGTTACACTTCCATTACCAGGAATATGGAAGACAACACTAAAAAATTCTACAGAGTGAAAAACAGTGTTACAGCTTTTCCTTTCATTGTACTTGTGTGGGAGAAATAATTTGGTTTTTCTTAAACTTTTCGGGTGATAATAATAGAAAACATCAGTCCATAGTGCTGTAATTACTGTACCTGCTCACTAAATAAGTTCTGCCAACCATGCCGTGGTATCGTACAACTTGTAGCTGTTGTGTTGAAAAAAATTCCAAGGCAATGTCACGTAAGATTGTAATTTTTCATGAGCTGTGGGTAAGCTGACATGAGAAATCTTAAACTTCCTAGAAAACTTCAGTTATTTGGCAATCTCTTCTGATGTTAGAAAATCCCGAGGTTTCAGACTGCCCCTTTGTAGCACATTGTACATCGCCTTTTTCCTCTCCATCGATAGATCTAAGAAGCTGAATTCATGTAAAGGAAGGTCAGCTGTGAGATTCCTGATTGTTTATGGTATTCCATCTCTGTACAACTGGGGGTCCTTCTTTAGTTCTCTGGTGTGGATTTTCCTTATCTGAAGACCTTTTCCTGAACTTAGTAGACAAATTCTTTTTAAATTTTTTTGGCATCTTTCCTAAGCCTGTGAAGTTCTTGGATTCTCTTTCTGAATCAGGGAATAGTTCATATGTCTTGTAGTGTTATCACTTCTGGGAGGAAAAAAATTCTTTCAACTTTCTCTTTCGGGAATGTGAAAGCTTCAAAGAAATGATCTTGTCAACTCGAAGAAGCTGGGGGTGTTGCCCTTGGGCTTTTCCCTGTTCAGAAAAATTACTACAAACATCGCAACATCATGCAGTTTACCAAAGAGCAATGGAATTCACTACTATCAAAGAATATTGGAGGGGGAGATTATAACTCTTTGGCAATCAATTGTTGTAGGTACATTAAGCCTTGTAATATAATTTTTAGTAGCATTTGATCTTTCTTTGCACGCTTCTGCAGATTCTTGAAAACTGACTTTGAAAAGTTTTCTATTTGAAGACACCTACAAATTTTACATGAACATGTGGACCCATGTTTATTGAACTTTGGCTTGTTTGCTTTACTTGTTCCTCACAGATCTCTTACATATACCTAAGATCTTCCTTCATAAACTAAAATCAGTGGCCAACAGATCACCCAAGGAATAGATACAAAGATTCCTCAAGTCGTTTCTTTTTTTTCCCCTTTAAGAATAAAAGAATCTAGCTAACTTCTGAGAGGGTTGGTGTGTAAATTATTTTTGTTGGTCCTATCCACTTTAAGTACTGTTCAAATACCATTGGAAAACATTTCTCCTGCTCTCTATGTTCCATTTCCTAATGCTTCGTAAAGAGAAATCAAGCTGCAATTTTGGTTTCCACGTTTTTCCATTCAAATATTTAATTTAAAGGTCTGTTCAAGAACATGGTGGTTTTTTTCTCTGGTCCCTTTTTGCTCTGTGCTTTCTGGAATTATATGTCACATGTGCAATTTTCTGGCATTCAGTCACACCACAGAACTCCTGTTTTAACATCATTCATTGTGCTGCCTTCCTGTAGGTACCTTAAGAATGTTAAAAGGAAGACGCTGCAGCTTCTTGTGCTGCGAGCAAAACGCAGTTATTTTCTCATTACAAAATGAAGAGTTTCCATCCTATTCTAGACTTCAGGAAGCTAAACGTATTTCTCTACAGAATTAATTATCACCTACTAACAATCAATGCAATTATCCTATCTCTCCTTCAACATGACTTCTTCTATAAAACACGCAGCTGAGTAATTCTCTCTAGGGAAATATCCTTTCTGTTTCTTCTGGGGCAGTGGCTCTTCAAGCATTTAGTCTCAGCTTTTGGTGCAGCTACTTTATCCCTCACATATTACCTGTTACTGAGCAGCAGCAGCAGGAGTTAGAGACGTGCATTCATTTCAAAAAGCGTTATCACAATTCTCCATAAGACTCAGCAATTAGAAGGATCTGTAGCTCAAGCCCCATCTGTCTCTTTGTATATTGCACCTAGAAGCAGTAGTTCCTTTCCCCCTACCCTCCTTAAAAAGTAGTTTGATTTTTAGAAGTATGTCTGGACACATCCTGAGGTTGTAAGCATGTTCTGTGGGAGGATGGCTGGAGCTTTGTTCCACATGTGTATATGACCCTCATAGAAATCCACCTGTGAATTCTGGTTCTCATACCTGGCCTGTCCTTCGTCCTGCTGGATGGAAGGCGCCTGCCGTGCTTCCAGGTGTTCTTAGTGTTGAAAATGTTTTCCACAATGCCATCAGTAAAAGCCCTGGAGCACTGTATTGATGCAGCCTCCTCATCCTTTTCTGGAAAAAACCAGCCTTCAGAATGAGAGAGAGAGAGAGAGAGTGTGAGAGAGAGAGAGAGTGTGTGTGTGTGTGTAAGACTTCTCTGAATCCTCTAAGGAAGCATTTGTCCTCTGTAACCTTCCTGTGTGCTCAGCAATGGTATGCCAATACCAATGATGAGAATGAGAAGCAGACAAGTGGTGCCTCTGTTGTAAAGCAGAGAAGATCCTTGAAAATTCACCAAGATGAGAAATCAGCAGCTTTAGCTTAGTTTTTCATAAACTCCTAGCTTTTTGTAAAAGCAGTTCTAGGACAGTTAAGAGAATATCCTTTACAAAGAAGGGCAAGACTTGCATATCAAATATAACCTGATTTATATCAAATGAGTACTGAATTTTTTGCAGCTATTTTAATTTTTTTTTCTAAAATTCTTTTTTGTGTTCTGATTTACTGCTTAGAACACTTTTTAGTATGTATTGACTGTCTGCTGAGGTCTCTGCTGACACAGCTCTTTCAGATGATGCAGTGCTGGAGAAAAGCTGATGAGTCTTTCTTTATGAGCTCTGACATATTAATTAGCAAAATGATCAAAAAAGCTTTCCTATTTTTATTTTAATGTCACTGGACCATGCTTTTGGCTGGGGTTGTGTTTCAAGACAGTTTTGAGACAAGATGAGTAAGATCTTATTTTCTTGCTGGCTGCTATGTGAGGAACATGTGACTGGGCTATGGCTTAGTACCAGCAAGGCTGAGTGATAGGGGGCTTTTACCAAGCTGAATTTGAATTAGTGCTATGTGGTTAAACCACAACATATGGTGAGAAATAGGGTTAGGACTCGAGTAGGAAAAGGCCCACTGGGATAGTTGGAAGGATGCTTCTGGTCAAGCTCTGCCCCTTAATGTTAATTTTGCTGCCAGTGCAGTTCCCACGTGGCTGTTCAGCCTGTAGGAAAGGTTAGTGTTTTGGGAAAGAAGGCCTGGAGAGGCAGCTGTAGGGCTAAATCCTGCAAGGGCAGGCTGTCCTGGGGCCTGAGTGCCATCGCAGCTGTACTGCTTCATGTGGGGGTGACTGAGTTGTGGTTAAACTGCAATTCAGATGAAAAGTGGAGATAGTTCGGGATAATTTAGGTTAAAGGTCTTGGTGTATCTCTGCATCCTTTAATGCCAGGATGTGTTCTGCATTAAGGACATTTTACTGAGGTTTTGTTAAAGCTAAGCATGAGGTATTGGAACACCAGAAAAATCCAGTGGTTGATGCATAGTTTTGTGGCACAAGAGGCTTCCTTTTAATCAAGGATTCTGTTGGGGGTTAATAGTGGATTTAGGAAAGACTGCAGAAAGCTTAGTGCGTGCTGCTGGGCTCGTTTGAGACCGGTGCCATTGTAATAAGTTTGATTTGCAGGTAACACAATTATGTCGAAGAGGTGGATAGGGAAGTGCTGTTCTCCTCTCCTTATGCCAGATCTTATAATTTTATTAAATAAGCCTTCTTGCTGCTGTAGATGTCATTAAAGCTCAGCTTTTCAAAGGGAGCATTGGGTTTAGTGCTGAGTTCATAAGGATTTATTGAGTAACTAGGTCCACAGCAGAAAAGACTCATGTAAATGGCTGAGCTGCCTGGCATATGCAATGAAGTGCCTGTCCAAACAAGGGCCTTGCCACTAACTGTAAGCATATAGCATATGGAATCTGACCCTTCCCTTTGCATTTCTGAGAGGAACAAAAAGGTTGATCTTAGTTCATTTTATTTCTCTTTGAGAATAAGAGTGTAATACTTGGCTGCTTCAATCATTCTTGCCAATGTGAAGAGGATTTGTGTACTTCACGGTCTGCAGTATACCTGAGCAATACCAGTGTAGGCTGACCTATGCATCTTGGCTCGGATACTGGGTATAAGCAAACTATGGTGCCACTGGAAGCTGTGCAATGTGACTTTTGCCTTCGTTCAGCCCCTGTGATGCTCAGTGCCATTTCAGTGTGACTAGCACAAAAACAAACGCAAGTGCCTTTCTGTGACGCTTCAGTTCACTCTGTCACCCACGACTCGTGCCCGTGTAAGCTTTGAATCATTAAGCTGTGGGTTATGTTTGGTGTTTTATTGTGGGGAATATTTTTGCAAGATTTTTCACTCTTTCTCTGTTACATTCACTTGGGCATCTCTCCCTGAATGATTATATTCTTGCGGTAGTGTTCTTGTTATTATCGACATTATCATCATCATCATCAACTTTGATTATGATTCTCCAAGCAAAGTGCTCCTTTGAACTTATAGTTCCAAAGAAATTGTCATCTGAGAATATGTATCAGTTCATGCAGCTGAGAAGCAAAAAATAAGGTTTCTTTTTTCCTGGAGGTCACTCATAGAGTGAATGTTTTCTCCTTTATTTATGTCTGGCAAAGTATAAAGTCACGGATGTTACATTGACTCTATAATATTGTTGGGGTTTAAAACGATTTCTAGTCCAAAAATTAAAACACTCAGCTTTTGTTCAATCTCTGACTGCTGTGGTTTTTTCCTTTCCTCAAACACAACTTGTCTGGTGAACCTAGGAGGATACATTAACTTGCTTAATACTCGATGCCAATATGGCTTTGCTACCCTTTTTTACTGGACTTTCTTTTTTATTTTTTAACATGTATAATAGTGTTATGTATTATGTTATATGTTCTTGTAACTATCTTCATTGGTTAGAGCTGGGAGAGAATGGGGAGGCTTGATTAACACTTCTAGTTGCACAAAAATTATATATATTTGTGCATGAGAAGTTTGCTTTTTCTCTGACTCAGGAAAAGGAAGACCGAACACTTACCAGTTCTGTGCTTCAAACCATTGTTCTAAATTAACAGGGATTTCGGTGTTGTTGCGTTTTAGTGAAAAACAGTTTGTAAGTCAAAATCTCTTCTGAGCGTCAGGCTGGGAGACTTTACCGTCCCCCGTGCCTACCAGGTCTGTGTGGCTGATAAACAGCTCCCAGATAACATGGTTAGATGGTTCTCCTCTGTGGAAGGAAACAAGCGCTCATTTCTACTCTCGAGAAGAATCATTTTATACTCCCAGTAACTCACCAGCTGCAACTATTCCTTTGACAGCTTTTTTCCCCTTTTTTTTGGTTTTTTTAAAGACTTTATTAGCTGTGCGATGATGATTTGTTGTGACCCATTTTTTGTTAGGTCCTGAGAAAGTCATCTGTAGATAAAGATCCCTCACTTGTGGCTGATGTTTGATGCTATGATGTTGATCTAAAAGCTTGCTGCTGCCGAATAAAGCAGTCTTGGGCACCATGCCTCCTGTCTGCAGCTGCCTGGTTTCCTTTACGTCTTTATTCCACTCCCACAGCTTAGCTGGTGAGATGGTTAAGAGAGCTAAACCAGCCAAAAATTAAAACAAGAAAGACAAAAATGAGTAGTGCTGAGATTATCTCCTTGAACCACTCATTTGAGAGACAAGCTTGCACACCAGTAGAAGGGAAGCTCAGCAAGCGGATGGATGTGAGAACTGTGAGGCAGCTGTCTACTAAATCACCATATCTACCATGTCAGACCGTATCCTTATTAAATTCAAATGCCAAACTTGCGCTGATTTTTTTTTTAATTTTTATTTTTTAACATTGTTTTACTTGCCATGAACAAAACCACTTTCTCAGTGGCAGGACTAAGGAATAAAAAGTGGCAGTAAACCTCTGCAAACTGAATAAGAGCATCCCTGCTGTCTCATCCTTAGATTGTAAGAATCTTTTCTGAAATCACTTATTCACTTTGATTTTATAAATGCTTTGTGTTCTGTGACTTTTAGTGTGCTTTGTATTAAGATACGGCAGAGCGGTGCCCGTTGGTCTTTCTTTGAATTACAGTTATTAAAGTGAATAGATCTGATCTGCTGAGAACAATTACAAGCGTGCAGGAGAAACCTGTTTCCCTCCATGTTCTTGTGTGGGATTTAGGATCTAGAGCAAAACTGAATTCAGACCAGCACAGCAGTGCAGATGCAAATTCAAGGGTCTGTAATTGAGTTTTTATAAAGTAGCATGTTGACTGAATATTTTCCTGTTATCCCATGATAGCTTTGTATTCATAAAGGCCGAGCCACGTCTTTCTGCCCCCCTTCACTCTATGCCCAGCATTATTATTCCTATAATTCCATGATGAGCTGTTGTGGGAAGCTAACCTAGCAGAAAAATAATTCTACAAAAAAGAATAGTATTCTTCTGGTTTAGTCAAGGGAGCAAGAAAAAGGAGGTTCAGGAGAAGAGAAGAATGACTTTGTAACTGACATTTTTTGATCCTGGGATCAGCCTAAGCTGAAGGAAGTTGACTGGGGTGGCGGGGGTAGGCAGACACATCTGAGGGAGAAAGTGCGGATGAAAGAAGATTTGCGGATCTTCAGAGATGTCTTTGTGCTGAAAGAAAGGAAGTGGGGGAGCAAATTTGAGTCTCTTTTATTGTCCTGAAGACTAAACTGAAAGTGAGTTTCTGAGAGGTTTGCTTAATGGCCAGTGAAAGTTGGTTTTGTGTATTTTTGACTGTGTGATGTTACTTGCTCTTAAAGTACTATGACTGTGTCTCAGTTTTGTTGGGGCTGCTGTGCTCTGGGTCTGGTCCTGTCCATGATGAGTGAGAGAAGGTTGAGCAGCTCTTGAAAACAGCCACATCTGACAAGCAAGGAGAAGTTTTCGTAAGGGCCAGATGGAGTGAGCAGGCAGCTCAGACAGAAAGAACAGTTTCCCTTAAGAACCACAGGGACTGGGTAGGGTTTCTTTCAATCCAGCTGATCACAGAAAGCTGCTGAACCAGAGAACAAATGACCCTGTAAAAGCCTAAGCTAAGCAGAAAGATTTATTTCGCTCTGTCTCACACAGAAAATGATAATTTTCTGTACTATGAAAATGTAATAAACCAACCCTGGCTTCAACAGCAAAGCCCTTTTCATGTTCTCCCTTTAAGAACAAAAGTGCATGTACATCTACTGAGAAAGTCTTGAACAACTTGGACTTCTCTGTGAAAGAAGCTTGTGCCCTGAAAGTGGACCAAAGTAAGATATTTCAATTTGACAAGCATGAAATAAAACTTAAAAGTTCCTGCTGGTAGGAACTTTAGAGAATACTCCTGTGAATACATAGCTAGGGAACTGCCTGCTAAAGCTGCGACATTAGTTTATTAGAGCAAGATGCTGAAGAGGGATTCTGCGTGTGAGGAATGCCTTATTTTTAAATGTGGGTAAACTTCGAGTGCATGACAGAAAGGACAGCCTTTTCCCAGAGGAGAAGGCCTGATCTGGGAGATATCCAAACTACAGTCTTCTAAAATAAACAGTAGTTTTGAAAGATTTGCTTCTTTTTGATCACATCTCAGTAATATGGGAGTTATGCATTACCCAGTATGAATCGTTGGCATCCAGGGATTGCAAACCAGCAGCCTTTTGTCCTTGGGGAATATTCTTTGCTCTAGGAGCAGAGAAAGGGATAGGAACTTTGTTTAATGTGACTTGGGAAATTTCAAGCTCCGTGGTTCCCCAGTGTTACAGCTCCTTTACGATACAGAAGTGGTAAAAGTGAGTAGAAAAAAAAATTCCAACACACAGGTATTTTTTCCAGCCATGCATTAATACTAATTCTACTTGTTCTTTTCTTTTCTTTTCTTTTTTTTTTCTTTTTTTTTTCCCCCTCTTTCATTTCCTGTAGTGATTCTGGGCATATTGCTGTATTAACTGAGGCTTGGAGGTGGGTTTTGATGTTCACATTCCATCCTTGCCACTTCTCCCCTAGGTCAGTATTGCTGAACATCGCTCTGTGCAGAATTTGGTGAAGCAGGTCAAGAGAGCATTAAAATCCCCAGAATGTTTAAGTAGACAGAATGAAATAAAGTCCAGACTTTTAATAGTTGTGATGAATACATTCACTTAACACAAGGCCTGCTGGTGTTTGAAGCAAGCACCCATCCGTCCGTGGTCAGTCCGTGGTGTGTGCCAGCCTTGCAGCGGGCTGGAGGAGCCCGCAGAGCTCTGGGTCTGTGGTGCACCGACATTCTCTCTCCAGGAAACGGTGCGGTGCTGGCAGGAGTCACCAGCTCTGGGCTGTTTGGGGCATGCGTTCTCCTCCTGAGACCTGGCAACACTTTGCACTGTGCCTGTCTGTGCTGAGCCTGCCACATTTCTTGTCTTTGCTGAAGGTTTCTGCTGTGAGTTGGAGCTTCCCACTGCCTTGTATTCCAGGTTGTTTCTGACTCATACGAGTGCAGGAGAGCTTGTTGTAAATATGGTGGATGTGTAGATAGCAGGAGTGCAGCAATAAAGCTTTCTCTGAAAGAAAAAGCAGTGTGACTGTGTTGGTGCAGGATTTCACACAGGGTAATAGATACTGCAGTTCTGCAGAAGTGGTCATTAGCACCTGACATCTTGGTACCTCGGGATCCTGGAATATCACATGCAGTAAGAATTGTTACTAAATTTTAAGTGATTGGAGATGGCAAAAACCGAGAAAACTGGCATTAGGCCTAAGCAAAGGTTAAGAAACAGTATATTTGAAATTTGAAGAATGTAAATAAATCAGTGCTTTTTATTGAAACTGTAAAGATTCAAAGTAAGGCACAGCAGCCAGCAAAGCAAGTTTAATGTTTAAAATCCTAGGGACCTCTTGCTGTATGTTGATCTTTAAAGTAGAGAGCTTCTCTGGTGATGGTGCCTGAACAGATGGCTCATGAAAGTGCCTACATGACTGATAGTAAGCTGGTTTCCATCATGGAACTCCTTCCTTGGCCCTAAGAAGAAAGCTGAGAACAACAAGTGAATCCATCGTGTCTCCTGCCTTTTTAGGGCTCTGTAAGGCTCTTCAGTCATCAGTCCTTTAGCTGTTGACAGCCAGACTGCATCCATTTCAGAAAGCAAAACGAATTCCCTCAGTCTGTCTCTTCTGTAATTGAGGAGAAAGTGATGATGTGATTCTGACACCCCTGCGTAACATTTACCACCCTCTGCAGTTAGAAGTGGAGTCACAGCCTTCCTGTCACTCTTTTCCCTGACTATTGGTTTCGTGTTCCTTCAAGCAATACCTGTGCTTTTTTCAGATTTGTGCTGAATGATTTGCAGATATTCAGAAAAGACCTGCAGAGTACTAGGTGCTGAAAGCTGGCTGTGATCAGTGTTGGCAGCTACTGTGATTCTTTTAGTTGCTTGTTGCGACCAAAGAGACCAGCAGCCACTGCTGAATGCCTCATTTTATTAATCCTTTCCCTCCAGGAGCTGTTTTTTTGCTGGGCATAATATTCACTTCTGGCAGTGGGTATCCTGAAGTCACTGGTGCCAAGGAGTTAATGAATTTGGAAAACTTCCCAGATAATACATCTGGCCCTCTAACTTACATTTTGGAGCATGAAGTATGAGATGTAGAAAGAAGAGCACTGAACTAAATGAGCTCCTGGCTGAAGAGAGGAAGGGTACACTTTAATTTTTTTAAACTAGTTGACTGAGAGTTAAAAATTGCGTAGTCCCACAGAAGATTTAATTATTGTGGGTTTGTTTGGGGTTTTCATTTTGTGGTTGGTTTGCTTGTTTAGGTTTTTTTAAAATTTCATGATATTGTGTATTTGCTAGTTGTATTATCTTCTGAGGCTTGAGTATAGACAGGGAAGCATTTTTATTAAAGCTGTTTGAATGATTCTTCTCCTTCGTTTTTTATTTTGAAATCCCATCATGTTGCCATGTCAATAAAAAGGATTTTGAAGGTAATTGATATTTCTAGTCCAGCTCACTTCTGGAGTAGTACCTTGTACAATGTTTGCTTCCTATAACATTTGAAATAAGCCTTTATTATATAAAATGGGTTGCTGGCGCTATTTATTAATGCACATTTCTGTGTAATAAAAGCTGTGCAGTGCAATATGGTTGAGAAATTAACTTTGAAGAAAAGAATTACATTGCTATTTGTATATCTCATAAAACAGCATTATTTTTAGTGGGTCTTTCAATACAGCAGTGCTACTTAGCACTTGCCTACACAGCACTCCAAAAGTACCCAGGATATCATCCCTAATTAAGTGTCCTACTAAGCCTGAGCCTAAGAGCAGAGCAGGAGAGTTTTTCTGTGCATAGCAGTGACAGCCCAAATGGAAAGCATTTTTAGAAGAGTAGAAGGCATTTCCTTGAGTTACCATCGACTATCAGCAGGTACTTTCCCTTTACCTCAGGCAATGGCACCATGCTGCCCTTTCAAAACATATCTCCTCTTGTGTTTACCCATTTTTTCTGCCTGATGTCTTAATAGATGAAATTTTTCATTTGCTTTAATTTAGTCTTGCGTGGGGTGATGTAGTGTCTGATAGTTCTGGTTTGGCCTACAGGAAATAAGCACAATGACTGGTCCCTTAACTCTGTGAAGGCACAGAAGAGCCCTATTGACATGAGATCAAATTTACTTACGTTTGCTTGGGGTTTTTTAAAGAAATTAAGATGCCAGTTCCTTCCCTCCACTCGCCCCAGTGTGACATCTGTACTGAGGCTGGTCTGTATCTGATTCCTGCCCTTTTGGATTATTCACCTCTGGTTGTGAAAATTCTTTCCTTAATCCTTCCCCCATCTTCAAGTTGGTTATCTTATCTAAAAGCAGCTTTTGAGGACTGAATATCTGTCTCTGAGGAGAGCACATCTGTGACCTGAAAGGTTCACCTGCAGATTCTCAAGCACCAGGGGAGCATGCAGGGCATAATCAAGTCCCAGGAACTGTTGCTGCACAGCATTTTTCAGTAGACCTTCTCCTGTTGTAGAGTTGCTCAGTTCACAGCCTGAAGGGAGTAGGAAGGGACCATTCTGTCCAGTGTGACCGGTGGGCTCGGGGCAAAGCAGGGAACTCCATGGAGAGAGGCAGACTCTGGTTCTACAGTTTGCCCAGTTTAAAAATGCTAGTTTCCTTAGAGCCATAATAGCAGCAAGACCCTGACTCTGCTGCACTGACAGCTTAAATAAGGATTTTGTCCCTTTCAGTGCTGGGGTCAGGACCTGGCAAACAGAGGGATGAGCAGAACAGAACTAGAACTCGGCACTAGAAGTTTGCATCCATTACTGAAGGGCGACTGCACGTGCAAAGCTTGCAAATAAAAACCTCTGTTACCTTGCTATGGCAGTTTTCAAGTGTTTCTGTGCAGAAGGACCAGACTAGAGGATCTGGCATTGATTTGTTTGGGTCTTTCATGTAATTACAATTTTTGTTGCTATCTGCAGTTGGCATAAATTCCTGCGTTCAAAAAAGGAGTTGTATTTTTGGTTGCCAGTTGTAATGCTGCTGTTGACAAACATAGATGTTATAAAAGAGAGATTCAATATAGTGTAGTTAATCAGATGCCCCCTTTTTATTGCTTTATAATCTTCTCAGATGCCTAATTCTGAAAGCAAAATGACAAAATTGTTCGATCGAAGCTTCTGGAGTTTAATTCCTTTTTAAAAAATAGCACAGTAGTTTAATTTTAAAGGCACCAAAAAAATGAGCACTACATGCAGGACTAAATTTTGTCAGCAGTTGCATGGAATAATTCACTGCTTATGACTGAAATGTACATCACAAAAAAGCTACAAAGGATAATTCTCAGTCTGAGTTTATACTAAAAGAGCAAACACATTAAAGAAAAAACATACAGAAGAAAACGATTTCTTGCAGTCATTCTTTTTCTGCCATTCTGTAGGAAATATGGATAATTCATTAAGTCTCAGAAAAACCCCTTTGCTCTCCTTTACTCAGGTTTGGTTTTCTTCTCTCTTTTCATGTACAGAGTATGGGTGTAGTGTGCAGTAGTCACTATGTTATCACCTGTTAAGTGTCATGCGTGACACATCCCATTACAGATTCTATGAAACCGGAGCTGTTTGAAGTAAAACTTTCCATTCAAGTGTCAACTGAAGCGTGGGGTTTATTTGCTTTTTTTTGACAGAGATTGTTCTTTTGCTGTCTCCTAAAATAACTCTGATATTTGTTTTTGTTTAGGGGAGGAAAAGGTAAGAAAATATAGCTAGAGGCTGGGAAGGTAGCGAGCTACTAGGGGAGGTGGTGGGGAGCCAGAAGAGGATGCTGGGAATGGGGGGGAATTGGGCATGTCAGTAGGTGAGAAGATGCAGTGTGGGAAAGGGTGACTTAACTGAGAGAGAGGGGGAGACCAGCTTCTGGTGATCTAGGACAGTGGAAATGGAAACAGAGTGGGGAAGAAAAGGGTGGCAACCAGCTGTGCAGTAAAGGAAACTGCTTTTTTAAGTACAAACAAAACCAGCCAAACAGCAAAACCCCACAAAAGCAAAACAACCAAAAAAAAGTGACAACCAAAAAACCCCCACCAACCTCCTACATGTAGAAAACTCTATAGAAAAACTCTATTAATTAGAAGAATATAAATTTGAAGGTTTAAGGTGGCTGAAGAAGACAGCTCTAGCTGTAAAGATGTCTGCAAAGGCAACTCAGACCCTTTCTGTGGGTGCTGGTGGTGTGAGAGTGTTTAATCAAACCCTGACACTTCCCAAAGACTTTACTGTCAGCTCAAGAGGGATCTGGTTCAGGGCAAAGAAGGCTGTTGTGTAGGGCCTGGACCTCACCTCATTTGTTGTTGAAGGGGAAAGGTGTGTAGCTTTTGGTTTATTCTGCCTGGGGCAGGGGTGGTGATAGTGGTGTAGATGCTCTTAAGAAAAAAGAATCATAATTTCTGCTTTCTAGTTTTTCAGTGTTGCTCAAACCATTTTCTAGCTCTGCCCAGAATTGCTGGGGGCCAGGAGGTGTCTTTAACCACCCTCAGTGAGATGTTTTTCACTGTGGTGCCTGGCCTGGGTGTGTGCTGCCTTGCAGAAGTGCTGAGTGTATTCGGGCTGCGACCAGAGTCAGTCACGATGGCGCTGTGAGCCCGGGACATGCTGCTTGTCATCTCTTCAGAAGAGGGCGTGGAGGGCAGGGGAATCCAGCCTTGAGAATTTTAAGATGGGAACTTGAATCTTCATCCTCCTGTTTCAGTTCCTTGTCGCTGAGACACAGGTTGTGCATGTTTGTCTTAAAATGACGTCATTAGTGTTTATTGACAAACCCTTGCTACTGAGGCTTTCAGAAAGTGGCATGAAGGCTTTTTACTGCTGATGTCAGATATCAAAGTGTGCTCAGTACAAAGAGGGGAGGGGAATTGCTCTACATGTGGAAGAAAATATTAGATCCCTCCTGAAAGAAAGAAACTGGAGTTTTGTAAATAAAATTGTCATGATATATTTGGGACATAAAATGAAAGTCTATTAGAATGTGCACACAGAGAGAGAGAGAAATTGGACACCTCTGCTATGGCAGTTTTCAAGCCTAAGCGCTTTACTTTGCAATTTTAATAGTACTCTTTTAAGGTCATTTTTTGTATATAATTTTAATACATAGTCTGTTGCTTTAACTACTTTCATTAAAATTTTATGAGCCTTTTCAGAAAATCAGATGGGAAAATGCAAATAAATTATGCATTTTATTTAGTATGTAGTAGATACAGTATTACTGTATGTGTAAACAAATAAAAATGTTTATTAATATAACAAACACTATGTTGAAAGATCCTGCTGTAGTCTATAAACCACATAGGCTATAAAGAATCACTTTGAGTTTAAGTAGCTAGTGCCAGACCAGACCTCTGGATTTGGAACAATACAGAGTGATAGTATAAAAAGATTCATTTCATTATCTTAGCTATTATATAAAAGGGGGGTGTGTATCATGAATTATGAGGCACAAGACTGAAGCTGAAAACCTTAAAACATTCATTTTCTCAGAGCAAGTACTTAATGCTTTATAAAATCCCACAGACTCTCTGGTTGCTTAGTTTTGCCTTTTCTACCCTTCTTCCCCTCCTGGCAGAGCTCACCAGCAGTCTTTTAAAATTCTGACCTGGGCACTCAGCAGTCAGCACAGTGCTGTGTGTCAGTGATTAGCTTACCTGTCTCTTTACTGCTCCTTCACCCTGTGAGATGCCAAAGCAACAGAGGAAGTATGTGTAGGTAGTGAATGTTATCAGTGTTACGAGATGTGGGTATATACTTGATTTCTTCAAGTCAAAATAATGTGTTCATTTAACTTCTGTTTGGTGAGAAAATCCCAGCACCACAGGAGAAAACTTCCTAGTATCACTTGTGCTGATCAACGCAACTTTGTTTTCACGGCGGTTTGGGGGTTTTTTAGGGGAGTTTGGGGGAAGTTTTGACATTCTTCTGTATGTGTTGTACTTCATGTCAGCTGTAGACAGAGGAATCTTCTCACTTACAGTAAAAAATGGTAAAATGATCAAAATGTAGAGCGAACTCTGCCCTTGTTTGTTTGAGCAGTTTCTCACCTCTCGCCCTGCTCATTTCAGTGTTCCTCAGTTGTCAACATGTGCAACAAGAACCCTTTTCAGACCTGTATGACTTGGCATTAAAAGCTCCACCTCTTTCTTTCTTTGATCTTGTTACACCAAATACTTTATGATTCAAATTGAAAGAAGGAAACTTAGACATTTTTAAGGAAGTTTTTATAGCTCAAGAAGCAGAAACAATAATTCTTCAAGTTTAATGATGAGTGACGCTTACGGCTCATGAAGAGTCTTCACTTGCACTGTAATTTGCATTAGCAGAACAGAGTGCCTGTTTTAGTAGTGATTTTTTAGAAAAGGGAAGCCAGGAATAGCTGCTGTAGTAAATAGCAACGATTCACAATGAGAAGGCCAACAATACTAGAATGACTAATACTGAAATATACTTTTGCAAGTTGAGCTTTCATTTGTAAGTGTAAAGTGTGTGTAACCTTTGGTAAGGAATTGTTCTTAAACTTCAAATAGAATTTCTTAGTGCCTTCAAATAAATCAATTGCCTTGTAGTTTTCAGTTAAGCAATTTAATTGCTTAATCAGACTAAGAACCTAGTGATTAAAATTTAACAGTCATGTGGTATCAGGCAATATCAATATTAGTTCTTACTCGGGGTAGTTGGTTTAGATCAAACTGAATGAAATAGAAGGCATGTTTGCAATATGCTTTAGCATGCAGGAATGTCATCTCAGTCTTCTCTAGAGTTACGAGTACAGACATTGAAGAGTGACATAGCAGTAAGACTGCTTTAAAGCAGCCACAAAACACCAACTCCAAATCAGAGAGCTGCTGCTCTAGAACGGCTTTGAGGGTCGTTGGCTTTTTAATTATCTATGTTGAAAAAAGTTAACCCATTCTGTGTTGTTGGCTTTTTAATTATCTATGCTGAAAAAAATTAACCCATTCTGTGAAGAGCATCTATGCAAGAAGGGACCATTCTCTCCGAACTGACTTGAAATAAAGAAATAGCAAAAACAGTTTAAGAGAACACAATGAAATTCTTCGCAGAGATCTTTAGTCTTGCCACTCAAAAGCGAGCCAGTGTTGCAGGAATATGGGTAGCTATGATCAGAAATTATCAGAGGTACTGAATACTAATTCTCTTTCGAGTTGGTTCAATCCCAAGCGCAGTGAGATTTTTGGCCCATGGTTCTGTGTGTTTTCATAATCAGGCCATGAGCAATTGGTAGGAACAGGAAGCAGCAGCCTGTTTTTTGCGGAGAAGGGGGAAGTTGTTGTTTTGGACACCTTTCATTTGTAATACATCCCAGGAAGTTAACAGTGGTCACGCTGGATCAGACAAAAAGTCTGCGTGGCCTGTGTCCTCTTTCTGATAGTATCAAGTGCTAATGCCTAATGAGAAATACAGAGATATGACAAGTTTGTCTTACTTTTCTCCGAGAGCTCTCCTTGCCTTCAGATAATCAAGGACTTAAAGACTGAAGGCAAGAATAGCTTCTGTTTAGCCGATAAACTTCAACAGATCTTGTTTCTCTTGAGTTTTCTTACTTCCCTTTTAGCATATGTAAACTCTTGGTATCCACAACAACAACAAAAATCATTCACATGAATGTTTATCAGGGTTGTTGCTGTGAAGAGAAATCATGAGTGATGACCCGTTCCTTTCTTTTACTCTTTCAGCAAGATGTGAATCCAAGTAGTAGCTTTCAGCTCCTTCCTGGGCAATGCTTTTTCGCAGGGGGCCCAATTAAGCATATGGTAGAGCAGCCATTACATTTTTTATTCTAATAACATTAGCCTCAGTGTTTCAAAATCTGATTTTAGCTTTTTGGTCTGAAGAAAATTCCATAGTGTGTTTCCCTGTCCAATACGAGGGTTGACATACTGTGAAGCTGTAGAAGCAGCTCTGAAGAAGAAGCTGTCAAGCAGCTCTGATTAACCATGTGCTAATATGCACAAAGTTTTAAGAATTGTGTTAATACTTTAGTGATTGATTGCCATAAGTCTATACTCAGCCACAGTATGGCTTGTTCTGCATTATCTCTTTGAGGAGATGGAATGGCATGCATTATACAGATTAACCAATTTCCCCTCAGAATGTGGAGAAAATACTGGTCCGCAATCAAAGACTAAAGAAGGTGAAAATATTTGATGAAAATTAGGATACAGGGCAGAATACAAATGCAAGTGTTCACTCTTGAAACACAAGAAAAAATTAGCATAATCATATAGATGATATTAGCTTTTTATGTAAGGGAATCACTGAACATGAGAGCTCTTTTCTTACTCACTTGGTCAGCTTGAAAAAGTTAACTGCTGCATTAGCCACTGTAAAAAAAGGCAAAATAGGATGTTCTGATATTGCTAGAGAAATCTGGCAGAGCTGCTTAATTCGGTGACATTGTTCAAAATGTTTGTTCTTAATGTTTATGAGACTGACTTTTCTTGTAGTTGGAGCAAAAGCTTATGATCTCGAGAATATAAGCGATATTTGTTATCTAGTTTTTAAAAGCTACTGGGCTAATAACACAAGCAGTAGTTTCTAATTTTTATATGGTCATAGCATGAATGAAGAAGTGATGTGTTTGCAAAGAATGAAGTTTTCTAGCTGTATGTTATATGACTCTATACAGCCAAATATATTTGCCTTCATTTGTAAGTAAACTGTGTCTGTAGACAATGTCTGTATTTTAGGGGCAAAGAGATATCAACATGCTATCCTTTTAGTATTAAAAAAGGAAAATATAATATTCCAAGTGAGATTACTGTAGAAAGGAAGATATTGTTGCAAATGATTCAGGGTATTAAAAGGCAATATGTCATCTGCAATATCATATTAGAATTGGAAAACCTTTTACCTGCTAAATCTCAAATTAGCCTAACAGGAAAAGGTTAATAAAAATATCAGTTCTTTCTGTTTATTTGTGCTGTATGTCTGACAGCATTTTCTTGCACACACATTTATATCCTGGTTGGGTCATGATCAACAGTAACTCCTGCTTGGCACATTAATGTCATTACTTTGACTCCGTGAAGGTTCTCTGCCTAGAGGTCAGGCCCTGCTAAAGTAAACTGTCAGGCTCAAGGAGAACCAAAGCTGTGATTAAGGATTTGCAGATTCCTATTTCAGAAGTTAGCATTATCCAGCATATTTTGGATGGATTCCATCAATCTCAACCAAAGACCCAGTAAAACATCAGCAAAGGAAGAAACCAGTACTTAATATAAGAAAAAGAACAAATCAAAGCACATTGCTTGGAAAGCGTGGGGGGTTTTTCAATATATTACTACTTCTTAATTTTTTGAATGCTGTAGAGCTAGAAAAAGAACACAGTAAAAATTTACTGTAATGTGGATAAGTGTCTTCCAAATGTTTTTTAACTTTTTTTTTTTTTTAAAGCTGGACTGTACTCACCAGATGGACACACAAGAGAAAAAATAGCCCAGGGAAAATACTGCAACAGACTATTCTTGTGAACTACAGTTGGCAGAGATACTCTTGCCTCAGAAAGCTCACATGATGATGTGTTTAAGGCATAAAGTAATATTTCAAAACTACTGATAATCTATGATGATGCATCTTTGTGCTCTTTATACTTCTAAACCTATAACTTTTTTCCAGATATTTGATTCCTTGAACTAAGTGAAAACAGCGCTTTCGAAGAGTGAACAGGTTCCTCTTGAAAGGCACATGAACCCATTTTTTTCTTCTTACTCTATTAGCAAGACATGAGCGTAGCTGAGGATGGCTTTCTGGATTGCTAAAATAACAAAAAGCTTTTTTTAATCTACAGTTCACTACTTTGAATCCACTACAGGCTGAACTTAACTAATATCTGACACTCGTGCTGTAACTTGTGTGAAATGAGTTACTGCTGCCTGCCTCTCTGTGGGCAGGGATGAAATGCCCAAGTGTGGTGCTTGCAGAGTACATGATCAAAAGACAGATACAGCTGGTATAAGCTGGCAGACATGGAAAAGGCTTCATTTACTCCAGCTGAGGATTTGGTCACCAGGCTTGAACCAGACTGAAAATTAACCTACCTTTCCTACTTCTGGAGTCCCTTGAACACACTTAGGCGTTGGTCTTGGATTAAGGTTCTTGAAAATTGCAGTTGCTATCAACTGTTCTGCACAAAGATTAGAGTTCAGTGTTAATTTAGGATATTTCACTGAACTGATGTGTGTTGATTGGATTGCTGTCTATTTGAAAAACCTCCCTGTTTCTGTAGAAAAGTTGCCTTTGTAATACCAGATTTTGAAATTCCCTCCAAGGATCCAACCGCCAAGTAGATGAAGTAGATGAAACTGGGCACTGAGTTTTGCACCTGATCCATGGTATTGTATCAGTTTTCTGACACTGTTGATCAAGCATCTGGTTACCCAAGGACTGGATTGTCCTGATCTACTCGTAGCTAGACTCTGGTTCATACCTGAAGAGTGTTTGGGATCACTGAGCAGAATGATGTGTTTTCTGGTGATATTGAGTCCCAGCTTAGAGGAAATGGTTGTTTCTCTAAGATATGCCATCTTGGGTTTGTCTGCTTTAAAATGGCATTTTTCTGGCTTAACCAAGCTGTCCTGGTTGCAGTATCACTGTGGCTGCTACTTACCATCCTGAAGACATTTGGAATTTTTGATCATGATTTAGCATAGGAAGTTGAGTAATTTCTCCAGAGATGTCCCCGTTGGGTGATAAGGGGCATCACCAAGAAGAACTGGAATGACCCTTTCTTCTGTTTTGACACCACGTTTCTGCAGTCTGGTACCAGGTTATGTGTGTGTGCATGTACTGCTCTTCATTTATTGGGCTAGTGAAAGGGAACAGAGGAGTGTCATTTGTACACAGGTGAGAAAAATGGGTAAGAAAAGTTTGTATTCATTTGCTCTTTAAATCCTATTCTAAGTTGTTCCATGCAGCAATTCTGTTAGCTTTTCCAATTTGCTATTTGAACACATTGTACCGATGCAGAACTGAGTATTGAAAAGATCCTAAATACATAACTTGGTAATTAATGGCATACCGTCCTGAGAATACTGAAAATTGCTGCAGGAAAAACTAAACTCAGAGATCAGGGGAAGTTCCCTTTTCCATGGGGGATATTCAAGGCGAGACGCACATTTGTTTAAACAGCTAAGATTGTAACAAGTTTTCAAAAACACAGATTTATGAAATGGTCTTTATTTAGGATATCTTTCATCCTTGCCAGTGTTTTTTTTTAAATACAGCCTTTCCATTAAAATGACACCTCATGACATACCTAGCAAGGGAGCTGCAAACTTCTTACAGATGCTAAAACATATATGAAGTGTAATGCAGTATATTGTATAGACTAAGCCTCAGAGTTAACCAGTACAGCTGAAGTTGTATTTTGTTGGTTTGGGGTTTTTTTTAAGCAAGGCTGGGAGTGTAATATTGTAATCCAGTTGTGACTCATGTCAAGACAGCCAGATGTTATTGGGTGTGAGTCTGTATCTTTGCACACTACAGAACAGCTTAGCAAAATCCTTTGCTGGAGCTCTTTAGAGGAAAACTTCCTTGCCGTTAGGTCTGTGAATTGCACTTGGTTTTCCTAAGGATTCGGTTTTGTGGAAGAAAGCCTTGAAAATACAAGTTTACCCAGATCCAACTAATGTTAGAAGAACATGGAATGTAGATGGGAAAATCGAGCTTTCCTTCCCTAAAAGTTGCAGTGAAGGATCTGGTTCACAGCCTACTTGCACACAAAGCTTGAAAGGTTTCCTTTCAGTCTCTTTTGAATTTTTGGTGAATAGAAGGGAAAAAATTATTACTCGGATGGAAGAATTTTTCCCACTTCTCAGTTACTCTGATATGGCAAGAGGGAGTTGTATTCTTTGCAGTTTTTTGTTTTTCTAAAAGCAGTCCTCATCTCTGGAATGAGAGCAAGTGAAGAGGTTTCAGTACAGAGGATAGTTTAAGGGGAAAAAAAGAGAAAAAAGTTGAAGCATGTGAAATAAAGCTTGGTTGAAGTCCCAGTATCACCACAACGATGGATTCAGCTTTGAGGAATCTGTAATAAAATACTGCTATCACCTTTATAAGCATTCAAATTATCTTAAAAATCTCAATATGAAATAAAAAGGAACCTTTGCTGAGGACTTTTCCTGAAAACCTTCATAATCCTTTCAAATTCTGCAGGGATTTTGAGTCTCAGCCGTGCCGGATAGCTCTTCCTCTTAGTTAATAGTAGGTTTGACAAAATTCTGCATATTCCCATATAAGAGTTGGATTTTTGAAATGAACTTTTCAAAACTGTTTCAGGACAAATATTATTAAACTCATAAACAAAACCATTTCAAAAATATGCATGACTTTGTGAATGGCCTTTGTGTTTGTGTGTAAATAGAGTGATGACAGGTGTAAGTCTACCTTCTTTATAGGTTATCTGTTGGCAACTTCAAGCAAAACACACATTCATTTCTTAAACTGAAAATTAACCTATGCACTTTCCTTTGAAATACAAATAGATAAACAGAAGAAAATAGATTTTCATAAATTCTCCTGGAAGTCAATCTATAAACCGAACCAAATGTAGATTAGGAGCGAAAGATGCAAGTTCATGACTTCTTTTGGTCTGCTTTATTTTAAAGTGCTGTAAGGAACAAATTGTTTTGCATTCCTATGCTAATAGGACACACTAATCACTGGAAAAGGTGATTCTGGTTTTGTTCAGGGTTTTTGAATTAAGGGTTATTACTGGAAATGGCTCATTTACTCTGTATGGGCCTGAGACAGAAAATCTGAGTCCTCTGAAGCTTTTGTAAATACACGTTGCAGAATCTTCCCAGACTGAGATGTTTGCCTGTTTATAGCTGCCTAATCCAGAAGTGGTTCCCTGATAAGGTTAATGCCCAGTTAATTGCTCCTAGCCTTGACACACAGTTTAATTGCTATTTGGCCCACATATGCTTGTTGCTTGCTCTGTGTAGAATTCTAGCGGATGCAGTGATGCAAACTACAGGCTGGTAGAGGGCAAACAAAATAAATACAGTATTTTATGTTCTTTTAATTCAGGGCCAAGTGGATTTGGATGAAGTGTTTATTTAGTTTGCTGGCTGCTTCACATGCTGTGGCATATTGATTCCTTTTATTACTAGCAGCCATTTAACCTGACCTCTCTCAGATCCAGTATTTTAAAAGCCATAAATTTTAACTTTACTTATGAGCAAGGACTGAAATGCTGTGAAAGCCTTTTTATTAGCAGAGCTTTGCCTTACTCCGTGTTCATGTGTCACCCATGGCAACAATATTTAGAGCATCTTAAATTAGAGCGGCTGTTGGGCAGCTTGGTAGTAGTGGGGTTAGCAATAAAAAGAGCTCATAAATATCTCAGGCATGTAGGATTCACTGATCAAAGTGTGGGCAGGTGTACAAAAGCAATGCCATTACTAGCAAAAGGTAACCTTTTCCTGGTTATTTTAGTAAAAATCTCTCTTTTCTTAATGTTCACAGATAAGGAAGATTTTTTTTTTTTTTATTGCAAGTTAAATTGCTGATATTGAAATTTATTTTCCTTTGCTGCCTTGGCTTTTTTTTTTTACAATAATAATCTTCGTTGTTTCAACAGCCTAAATTAATCGCCAAACAACACTTAAAGCAATCTTTAACATACAGCTTATGTAAGTATTTATAAAAATATGCCCAGGCCAAAAGTTGATGCATAAAAATGACATACCACTCTTTGAATTATGAATAATGTGATGGTTACAAATTTCTTTCTGCTTTCACATGTCAAGAACTCAAAAAAGCTTTGAATTAGTGAAGTAAACAGAAAGCTTAATATGAACTTCTTGCATCCTTCTAATTTGTTACTTCTGATTTAAATCAGTAATTTTTAAAAATGTGGTTTCGGGCTTGGTGACTAAGATTGAGTAATAATTTAGCAGCTTATTTCAAAGTAGGTTTGATGCTTAACAAAATAGCTCATAACCATGAATTTAACGTACATTTTGGCTTGCTCTCTTCTGTTTTGGTCGTGAAGAAGTTTCCCCATCTGTCCCACAGATCAAAGGTAACACTCTCGATGTTAGCCTCATGCCGTCAGAAGTGACTTTGTTTAAATATTAGTGCAGGGACTCCTTGCTTCATGTTAAACTTTGGCCTGGGAACAAAAATGTTGGTTTAGTTTGAGAAGCATAATTTATATCAATTAGTCTCAGAAAGTGTCACATTTCCCCATCTTTTAAAGCTGGATTTAAATGTTTGACCTTTTCAGAGGGCGGGTGTGGAAGTGGAAATAAAGCAATCCCAGGGCACTGGAATTTTTTTGCTACTATTTTTTTCCAGGCTGATCAATTTACAAGGTGCCTGAAACCGCTGGGGAATCCTATTTTCTAAAAACTGGACTTTTTCCTGTCTGCATTTCTTCTCCTGTTGCAGTTTTCCTCTAGCAGGTTGTAACAGCTATATCTAAAGTCAGTTTATTCATAAATATCCTTGAGGAGAAAGCTCCTGCTTTGTACAAGAATAAGTAGCTTGATTTATATTGGGACCTGTTTGGAGGGCAAGTGCTTCAGTTTGCACCAACCAGAGGGAGAACACTGATCTGCTGGAGAAGGAGGGATTCAGATGCCTAGGAAAACGTCACTGGATGCAGAGCTCTGCTGTGGAGTGGAAGGTTATGTCAGAGGGTAGACTTTTGTAACCAAATGAAGCAAACTAATTATTTCAGCAGATAAGATCAGAGGGGTTTTGTGCAAAGACAGGCTTGGCTGCATTCTGTCTGACATTCAGCACTAACCTGGGAAATGCACGTGCCCCTTCACTGAGGCTTTTGCTTGAACCTCTGCCTTTGCTTCTGGTTCTTGGCTTTAATACTGTTGCACTGGGAAACTTGTTAGCAGTTTTGAGATGTTTAATGCCATACATATTCTTTTTGAAATGTTAGCACGTTTCATTGCAGCGTTGTTGTTTGTTAGTGATAAGGCTGTAGAAAACAGCGACACCAGCATATGGTTCTAAGATGAGAGTAGTGCATTTTCACTTCTTGCCTAATGGCTACTTTATTCCAAGCATTTCTTTTTCAGCTGGCTGAAGCTCAGCGTACCTTCTGGGCCCCAAATCGTGAACGGCCATTATTCATAGCTGAAACTGCAGTTAGTGCAAATGTGGGCTAAATTGCAATCATTATATGTAGTAAAATAGATTGAAATATCTGTAAATCTGAAGACTGTAGATGTCTCTTACAATCAGAGAACGTGTTAAATTCTTCTATTCTTTGATTTCTCTTTATTAGATTTTATTTTCTGTCAGTTGGGGGGTTGTTCTGTGTTCAGTATTTCTGCTTATAATTTGGAATGCTTGGATTGAGGTATTAAATGAGCAAAACTATATATCTTGTCTTTAATATGTAAGTGCAAGATAGTGATTCTTCTCTTGCTTTTTATCAAGCCCTTAATCTTTTCTATGCCACCTGTATAAATTAGTGCTGAAGAAAAAGCTACAGTGTGATCTAAGACTTTTCTACAGAAATGTTATATTAAAGCTCTTCATTTGAAAATCACAAGCTCAAAGATGTAATGACTTTCAGGTTCCTCCTTCCTAAATCATTCTCTGCATTGAATTGGTGGATGACTGAAGAAGTATCTGAATATAAAAATACAAGTGAGAGGAAAAAATCCTTTGTAGTTGTGCATACTGTGAATCCTACCAGAAATAAATGAAACTACATTAAACAAATGGCTAATAAAGAATGGAACATGAAGTAATTTAAATCACCATATGATGTTACAGCCTTGTAGAATGAGCAGTTGGATCAGTTAGGTTGGGGTAGGCCTGAGGTCAGTGAGCCCAAGCTGAACATCGTGAATGTTGCTCGAGGTGTGTGTCCAAAGCAGAGCAGGCACTGAGCTGTACCTGCTTCCTTCGAAGCTGTTGGCAAATCTCACTCTGAGTCCTACCACTAAAGAAGCTTGGTGCTTCATGCCCAAACAGTTGTTTGCCTGCTAGAATTAGCCCCATGCTCTCTCCAGCATCCTGGCATCCACAGGGTAGAACACTCATTGTTTTCATAACCATTTCCTCTTCCCTAGTACCACGTGAACCTTCACCGTGTGCAATGCAATAGGAACCAGGACTGTGTGCATTTAGGGTAAAAACAGAATCAAATTATTTATAATTTGTTACAACTTTATGTTTGTTGTATTTTCTCAGCCTCAGCGATGCTTTCCCTTCTTTTTTCCTTTATAGTTTTTTTTTACCTCACTGTGTCTTTCCAAATGTACACAGTAAGTTAGTCTAGCTCACGTAAATATGTTCCTCTAAATATTCTCCTTTAGGCATATTCCTGTAGTTTGGGTTTTCAAGAAGAAACATTATCTGAAAAATAAAGTTAATGATAAATATATAAAATGTTTACTCTTTAGGGTGTCTTGGGAGTTGTATTTCATATAGAGTGGCAGTGATTCATGGCTTCTCTTCATGATTCCGTCTGCATGTGCCTTTGGGGTGGCTTGCCTTGCCCACAATGCTGTGTCATTTGTTAGCCTTTGATTTTCATGACTGACATCTTGCTTTTGGCCTATTTCCTTCAGCTGGGCTGTTAAAAAAACAAAGGAATGTGCAGATGTGGGAAAAAGATAATCTTGGAAAGACCTGACTAATAATAATAATAAAAGAACAGAAAGCAGGTTTACTTTTACTGGTACACTAAGAATTAAAAAATCTGTGTTAGCCATGTTGGCATTGAGCAGAAAATTGAGGTATATGTACCACCATCTTTCAGTTGAAGGGTGATCGGTTACAGACAGCATCTAAGAACCAGCAATTTGGTTTCAGCCAGTCTAGGCAGGTAGTGATGTCAGTTGTTGTTTTCTCTTATAAATTCAGGAGAGATGTATAAAGTAATTCACCATTTATAAAAACAATAAAGTAGATGCTTCAGTTGGCTTTTTATCATTGTACTACAAGAAGCAGTAAAAGAAGAGCTCAAGAATTTAAAATCCATAAAAAGAAACATTTTAACACAGCGAGCAATTGAATTTCTTATTGCCAAACTATGTTTTTGTATTAAAAATCCAGGTAAGGCTAGATATAAACACTCACCATGTGTTCCCAGAAATGCTTGTTAATAACTTGTAGAAGATAAGAGAGGATTTTTGTTGTTTATTTTTTGGTTTGGGTTTTTTTTTTTTATCCATGAGATAAATAATCATGTTCTCGGGCTTACAGCAGTTCTAAAGGTCTGCAGAAATGAAAAAGGTACTGGGGTGTGTGGAGGAAGGAAATTTCCCGATTTGAGATGCGGTCCTTGTCCATTATGGAGTCTTGTGCATTTCCCTGGAAAGCATCCAGTAATAGATGCTGGCTCAGAAAGCAAGGGGACAGGTCTCCCTCCTTAGGGAAGCTTTTTAGCTACTGTATCTTTAGCTGTGCTCCAGTATGTGATTACTGCAACTCTACAATGAAAGGGGGGGGAAAAAGGAATAAAAGCTGAATTGTAAAAAAATATGAAGTTCTCACTGTTGTTAGTGAAATTTCATACTAAATGATTACAGTCTTAGAACGGGTCAGCTGAATGCTCAATACCAATCTGTGAGTAAGGGTTCTCAGTAAGTTTTTGAATAAATGAGGACACCTCAGAGTGTGCCTGGATGTCTGAGGACTGAGTCACAGCGTGTGTGGGGAGGCTGAGCACACAGCTTGCTGTTACATGTGACTGTGAGTGCGTCACTCCAAGCTTCAGGTGTTGACTTGGATTTTCTTAGGAATGGCCTTCATACGTTGCAGTCTTCCAGTCTGAGGAGCTGGCTCAGCTTTATATAAAACAGGCTGTAACCAGCATTTAACTTGAGACTTCTTTTTTCAGGTACTGGAGCTTAGGGCAGTAATTGAGTGTAGTACAGCTTGTACTGGGACGTGTGTGTGAACACTTCTGTACTTTTTCGGCCATCCAGGCAGCTGTAGCAGCAGTCTGGAGTCAGCCCTGGCTGCTGGTCCTCCCCGAACCGTGGGCCCACATGGCCCCGCCGGAGGCAGGGACGTGCCCAGCGCTTCCTCGCAGACTCTGCGGTCGCCTTGAAGCCGTTCCCGGTGGATGCTCCTCCCTGGAGGCTCGGCCCGCAGTGTGCTGGGGGCCCGCAGTGTGCTGGGGGCCCGCTGCCCTCAGGGCGCCCAGGCTGCAGCCCCTGGCAGCCTTCGCCCTCCTCCCCGGGCACCCCTTGGTTTGCAGCCCAGCCTGTCTGGGTGCTGGGTTGCCCGGGGCCAGCCGCCTTGCCAGTGGGCTGGGGTGCCCTGTGTCCTGCCAGACAGCCCACCGAGGCTGGCTGCTGACTGAAACTTGAGAGAGCTTCCTTGATCAGTGCCTTGCACTTGGCCTTTTTTCACACCGTTATGTTTCCCTTGTTTTTTCTCCTCCTCAGCCTGTGATAGGCGCCGCAGTGCCTCTTACTGGTGCACAAGTTTTTAGTGATTTTAAGCACCTTTATGTTCTGTGCAGGTCATTCCTCTAACTGTGTTTTAGCACTTGCTAATTTGTCAGTAATGGTAGTCTCCAGAATGGCAATTAGTGAACAGAGGAAGGTTGCACTGTGTGATGGAGCAGCCAGGCTTCCCTTAAACCTGTTTGTCTCCACACACACCCCCAAACCCCCACTTGTTTTCAGCTACATATCAGTCTGCAGGTAATAGAAGTGTAAATTGCTTTATGTAGGCACTACTGACAAGTCTATTTGGTGCCAATTCTCAGCTTTTTTTGCTTTTAAGAATTCACTGAACATGCTGTTCAGAATTAACTTGCACTCCAGTATTGCTAAAATCAAGCGTATCACACTAACATATCGGTCTTTTCCGTCACCCTTGAATCTCTTCAGGCATGGCAGTATGGACATGTAGGTGAAGGGTTTCTGTTATGTTCTCCTTTTGCTTGTGTTAGTACTACCTGAAAGTTGAAAGCAAAAGCACTTGAGTTCTCAAAGACAGAAGACATATTGCAAGGCTTAAAGTCTCTTCCTCAGTGTTTCTGTGGCACATTTACTGTTCTGCCATGTAAAAACTAAGTAGATGCTACAAAGGCTTTTAAATTAAGCTGTGAATTTCTTCTATTGATTGGAGTGCATCTATTCATTGAATTTAGTTCTTTACCTATTCTGCTATCATTTTATTAATACTAATTAACACAAATGCTGCCACAAAATAAAGCCTTTCTAAGGTCATGGAGTCAAGCATTCAAAGAGAAGGAAGGTTCGGCAGACTCAGTATTTTCTCTGTTTTTCTATGAAGTGCTTTCTTATGCCTCTAATCAGGGAATGAGACAGCAACAGCAACATCATTTATGTTAACCTGTGCTTTGCTTGTTTCTTGGAAAAGCTGCTGTGCATGTTGGTCTCATAGCACCAGTTTCAGCTTGAAGAAAAAGGCTGGATAAAACTTAGAACTAATAATATATCTTCTCTCAGGAGAAATGTGTTTGAAAATATCAACCATTTATACAACCTATCTCCTTCTAAAAGGCAAAACACTTGTTGTGTAGCAGTGTTTGTTTTTGTGAGTCTAAAGATAACGCTCTCCTTGAGACTGTTAGCAATGTCCAGTTGGACGTTGCTGGCAAAGGTGGAAGAAGCAGCCTCATTCCTATCACTGGTGTGGGCTTTACAGTGGCACAGAGCGAGCCAGCTATTGCCCAACACTTTGTCAGAGCTGTAAATTATGTGCCATTCCCTCCAAGTCTGAATGGGGATATCTGCTGAACTAGGTTTAACTTGGTGTTATTTTTAGAACAAATTACATTGATTGCATACTATTTCAAAGGCCCCAAGTAATAAAGTACACAATTAAATGTATCTGACTAGTTTAATTTCTCTGTGTGGTTTTTGGTATAAAAACTTAACCATTTGTTTTCCAGACTCTTCTGGCAAAGATTTTGGTCCTACTCTGGGATTAAAGAAGTCCAGTTCTCTTGAGAGTCTCCAGACTGCTGTGGCTGAAGTAAGGAAGAACGAACTCCCTTTTCACAGACCTAGGCCTCACGTGGTGCGGGGTCGGGGATGTAACGAGAGTTTCCGAGCCGCCATTGACAAGTCTTACGATGGACCTGAGGATGGAGAAGAGGGTACGTCGCCGATGGCACCGACTGAGGGAGCCACCTTCGCTTAGCACTGCTGAGGGCCAGCTCAGTGGAGCGCCGTGAGCAAGCGATTTAGTCCAATTGGAGCTGATCACATTTTAAAAGCCGTTCACATCTTCCACTGAATAGAGCTGTCTTTGTAGTACCCCATCCAACCTTGACTGGGTTTAGTGTAAAGTCTTTCACTGATCTCCTTTGGGGCAGGGGGGTGGGTTGGAGGATTTAGAACTCAATCCTTAAATAATTACGTTTTTCAACTTCAAGAAGCAGCTGCTTTCTTCAGATTACATTAAAAATTATCTCTCTTGTTTTACAATTCCCCCTTTTCCAGCCAGGAAATTTGTTTCATGTCGTAGATAAGGCAGAGTGTATTGATAGCACCCTGCTGCTCGTTCTGTCGCTGTGGGTTTTATAGACCCCAGTCTGGAAATACATCTCCTTTAGTTTGGAGCGTAAAACTGTGCTTGGATCCTGAGCCCCCCAAATTGAAAGAACACAGCTCTTTTCCAGCCAGACAGAACATTTTATCTTTTTCTTGTTCAGCCACTAAAACAGAAAGATTCCAGGGAGTGAATGAAGTCATTTTGTTACATAGGTTGGTCATGTCAGTCACCACGATCTCTTGTTGAAGTAAGCTCTCGGTGTTTGAAACCCAGCACGTGGTTTTCTTGAGCTGATGGAGGTTAACAAGCTAGATTTTCAAACAGAATAGTGCTTTCCTGTGTCAGGATTTTTATATCAGGAACAATAGCTAGAAAACAATTCATAAAAATAATTCTGTGTTTAATTTGCAATACAAATCTGTTTGAATCCACTAGATCTGTTTAGTCTGCTTTTTAAATTGTTCAATTAAATGAGTAAGTGTTGTGAGTCATTTGAGCTCTTTGTAGACACTCTTGCTGTATTTCGCATGTTTGCATTTCAGTGGCCCGTAGCCATCCTCACTGCTTCTTTTTCGTTCTGTGCAGATGGTGGCTCTGATAAGAGCTCTCACTGTGGTCAAGAAGCTCAAAATGTGCAATCTGCCCCTCCAGGGAACCCTGAAATAGAAGATGCAGAAATCAAAGCAAAGAAAGACAAAAAAAACAGGGAGAAAGAGAAGAAAAAGGGCAAATCTAAAATCAAAGAGAAGAAAAGGAAGGAAGAAAATGAAGATCCAGAAAAGAAAAAGAAGAAAGGCTTTGGTGTCATGTTGAGGTATGGCATTTTACGAAGCAAAACAGCCACCCATTCTTGTTATAAGATAGGAAACAACCGATGTTCTCATAAAGTAGTGGGAAAATTATTTCACTTGGACTCAAATAATGTTTATGTTATTGAAAAAGAAAGCAGTTTATACTTTTACACCAAACTTGTAACTGCGGCAGAAGACATTTGGCAGACAAAATGTCTTTTTGTGCCTTTGAAATGCATTCCCATATGTCAGAAAAGATTCGAGGTTTCAGGCTTAAAACAAGCATGTATCAGTGGGGAAGGATTTGTGGGGAGTGTTTCTGAGTAATACAAGTCCTGCTCCCACACTCAGACCTTTGCCTTCTCTTCCCTTGCTTATCTGCTTCCTTCACAAGCTGCAGGGAGAGCAGAATTCCTTGTGTTACTGTAAAAGGCCTACTAACATTTGCAGTTGCTGAAAACCACTACCTATGATAAAAATCTTTGCTTCGTGGCTTCAGCCATTGCCTGCAGTGAACAAAAGCTCACTGTCCTCCCTGCCCAGCATGCAAGTGTTTGAATTTTTCTGTGGCCGTTTGTTCTGTGTCTCTGTATGCTCTGAAGTCATCAGAGTTCTTCAGGCTGTTTCCTTGCTCTCGCTGGAACCTTTGGTGCTGTAGGCATTCTGGTTGCTATCACCCTTCCTTCTGGTACCTGTTGTGTCTCTGGAGGATTTAAGTGTTTCTGTTTTAAGTAGCTCTTTACATTTGATACAGGGTATGTGATGAAATTTTTTGGTCACCTGGAGGAGACTAAACTGAAGGACCATGTGATTACTTACAGCACTGAACACTTAATGTTAGCTTTAGGAGGCTATTGGTGTTTCTTGTCATGCTGTATTGTAGACAAGACATATATGAAAGCCACAATCATTGCTTAGACAAGGATACATTTAACTAGTAATCTAAGAAATTCAGCTGCAAGCTCACTCACTGATTATGGTCTTCATTAGGATGTATAATGTATGAACTTGCCTTACAACTTTCTGTTGCTATGTCCTCTAGAGAAAAATTACTTGTGTTATATTAACGTGGAAGATTTTAGCTGACTTTCTTCCACGTTTCAGCAATTGTCCTGTCAACTTTTGAACACTGTGGAGACATTGTCAAAAATAAACAGGCAAGCCTGTGTGCCAGATTTGCATGATTTCAACAGTTGTTAGTGTTCATAAGATGAAGGTACCTGGCTATACCAGTCTGCTTTGAAATGGGACTCCTCGGGAGCAGAGGAGGTGTGTACACACACCTGTGCCTTGCATGTGCATTTGTGTTCCTACATTTGTGTTAAAGAAATAGGACTTAACACGGAACAGTAGTCAAAAACTGAATAATTAGGAATGTGACTTTAAAAACTCTGTCTTAAGCTCAATATCTATTTTCACTCTTTTTAGCTCTTTGGCAGGAGTAGGAAAGAGGAGGGGAGTGGCACAGAGGTGTGACAAAAGGATAAGTACTGTTTCAGGTATCAAAGATAGTTAGCAGATTCAAAGTTTGAATTGTAAAGTCTCACAGGGGTATGGTATTTGAGCCAGAAAGAACATGGGATGACATCAGAATCCAAAACAAGCTATTGTAGTTGACAGAAACTCTGATAATGGTCAACATGCAAAGCTGGTAACAGTAGGTTACCATTTGTAGTGATTCCCTTTTTCAGAGTATATTCCACATTTTGGTAGTACACGAGTTTATACATCTGCTCTCTCCATAAGCTTGTCTTTGGTTTAGATTGATAGTTTTCCCAGCTGACAGTAATTGTTAATAATATTTATCTGTATGGCAGCACAGAATGGGAATTTCTGTCCCATACCATTGAAAATCTCTACAAAACAACAAAGATGGAAGCAACATATTATAATAAACAGAGAAGGGGGAGTAGGTAAGAACTAACAGTTCAGCTGGGAAGTTTTTAGAGGTTCTGCATCCTTGTCGGTGTTTCTTTCCAGAATTTATAGAACTTGAAAAGAAATTCCTTCCTGAAAAGGTGAGAGTCCTAGGGAATCCTAGCCATGATAGAAGTGAAAGAAAGGTGCAGACCTGTAAAGTAGGGATTGAACAAGAGCAACCAGTGTGAGTTTACAAAAGAATTGGGGACCGTATGTCCTGGGCAAGATGAGCAAATCCAGGCTGGTGTTTTTTCAGACAGAAACTGCTGCGTATGACATGAAAAACAAAACCAGTTGAAATTGAATGTTTTTAAAAGAAATAATAGGGAACTAGTAATGGAATTCAGAACAGGTCAAATACCAACTAAATATTGGATTCAAAAGGTATTTTTTCAAACTGGAATCTTGTACTGATGTGAAGGGTGAGGAGTGTCAGGAGGGATGGGGAGGAGGTTTGAATTAGAAGTATTTTAGCAACACGGATGGAAAGAAACATCCAGATTTTTTTATGACGTTGTGGGAATGAAACTGGCATGTTTTATTGGTAGAACATCTGTGGAAGGAAAGAGAGAAGTTTAAGATGACAAAAGTTGTGAGCTTCTGCAGCAGGCCAGGTGGCTACTAATTCTTGGTATCTTAAGAGAAAGAAGTAGAGAGAAGTATTTCGAAGCTGAGACGAGCCCAGTTTTTGACATGATGAATTTAAATTGGAAAGGGAACCTGCCACATAGGGGGCATTATAAATGTAAACATTGTAGTGGAGCAGAAAGCTTGATGGAGAGGGAAATCTGTGCCTTTTGCAGGTACGGTGGTGTTTGTGCTGTGAATCCCCCATGAGTGAGACCACCAAAAGGAGGAGCAAGGAACAGAGCCCTTGTTAGACTGACAGGAGAGATAAAGCCAAGGGAAAAGAAGTTAAGAAAGCAAGTGGCAGGAGTGAGAAGAGGAATTGTATTCCTGGGACCAGGCAATGTGGTGAATTTTTTCATCTAGTCTGGTGACTGCAGCCATGTGACTGATCCTACCGGGAGCTGGAACCCCCGCTCCGGTATGTTCGTACTGTTGGTAGCTCGTGGGCAGCTTTGTTCAGAGCTATTTCAGCTGTGCCTGCGTGGTTCTGCTGTGCTGCGAGATGCATCCAAACAGAAAAACAGACTTGCTGAACCCATGTCAAAATTGGCTTGAGATAAGTAGGAATTGAGCATCTGTGGTGAAAGCTCCAGGACCAGAAGGACAATGAAAAAGAGAGATCTTGCCAGAAAGCTCAGCGCTAATTAAGACACATGCGTTTTCTGGTGAATGACGTGGGGTCAGGTGTAAAGGACAAAAGAAAGTAGAATTTGAGGCTGAAACAGCTGCTGGAAAAGTCCCACTTGTCCATGGTGGGATTTTTGTGCTATGCTTGCTGGGTCACACATACAGCTGTAACAAGTTTTACCTTGATAATGGCCATGTGAATTGGCTGGTTTCTGCTTTATAATCAATAACAAAGCATTTCAAGATATTAAAACCAAATCCAAGTATTCAGCTGTAGTACAAGAGTTGTTGAGCTTTAGTCTTTTGCATCTGAGATTTTTGAACATATTGGAATTGCTACTGCATTGGTTTTTTGCCTTTTTTTTTTTTAATTTAACAACAGAAAATAGCAAAGCTGTTAGCAGTTGCTAACAGATTTCACTTACTGCCTCATCTGTTGCTCAGCTGCTATTTACTTGTAGTTCCTGGTCTTTTTTTACACATACAAAAAGAAGAATGATTGCTTTCCTGCTAAGCTTTTCCTTGATTGAAGCTTTATTTAGGTGACTGTGATTCAAGGAGACCATCAAGAAATCATGCTTTTATTTTTATTTTTGTAATCATTGTTTTTTTAAAAGTCCTGTTTTTTTCACTCGGTATTAACTGAAACTCTTGGCTGCAGCATATTAACAACTGTGGCATTTGGGCAAAGTAGGTTAATGTACTGGAGGCTGAAATGCAGATGACACTGGTTAAAGTCTCTGTAATCCAAAGTACGATTTCCCTGTGGTGCTGACTTCACAGTGTTTTGTTTCCTTGGTTGGTTCTGATGCATATATTGCCTGCCTTAGTTCTGAAGGTGTGTATGTGCTGTCCAAAGAACAACAAAAATTGGCTCTTAACTGGTTTTGTGTAACATTGTCCAAGGAGCATTATATTTTACTTTTTTATGTTTTCTGGCACATAGTGCTGTCATTATTCACTAATAACCCACCACTAGACAACAGACAGAACAGTAAATTGATACTGTGTATCAAGAAAACAACTACATTAAATACTTTCATTACTGGAGCTGTGATGAAATGTATATACTTGAGTCTCAGGAAAAGGCTGGTGTCTAGCATCTACACGGAATCTTTTTCAGAACAGAAATAATACTGAGTTCTGTGCAGATACATAAGAGCAGCAAGATTTCACAATGCCACATTTGATTCTTGGTTCATCCCTTTTCTCATGTTGAGCCGACTGATTCTTTCAGGGCACTGTGAGTCCTAGAAGACTGCTGGACCTCAAATGAGCTTCCCTGTACTTTTTCTTTTTGAAGGTGTTCAGTATTTTCAGGAGAAACACTGTAGTGAAACAGCATATTTGTGCCTTTGAAAAAAGGTAGTGTGTAGTTTCATTGTTTAGAACTGTCAAAATCTTTGTGAGGAGGGCTCTGTGGGCTGTTTGGAAGGGTTAATTAACCCATTGGTGCAGGCTGTTACAAATCCCTGATGCTGAACATTAATGCAAAGTGTATTATCACTTAGGACCGAGAACGCAAAACTGATCTAACCACGAGGTTAATAAAATAAATTTAAAAATTATTCCTCAGTTTGCTAGGTGATGAACTCCAGATTTTAAATTTGGGGTCTATAGTTATTGAATTGCCATGCTTTGAAAAACTATCAAAATATTCTCTCCTAACAAAGGTAGGCTTTGTGTTTCTAAATTAAGTTGGCAGAAGACTGAACCTTTAAATCACCAGGGAAATGTGACCTCTGCCGTGCAGTGCAGTTCTGTATCCTAATCCCATAGCAGTTGTTACAGTGCTGGAGTATAATAAATGTAAGTCTATGGCTCTCTCTACCTTTTCCAGATAGTGATTGTAAAAATTCTGGGCAGCCCTTTCAGTTTTATGGATATGAAGGTAAGATAGCTAATGGACTGCAGCCACACCAATGGCATTTTAATAGGTAGCTCCCCCAGGCAGAGACCAGGAGGCTGAAGTCATAATTTTTTTTTGTGGTATAAAAATCTAAGAGCAAGGATGTAATTGGTGACTCAGAGTAAAGAGTTGTGCTGAGCTGGAGTGCAGTGGGAGAGCACTCTCTCATTCAGTCTTCATTTCTAGGCTGGGCTCAGGAAGAAAAAAACAACCAACCTTCCTCATATAAAGCAGTGCTTGTCAACTTGACTGTTTCACTAGAAAATATTTTAAAATTAGTATAGGTGAGAAAATGTCTGTCCTCCAGCAGTATTGCACATCAACTATGACTTGCATATTTGTGCACGTATACCTATAACTGCAAGCCCAGGAAGCAGGAATATGTATGTGTGTATTAGTTAGATTTGCTTTTTGTTCTTCAGAAAGAGTGCAATTTCCCACATAATAGTTCATCTTAAATTATTTACCTTCCATTTCACAATATGAGCCATGAATATTTTATTTTTTGTCCCTTTAATTTGCCAATTTTCCTTTGAGCTAAGTGCCTTAGTGATTTTAATTTTTCATTCTAGTTGGAAGACAGAAATGACCCTTTTTTCATTACTACTATTATAGGCCTTGTGCTCAGAATGATACTTTTTACAGCCAGCACTGTTGAGCCTGTAATGGTATTGCAGAGTAGATAGCATAATATACAGATATTGACTTCCATTAAGTATGGCACTATGATAGCTTATGGAGAGACTTTTTTTTCTACTCTGTTACCCTTAGAAGTTGAGTGTTGAAGAAGAAAAGGTAGCAATATATGACGAAGGAGCAAACAATAAAGATGTGACTTGTTGGAGAGAGGTGGTGTATATAACTTTCTTCTGTATTTATCTGTGTATGATGCTAGGAATCAGTATGGACATGGATAGATAAAAAAAACCCCACAACTAGATTAAATTATGTTTTAATTAGCCTGAAGTTATTTTCGATTTTTTTGTCCTCAATTGCAAAATGATCTGAGATGGATAATGTGTATTTGAAAGACACCATCAGTTAACGAGGCAGATGAGTTATTTAGAGGCCTTGATTTCCTTCTGCGTAATAAAATTCCCACTTTTCATTTAGGTAAATTAGTAAATAAAACTCCACTTTTCTTTAAAGAGCGTAAGAACATGAGAGAGAGGATATATCTAGTCAATTTAATCTACCTCAAATTTGTCAAGTATTTTAATCCAAAAAAACACCAAACAACCATTTCATTTTATGTGTATGACTTTTTCTTTTCCTCCACCATGTTAATTCCTCCTTGGCTGCATTCATAGTCAGACTAAAGCAGAGAAAATAAGGGGGTTTTGTACTAAAAATGATCGTGCAGACTGCCTACTAAAGGCTGATTTGTTTAATTAAGCATCTGTTCTCCCCTTAATATGCATGCATAAATCTCATTAACGTTAGATGTATGCAAGTGCAATGAAGAATAGACCCCTCACTCTCATTACTGAACTTGGATAACAAGATTTATATTTACTTAACAGATCAGAGCAGAAAGTTCCCTGTGACTATTTAAAAGGGCTCGAAATTACAAACTGTTTGCAAGGAGCATGTTTTTTGTGAAATACTTGCATGTTCACTTCAAGTTGAAATATCATTATTCAAGTCATTACTAAGCAAAAAAAAAAAAAAAAAAAAAAAGCAGCGTGCTTTGTCTGTGAGGATTAACTTCGTGCCTTAAATTCTACTTAAATGGATGCTGGCCTATTTAATATTGACCTCTGTGCATGCCACAACTGCTAAAAGTAAACCCCAGGTATTTTCTGGAGGTAGCATATTTCTTCTAAGTGCTTGTCTCTAATCTCCCGAGAAATGTGTTCTGCAAGAAGAGTCCTAGAAAGCAAAGTCTGCTCTTGGGGAATACTGAACACTGCAGCGCTGCGTTCATCCATCCTTCACTAGAGTTGGATGTTACTTGCTCTAAAATCCTCCTAAAATCTAGCTGAGGATAAAACTTGAATTCCGTGTGTTCTATATAAATTGTGGTGCATGGGGAATTTCTGTAGGTAGTACAGATGCATTATGGTTAAAAGTCCTAGAGGGTTTAAAGTCATGCCCACAAGAATTAGAATTAAGGCTTCCTGTGCCGCATTTTAACCAATAAATACGTGTTTTGCTCAGGAATACAGTGCAGAGTATAAGTTCTGCCTTGATACCAAAAGAAACAACAGGCTTTTGCTGATTTTCTGAATCAGTAGTTCTTGCAATATGGTACCGTGGTAAATGGGGGGATTCGGGGGAGAGACAACAATTATCAGAGAAGTTATACAGAAGGGGACTCCTGACAGATTCCTTAGCTACAGAGTGCTGGTGGGTGCTGGTTTAATAGGTATTGCCATTAACAGCCATCTGTAGAGAAAATTAAATGTACTCATCTCACTGAATTATGATTTATGCCGCACAACGCAGTCAAACCAAAGTAATATTTATATCATAGTGCAGAGTCATTGATTAAATGCACATGGCATCTCAAATCCAGTTGACATTTTAAGTCGAAATGATTGCAGACATGTGGTCATTTATTTAACTATTACTTTAAAAAATGTGTCTCTATTTGTTATTAATAGAAGAAAGTCAGACCTGACCAATATTTCAATAGGCTGACCTTTTGTTTTGCTGACATATAAAAGGAACAAAGCTCCTTTTGGGGTAGTCACAATTTCAGAGCATATGAAGTATGCTAGCTTCAGAAAAAACCTGACCCCTTGAACTGCTCTGTCTCTTTCTTCCCTCTTTTTTTCCACACGGGATTTTTGAAAGAAAATGAAGAAGAGATGGTTTAGGAGATAGGAAAAGTTTTAGGTTTGGGGTTAGATAGGAGAAGGTTTAGGAGATACTGTGAGAGAGGCTTTGTTTCAAATGCCTGCTCTGCTACTGATTTATTGGGAATCACTGGTTAACTCAGCCTCGGTTTTTACACAAAAGTTATCCTCTGTGCTTGTAAAAAATGATAATAACAACATTTCCCTGCTCTATATTGTCATTGTTCAGCTAAACCTGTTAAAAATTAAGTACATTTGAAAACTAGTCTGGTTACTCCTGTAACAGTGTAGTAGGCAAATAGTTTTATTCTTAAGAAAATGAAAAAGTAGTGAAGTTTCATGTGATTTTGTGAAACTAATTTTCCTCAATCTCTTGGATTCTTTCCACTCACTCAGAGGATGACTTACTGTCTTTCCTTTTACTTCTCCCCCAGTGATAGTGATCACTCTCATTTGTTAATCTCCTGGTGCCCAGTGTCTTATTTCCACGTAGCATCTCATTATTGCTTACTTTCCCCAACATCTTTAGCAAACTTTGGTCAGTTCTCTCCTTGGAAAAAAAGTACAAAGCAAGCCCATCCTGGTTTGCAGCTCAGCCTTCTGGTGTTGCACTATAGGGAACTGTGTGACAGTACTGGGTCGCTCACCCATTCTTGCTGCTGCTTACTGCCTGTGGTGCCGAGCTGGGGTTTCCTTCTCCTCCCTGTACTACCTCCTAGCTACAGGTGCTCTCACCTTCAGAAATGCTTTTTGGAATATAATGCCTCAGAGCTATAGCTGGCTTTCTATATTATACCCTGATTTTATGTTGTCTTGCTAGAAAAAAAAAGTTTTTCATTTCAAATTTACCATGGGCAAACTATTTTTTTCTCTGCAGATTAGTCCTCTTGTTGTCCTTACTCTGTCATCGTGAAGACTAGCAGCATCTTCCCCCTTTCACAAAAGCCCTATAAGGGAAGTCATCTTTTCATGAACCTTAAATCCACTCAGAGGGGCAGTGTCTAAAATTTGCTGACTTACTACACGGCACGCTGAAGACATGACCACACAGAAATTTCTTCCCTCTCTGCTTGGACTCCTGTTGCTTCCAGATTCTGTGAGTCTCTCTTGTGGCTCACTCTGGTCCTGGTTCTGAGTGCTCGCGCCTGCCCGTGCCAGCTCCAGCTCAGTTCCCTTCCCGCTCCGGTCTGTGTTACGTGGCCGCTGTGGTCACCTGCTTTGAGCAGCCACAAGCACTCACAGCCTTTGAAGGCAGCACTTTGCCTTCTACTGCAACATTTGCAGAGAGTCTGGCAGAAAGTGTTTTATACGGCTTTCAAGTTCCCTGAGAGTTGCCTCTGCTGCAAAACATCCGCCATGTGTGTGAGCACTGGCAAGGCTAAATGAAGGATGAAGTAAGGCTTTACATCCTTTCTGCCCCAGCTCCTGCTTTCCGTCAGTGAGAAAAGCTCTTTACAGCTTCCTGCTCTGCACCACATTTGGCCATGTCCCATTCACCTCCACCTCTCCTCATTTGTTCGGATGCGAATGCAAAGGTTCAGGATTGATCCTTACCCAGCAGTTCCAGCTCATTCAGCTGTTCACTTAGCAGGTAACTGGTGCTCCTGTCACCTCCAGCCCTTCATCCTGGGCAATGCTTGTTTGTCACAAACCAAGAGGTTTCTGCTTTTGTTACTTTCTCCTCCTCTCTACACCATTCTGCAGCCTGGGCTCTCTCCTGTCCTGGTTGTCACCCAGCTTATGCAGAGCCTTGAGTAAAAAGCCCAGCAGAGTTCCTTGGTCTGGGCTCTGCCCTCAGTGTGGGTTGCTTCTACTCTGCATCTTGTCATGAGCAGCAACTGCTCTGATTTCTCAGTGGTCACAATAATGTTTGGCATTTACCATACAAGTTAATTATGCTATCAAGTGCTTCCCTCACAAATATATTTACATTCAAAGAATCTTCCCCTGCTTGCTTCCTTTATTCAGTGAAAATGACATCTCTAGGGTCTTGGCTTGGCCCTGGTGCATGTGAGAGAATTTGATCTTGCTCTTTAGGCATCTTGGAATAATTCTTAGGGGTGAAAATGAAGAGGTCCTCCTTTTTCCCTTTCTGTTTGTGCAACTTCCCACTTTTCCTCTATTTTGTTGTCGTTGTGGAGAAGAAACAGTAAAGAATGAATAGAAAGTAACCAGGGCAAATATAAAATGTTAGCCAAATGCTGACATGAAAGAACCTGTCCCCCTCTGTGTGTTAAAAATTCTGTCTGTGTGTATATCTAGTACAAGATACATGGGCCACTAAGTATCAGCTATAGCTCTTTAGCATTTAACTTCAGTATTGAGTTTGAAGTAATGAACTGTGTGCCTGTGCCATTCATTGTCCCTTATTTGAAAGCAGTGAATACCTGGCCCCACACTAACCCCAGCTTATCATCAGATTGGTTGGTAGTAATGTGTAAATAGAATTGTAAAGCTATTTTCTGGTGACAGAAGGCCACCATTGTAGTTTGCTATTTTCCTTCTGGCCAAAGAAACCTGGTGAGTAATGAGTCAGGCACTGTGCATTCTACCTCTGTCATCTTCGTGTTTAGCTTTTTATCCTCTAATGTGGAAGCGTGTATTGCAGTAGCTCAGGGTAACAGACATCCTAATGTTCTGGTTTTAATTAAAATTAGATTGAGGAAATAAACAATTCAAAGAAGTTCGCTTTCCTTTTTGTGTCCACCCCCACCCCCCTACACAAAGATGCTTTCCATATCTTCTGTGTTTGGAAGTGTTTCTTTTCATTCACATGCTCTTGGATTGTTCAGGCTCCCGAACAGACAGCTTCCCTAACAGACAGCGAGGAAGGACTCTCAAGGAAGCTCACTTTTATTCATTTAGTCTTCTTAGCAATACGTGGTTTTAAATTATTGATCTTTTTGTCTGTTTGGTTTGATACGGGTTGTAGTGTAAAATACAAGTTTTTATGTAAATCTTTGTCAAAATGAAGATTTCAGAAAGCCAAACTACACTGCTTTTGAGAAAAAATTTCCACAAAACAGCTGCAGATTAATTTTAGTGACGGTAGATGTGTATAGATACACCAGAGAGTGAGTTAGTTACTCAAAAAGAAATTAGCAAACATTTCTTTCCTTTAAAATGGCAGATTATTATGATTGTAAGTGCTGCAATAGGTTAATGTACCTCTTCATCTCTGAAGACCTCTGCCTCTTCTCTTTTGTAATTAATTCCTATTTAGGCTATTTTAGCTTGGTTGTCATTTGTCGCTTCCCAAGCCATCAGTCATCTGCAGCAGCGGAGGGTGCTGTAGGCAGGATCAGGCACAGCTCCAGGAGCTCTGGGCTGAAATGGCTTGGGAAGATAAGAAGAGAAATTTCTAGGTATAGATTTGCTTTGAATCCTCTCTGCCTATAGCAGTGGTGTCAGCTGCTCTGTTCCTACGTGTCAGACGTTTGCTAATTTCGGTAATTGCACAGTGGAAGTTGTATTTACATACGTGGGGTATGAACGCTGACTCTGTTCTGTAAGGCCTCTGTGAGAACCTCTGAATCCTGAGGTGCTGGTCCTCTCTGAACTGCACGGTTTGTTGACTTGCCTGTGAAGTCTGGTGTACCCTGTGAGTAGGGAAACCTGATTTGGCGATGCAAGCTTGCTAATTCTGAGTGGATTTCTGGCTTTAGTCCCCAGTGCTGAAATGAAGCGAATTTTGGGTTATTGCATCTCCTGCGTGGAAAATACTATTAAAAATCTGTGTCTTAGAGATACTTGAGTATCTTACAAAGACTCACATGTTTCTGGCATGCTTGGAGGCGAGGAAGGAAGCCACACTCATACAAAATATGTGTTCTAGTGGTCTAATTAGAAACACACCAAATTTTAGGCAGTCTAAAATATGCTAACAAAATTATTCCAGTAACAGTATATTTATTTAGTTCATCCTTAACATTTACTCTGGTTTAAATACCAGCTTCCTCTGTCTTGTAGGGATATTCAGATTGGAGAGAATGAGTTTAATCTTTTTTGGTTTTAGGCTAGAGTTTAAAGAAATTGAAAGATGATGTTCCTGTCATAGTGGGAAGAAGGATCACTACTGGCCCTAGATCAGCTGTGGAAAACTTACATTATACCATAAACTGCTGTCCATGCACTTGCATGGAATTGAAAGTGGAGCACAGACAAAATGATCTTTCACTAGAGAAGATTAAAAAGAAGAAAAGAAAAAAGAAAGAAAATAAAAGTAACCAGCTCCTCCAGAACAAGGGGGGAAAAGTGAGGATTGAGGTTCAGAATAAGTGAATAGTTAGATTTACTTGAGTGTTAAAGCCTCAATCCAGCAGAATAAAGTAATAGACTACAGGTGTATTATATGTGCTTCTGTCTTCTTTGTTCTAGATCTTTATTGAAACAATATGTTCACACCATAATAAAAGGCTCCAGTGGAGCTACAATTAAAATCCATAGGTAACTCCTTTGGGAAGTGTGCTTGTTATCTGTAAGGATTGTGTGTGTGAGTTTAATTCACTCATCACATGTAGAAACTCAGAATTTTCTACCTTTGCTATTTTAACCTGTTACCTTATTCTTGTATTTTTATGGAACTCATGTGTTAGCACATAAATCTTTGGAAGTATTATATATTAGTTTCCAGAATATCAAGTAAAAGGCTGCGTCTCTTTTTTTTTTACTAACTATTTCTGTCTCTATTATAAAGAACAGCAAAAGATTAGGAGAGGAGGTGATGGATTTGTGTTTGCATACTATAAATACTCTAGGAGAGGGGAACAAGGAGATGCTTAGGGGCTAAAAGGAGCTTCTTTACGGTAGAATATTCTTGTCACATCACTACATGTGCCTCATCTTCTCAAGGTCACACAGGCGCTCAAAGACGTTGAACCAGCCCACGCCTGGAAAAAAGCATGTTTGACAGAGTATTGTATTAATGGCTTCGTGGGACACCAGGAGCATTTGTTGATCTTGGCTGTCAGTTTATTGTCTTTCTCAGTCTTTATTTATTTTGTGTACGTCAGCCATTCACTGTGTACCTTGGGACACAAATTGCCTATAACAGATCAAATTTGCTGGTCAAAGGTTAAGTCACTCTCATGAGGCTGTTTGCCTGTGATAGCAGTGGTGTCTGTTGGCTTTGATACCACAGTTAGTGCAGTAATACTGTCATGGCTTTGCACAATCATTGAAGCTCCATAGAAAGTTCTAGCGTTCCAGGTAGACACCAACAAATTCCTTGGTCAATTTGGGTTCTCCTTACTCGAGCAGATTTCTTTGTGAGGAATCTTACGTGTTGTATTTAGAAAATACAAGTCGGACTGAAACCAGGAGAATGATTTCTGTAGAGAGGAGTTCTTGTTTACAGGGCCCGACATTTTATGTTGTCCAGCCATGTTTAGACCAGTTCCATCCTTAAGTTTTCACATAAGTAAATGGAAAATTATGTTGAACATCTAGGTTTCTGTTTAATATCCACCGTGCAGAGCAGCTACAGACCTAAACCAAGTCTACAATATAATGGTTGATATGGAAATGTGTAATATAAGTCAGAGGAAATTTCATATTTAGTATTGATCAGAGAAGGAATGAGAATATGGAATTAAATTAGTTGCCTAAAATGTTGTGCTGATTTATAAGCAGAAAGGAAAAGATCATAAATTAAGCACTGACGTATGAGGTTTTCACTCTGTTTGTAAATATTGACTTGAAATGAGCTTTAAAAAGCAATTAAAAATTAAAAATTGTGGTTGGTAGCTTTCTCAAGGACCCAGTTTCAAAGGCTGACCAAACAGAAGAGTGAAACCAAAATAAAACATCAGGGAAGAGGGAAAGAAAGCCAAGCTGGAAATCAACTTAAATTGATACAGTGTCTGTATACAGATAATTGAAGCCATGAGATTTAATTAAAATTACCAAGTGGATGTTGCTATCAAGAATGAGACAGTGAGACTTAAACAAAATTTCTCTGAATGCGTATGGGGAATTTTAGGAGCAAGATAAGAAAAAGAACAATTTTACTGTTGGCTGTAGAGAAAGGTATTCACTGAAAAACAGCTCAAGCTGTGGACATTTTCCAGGACCCCTGGGTACCAAATTTCAAGGATAATCAAATGCTCTATAAAAACATCTTGTGATCAATTCTATTGAATGGCACAGAGGAGTTGCATTGAATCAACAGAGATGACAATCCATTTGGCTGAGCAAAGAAAGATCGTTACAGACCTTTAATACGGCAGCTTCAGTTCCGTATCTGTCCACTTTGGAACTTGGACTTGTAATAATTGTGTTGGTCTCTTGAAAAAACAAAACTTTAATAAAGTCAATATACAGTAGCAGTTCTCAAACTGAAAGAGAACAAAATAGAACAAAGAAAGATGATAAAGTACTGCAGCACTCAGGTTTTATAACCTCTTACTTTAGCACAGATACCATTTGTGCATTTAAATGACAACACAAAAAGTCCAGGTGGTCAGACTGCATTTTGCATGGCCAGCAGTGAGATTTAGGGTAAAAATGTTTTCTGTTTCATGGCAAAAGCAGAAGGAATAGGGATCAGCTGCAGAAGTGATCAGACCTGATTACTGAAAATGCAGTAGAAATAGCAAGTGAAGCAGAGCAGAGTGATCAGAAGGAAGGACTGGGGGAAACCTAAATAAGCAACAGTCATTTCAAAATAGTGGAGACCGTCTTGGAGCCTGTTGGTCTTCCTGAAATAAGTAACAACAGATGTTTCAAAGAGATATGGATTGGTCTTAAGCCACGGAAATACAAACATGTAGTGGCTTTGTGGCAAAATTCTCCAGTCAAAGCTTGCTGAACTTCATGGAAGTCTTGTACTGGATGAGACCCACAGAGTGTTCTGGGTACGAACCAGGTTGAGGTGTGAGGTTGAAATGAGCCAGCATGAAGTTGTGAATAATGCTTTTTTCCTTTGAGGTGTAAGGGTGTAGGAGAATCAACTCGAGTCCCAGTTCTCTGTGGGCTTTGGAGTGATGAATATTTTTGCAGACTTGCTGGGGAAATCCTAGCTTGAGACTGTGAGAATTGGACTTGTAAGGCCCACTTCTTTCCCTGAATAGAGAACCTAAAACCAGTATATTGAAGTTCTCCGTTTCTTTCAATAACTCAATATCAGATTTTTTTCTTCAGAAATATATTTAAGCTGACAGTCCTGAAAACTGCTGTCTAAACTTAGAGATATTTCTGCTACTCATTTAGTCTCACTGATATACAAAGATGTCTGAGACCAAATTAATCTTGTAGCTGCATCTTTACAATCCCATTGTTTCTAGTTGTGTTTCACAAGAATAATTACAGATGGAATTTAGCCTTTGTAAAGCATAAAAAAAGAACAAAATGCATGGTTTTGAATATTATCTTTGCTGGGTTTAGGGTTAAAATGAGTAAAAAAATGGGAGAAGCTGATTTTATTTACTTAAGATATGGCAGAATTCCCAGAAGCAGCAGATCTGTGAAAGTCCTATTTGCACAGTGTAGCACTCAGTGTTGGGCAGGAGAGGGAACAGGCTTTTTGTCCCTGGGAATTTTTAGATTTTCATATCGTATTTTGCCTGTGTTCAGACAACAGTTTCAAAACTCAAATATTCCTATTGGGTTAATTCTGAAAAAGAAAAGGGTTGGATCAGTTAAAAATACGCATTTTTGTTCTCACTTCTCATTTTTAGACCCTTTTAGTAAGGACTGAGATGGATATTAATGTGAAGAGGCACTTCATTTAAAATCCCTTACTTTTTGTGAAAATACAGGAAAACTTGACAATTTAAAAAATCCGTTTGTGACATTACTGAAGAACAAAGAGAAATTGCTTACCAAACAAACACCCAGTAACCTCCACAGTCTGCTTGCTTCGTAAAGTGTACCGTCCTAGGAAAGAGAAATGGTATCTTACAGTACTTCAGGAAAAGGCCCCTAGCGATTGTCGTACCCAAGGTTCAACATCATAAAAAGTGTTCATGATGGGACTGAAATATGTAACTTCTTTCGTATAGTCATTGCTGCTATTGATTCTAAAAATCTGGCCTGTGACACTTCTAGAACATGGAGCAGAGCTAAAAAGAACTTTTATGTGAAATCAACTCCTGATTCCAAAAATGTGTATAGTAGTAATAATAAGCTTCTGATAAGGCACTGACTCATGGCTGTGAGGAACAGATGGTGATGGCCAGTCGAGGCCCTGCTGCAGCCCATGAGGTTCAGTAGGATTTACTGTGGCATTCAGAGTGCTCTGAGGAAAGTAAGAAACCTGCTCAAAGTAAAACCGAACATCATGGGCTAATAGACATACTCCTAGGAAGGCCACTCAGCAGATTCAGCTGAAAGATTATAAGATGAAAATGAGTATTAAAGAATGATGGCAACTCTCCAGGAGTGGAGAGGGAGTACTAAATGTGAAAATCGAGGCATATCATTGCCCTCCTTTATGCCTCTTATTTTGTTAAAAGTGAGGCTGACGCTGTGTGTCTTCTTTAAAGAGAAGAATACTGCTTTAAGGGCTTCCTCAGTAGTGCTCTCCTCTCTGCATCCCCTGAGCCCCACCCTGTGTTCGCAGTGGCAGCAGTGTCCCATCCTGCTGGGTAAGGGACAGCGAGAGAAGTGCGTCCACCCTCCAGAAGCCTTTCCCAGTCACTGCAAAGAAATCTACCGTATAATGCGAATGAATGAATAAAGGAAATACAGTCAGAGGTAAAACAATCCCTTTTCGTTCCCTTCCTTTGAGTCTTGTAGCAGTAGCTTTCCAGGTTTCCCCTGCCTGTGCCAGCCAAGGATATATTTTCTTCAAAGACTGCCCCCAGAAGTCCCAGTGCAGGATTTTCCTGTGTCGTAGCTGGTTATGGTTTGTGTCCATATACAGATGCCCTTCGCAGCTTGTTTCCGAAATGAAAGTTGGCATTATGCTTGTTATTGTTCAGCTGTACATAAAGTGAAACAGACTTGCAAAAATCATTTACAGAAGATTTGCTGTGACTATTGACATTTTCTGACAACCTAATTTTTCTTGTAGACCTTCCACTCTCCTCCCACCTCTCGCCACCTCCCAATTCCTACCCTGCAAACAGCAGAAATGTATTTGGGAAAATGAAAAAGTTATGAATCAAACTTCAGAGGTATTTTTTAATTGACCCTGGGTAGACGTTTAGATGGAGCTGATAGAAAGGTTGCAGATGTTCTGTATTAAAAAGTCTCTTTATATTAGATGATGCTGTGTCCTGCATCAAATGATTGAGTAGTCTCCTGTGGAAACATGCATTTACCCGTAGTACATTCTGAGCAGTTTCAGTTATGTACATATTTCATCTGTCACTGAATTAACCTGAAAAGTCTATGGGTAACCAGATCCCTGGGATGGAAGGGCTCGCTTGATGCTTGTTTGATAAAGAACTTTTTTTTGATGCTAAAACTTAACAGGTTTGTTCTAAAATGAAGCCACTGCTATTTCTCTTGGAACCGTAGGCTGCAGAGCTTAAAAGCCCAGCATGTCACATAGAGACTTTGTTCCAGTTACGTATTTCATCGTTGGCACCATGTCATGTGGAGTGGTTTGGGGCAGGTGGGTTTTTTTTGTGGTGGGTTTTTTGTTATTGTTGTTGTTGTGGGGGTTGGTGGTTTTCTTTTTATTTTTGGTGGTGGTGGTTTGGGGGGTTTTTGATGGGTTTTTGGTTTTGTGGGGTTTTTTTTAAAAAATCCTGACTGACCAAGAATGGTATTAACCAAAATTGGCTATGTGCACGTGCAGTTTCATTGAAAATGGGTAATGCTGTCAGAGAAAAACAGCAAGAAATTCTAGAGACTATAATTAAAAAATACGGATATTTTCGGTATTTAGAGTAAAACAGTATGAACTGGGATTGAGTTTCAGGCTAGAGAAATGCTAACTTTAAATCTAATTCAGTTTGAAGTCTTTGTTAAAAGCTGCCTCTTACAATATCGCTGGGAATCCATAACACTGTGTAGCTTCACTTGCATTATATGAAAACATGATCATTTGCCTTTAAAAAAAAAAAAAAAAGCCACTTCATTTTTAATGTTGTAATCTTTTAATAATGAGTGGCTGAACTATCTCTGTAATTCATTACCCTTTCAGCTGTTAGATGAATGGGATATGTTATGGTTTGTCATTATTCTCCATGGTGGCAAGGAGAACAGACTGGGGATTTAAATCGCCTTCCACTGCATGGGCTATAGACATGCTGATGACTTGCTGTGAGATTACATTTAGTTCCAGGATCTCTGGTGCTTTGGAGTGTAATGCATTCGGTTGCCATGATGAACAAAAGCTTCTAATGGTTTATGTAGGTATACTAGGAGTGAAATGAAAGAGAAAGAGCAAAGAATGCAAGTAAAATGTTGCTTTCTTTTACAAATGACTGGTTGAGTACAGAGGGAAAAGTAATAAATGTATGTGAGAAGGGAAACAAATATAGTAGTCGAAATATTGTATGGACATCTGCACGTGTGTGTGTGTAGATATATAATGTAAAATATAGTATAATCTTAACATTGTTATGTACATACTTAGGACTGCACTGGCTCATTACCCATTGCATCAAGGATGCTCAAGTGTTTATTATGCTATTTACCAAATTATAGCTATTTCCTGAACAGCCGGCCTCCCCTGAATATGCTTGTATTCTGTCCATCTTTAATAATGAAGCCTGCACTTTGGGGCAGAAACATAGTCTGGCAATGATCAGCAGGAAATAAGAGAGAAATTGGTAATCTCTTTAGCTTTACTGTTTTATGTTGTTTACTTGCCTCTCCCAAGTATTCATTTGGGGAGCTTGGGCAGCAGAGGTCAGGCAGCTGAATTTCTTAGTGGATATTAGGAACTGGGCTGAAGAGCAAACAGATATTTAGTAAGTTTTTTACCGTGGGTTGTTTCAATTGCATCTAAGATTTAGCTAGTCTACTCTGGGTGGAGTGTTGTAATAATTTTAGTAAAAAATATCTGTATGTCAGTTTTTAAATACCAGTTATTTATTTCAACTTCTGCATAAGTACGTAAAATGGATTCCTTATTAATAAACACTGCTGGGAGGTAGAGGGATTCAGAGGAGTTTTTGAATATTACCATTTCTAGTGGTGGAACTTTTACTTTTTTTCAAATATATGAGTCAGTTACACACACTGTTCCTCACGCTTTGTAGCATTGCTTCAAAGTTTAACTTGGTAATGCAGTGCTTAATCATAAATCTGATTTTATTTCATTTTAACATTCAGAAAAATATCCTCAATTAGGTTTAAGGAAACTGTTTGGAATATAAATGTTGACATATAATCCCTTCAGTTATTGAAAAAATAGTCCAATCAATCTCTAGGTTGGTTTTTTAGCTCAAAATGCCTTAATGTTCCAGGAATGCACTATTATCTATGAAAGGAATGTCTTCATTTATCACAGAGCCCATTACTTTTGAGTTACATTTTGTGCTCTGGGTATCTGTACTTAATTCTTCACAGATAACATAGAATGAAGTCTTGCCTGGGATGCGTTTTAGAAAATTGAGTTTATTGTTTTCTTGTCCAAAGAAAAGAGTGGTTTCTCTTACTGTGGAGGTAAGTGCAGTGCCTTGTAAATTTTTGGAATGCACTCATAACTCTACAAAACCAATGTTCTCGAGGTCTTAACAGCCAGCTGTGGAAGCTGGGCATTTCTTTGTGGGGAGAACACAGCTGGATCCTCGGCAACTTTTGCATTTCCCTCTCTACACCACTAAGTTCAGTACTTCATACTCGTGTCTCATGTGCTAGAGAGTGCTAGTCTGGATTGAATGCTTGAGTTTAAGGTACATTGAAGACAGACGTGTTCAACATTATTCTGTGTGTTTGGACTTCGAAGAACCTCCAATTCTGTTCAGGATTTTGTATGATGAAGAGTTAAATTCTGTTTTAAGGTACTTGAAGACTTGCTGCCAATTTTTGTTGCTAACAGAAATGTTCTCCAACCCCTAACTTTGTGCATCTGTATTTGATAAGGCTGGCAAATGTCTTTGATTAGGGTGGGGTTTTTTGGAGTGGCCATTCAGAGGCAACTTTCTTCTGTACTCTGATGTGTGTCATAGAGAAAGGTTTTTGACATTAGTGAAGTGCTTAATTGCATAAGAGCAGCATAGTTGCTTTGGGTTTTAGACTTATTTGGACTGCAAAAGTGAAATGTAACCAATGTTACCATCTGCTGTTCTCATCCTGCCCCCCTCTTCCCTCTCAGTGCCCCAACAGACTCCCTTCCTCTGTTTCCTCCTTATTGTCTGATTCAAAATCTTGTCAGGGTACTTAAGGCATGTAGTAGCTTCAAGGCATGAAGCGAGAGATCAGCTTTTCCCAAACAAGATTCCACGCTTGTTCTGTGAATTAAGGGTTTTTACAAAGGTTACCCAGAACTATAACAGCACCTCTTTTTTTCCTCCTTGAAAAGTAAACTTGACACATCTGTCACATCTGAGGACTGGAAATTTCTGGCTTCTTAGGGGAAAATGTGTCACTGTGGCGTATGTCGTCTGACCTAACTATCCTAGAGATTTTTGTTCCATTTATCTCCTACATGCTTTATATAATGAAGGAAGTCTCCCTAGGCATGATCAACCACAGAGAGTGAGTAAAACACAACGATTTCAGTCAAGGTTTCTGCTAAACCAAGTTAGTTGTTACTCTTCAGTCAAAGGTGCTACCTTTCACCGTGGCAACCAGTAATAATTATTCTCTTCGCAGACATTGTGTAGATTTTCACTAGCTGCTGGTCACAACCTCGTGCTTAAATTTGTAAGGTGCTTTTTCTGTTTTGAATCCCAATGTTTTATCCCTTTCAGAAAAATAAATTCCCATGACCTGAATTTCTGGAGTTCTGTGATGATCTCCAATGTGAATATCTTGATAGGAAATGCTACAAATTTCTCTGTATGAGCCAGACTGTATTCCCAGCATGTGTGCCACACAATTCCAGCAAACTTGGGTTACTGCTTTTCCTGTAGAAATCTGTCCATAGCACAAAGGAGCTACCAAAATAATTGAAGAGAAAGCCTTAAAACTCATATGCTACCCAGTTTATTATTACTGAATTATGTTCAAGAGCCCTCATCTCCGGGCACAATACAGAAATTTGAACCCAGCTGAAGTTATTTCAAGGAGGGATGAAGAAGGCAATGAAAAGCATTAGCGATATTTTTGAAAACTGAGTTTGGTTTCCCTGAGCACCTAACCTTGACACTGAGATTGTTTTCTGGGGAGCCTGGAGTACTCAAAAGTGGTCAGCTGTTGCAGAGTTAAGGACCCTGGAAGCCCTGGCTTCTCCCAGCGGGTTGCAGCTGCCGCAGGGTAGCAGCAATGCTGCCGGCAGAGGAGTGGAGGGAGACAGGGTGGATGGGTTTCCTCCCATCTCCTTGGGCAGCGTCCCAGCGGACTGCTCAGGGGCTGCTCTGGATGGCTTCTTCCAAGGGTCTGGGATGGAGGAGAGTGGAAGTGCTGGCCTGCCCTGGAGCTGCACGCTGTAAGGTCAGACTTCGTTACAGGAGGTCAGGTGATCTCTTCACAGGCACAGTTGGAGGCCTTTTTTATTTGATGTTAGATTGGTGTCAGACAGGCTTTTTCACTACAAGGTGTTAAATCTCTTACAAATCTTTGTCAGATTTTTTTTCTTCCAGTTCTGCAGGGGTCTGTGGGGGGCTTCATAGAAGCCGCCAAAGCAAAGAGCAACTCCACCCTAAAAATTGAACATTTAAAGCACGTGCAAAAAAGAAAGGTGTAGCAAAGCTTTCTTTGGCACTGCGTAATGCTGTGGAGTGTCTTTCCCTACTGAACGTTCATTGCAGGCATTTCTGACTTTTAATGTCCCGCATTTCTGTGAACAGGGTTCATGTGCTCAGCGCACGATCCTGAAGGTAATTTACCTTGCAGTTTTAATTGGATTGTTACTACTGACAGAATAAAGCAACGCATGTCTCATCTGAGATACTTCTGCAGAGCTTTTTCTTCCTGTGCCTGCTTCTGGTAATGGTTTTCTGACAATTATCAGGATGGTCCAGGAGCAAAATATCTGGGGTAAATGGGGCTTCATTTTCTCTCAGGCCTTCTCTATAATGGAATATCGTTATAGAAGCTTGATGCCTATGCACATTTAGCTGTATTTTTTTAGCTAAGCATGAAACTGAAGACCCATTTTACCTTACCTGTGTGGGGGAAGCGAGTGAGGGGGTATACTTTATATGCTACGTGGATGTTAGTTACTCTTTGTTAAAGAAGTGACAATAAACACGCTGCTTGTAAAAAGGATTCCCATTAAGGCAGGTCTGCAGCATTGGTCTGGTTGAAGACTCTACTTTGCAAACAAGACGTGTCTCTGTCATAGCATTCCGAGCTACCTTTGTGTATGCGTGTGGCAATGAATCTGTAATAGATCTTTGGTTTTATTTGAATTCTCTTACTTTCCTTTTCTCCTCCTGTTCCAATAACGTCACCGCTTAGGTTAAATATTTCGCCATGGAAAATCTTACATGCTAGAGGCAAGAGCTACTGACACAAAAGAGGGTGAATAAGCAGAGGTAAAAATGTGCATTTATAAACGTAGAGCAGCAAGGCCTAAAATGTGAGAGTTGCAGATATAATTATGAAAATGTCAACAAATATGCCGATGTTTTATAATGGCTCTTACTGAATGAACTTGTACCCCAGCTGACTTTTTAGAGATGAACTGTAAATTCTTCTCTTTTTTTCTCCTGCTTGGGCTGCTCCATCCCACACATGCAGGTGTTACAGTATTACTTTGAAGCTAGCTGTAGAGATGACTGTGGTGCATCTCCCTGAGACTGTGTACAGCCCACATAAACAGAATAGGGATGTGTTAGAAGCATTCATAATCATTCTGAGAGGCCTTGGACTCAGTCTGGAAATGAAGAATATGTCAAAGGTATGGAAAGCTTAATTGACAGCCTTAAAAAAAACCAGCAACAAGTAACCTGATAAATGGCACAGACTGTTAATTAGATGTCTAAATTTACCAATTGTGTCAGGAAAATTAGGACACTGGGAACAATATGTCCCTAAGCTGCTCGCTAAACAACTGCTGTACTACTTATTTGTATTTATCTGATGAAAAAGTACGTGCTGAAAGGAGCACAGGCGGAAATCTCTCCTCTCTCACTAGCCTGAAGCTCCCAGGCCTCTCTTCTCACAAGGCCTCTGTGTCCTGATATTCCCTTGTCTGAACTGATCACCATAATATGTGGCCACAGGAAGTATTAAGCTGTTAAAGAATTTTGATAGTGTACGTACAGGAGAGAGCCGTGGGGGACATCTGAGGCCTAATGTTCAGTGAAGACTACTTACAAATTCCTGTTCGTTTCGTCAGGAATTGGGCTGGGCCCACATTGATGAGAGAAAGAGGGAAGTTAGACTCCTACTTAGATTTATGTTATCTAAATACGTACGTATTTAAATAAGTGTGTACTGCAAAATGTGGAGTATTTACATATGGATATGATTATGTGCATATTTAAATGCGTTTATAGCTAAGTGGGCGAACATTTACATCCTACCTGCATGAGGACCCTGTGCCCCGATCATGGAGATGCTTCCTACAGCGCCTCCAGCCCGCAAACAGCTCCCAGCCAGGAGGAACTCCTTGGCTCACTTCCCACACCTCCTGACCTAGGCACTTGTGAGGGTCAGGAGAGATTATCATTTTGGTCATCACTAATTGTCTCTTAATTAGAAGTAACTCCTTAAATTTCTAAGCCAGTCTTTACCATCCTTCCCTGTGTACCTGATACTAGGCAGGGCTGACTACCTAAGAGATAGTAATGATGTTTTGAAAGACAGATGTTCTGCGTCTTTCTGGCACTTGGAAGTGATAACTTTCTAGATGTATTCTCCCCAGAGCCTGCCTTGGGCTAGTTGGTTTGTTTTTAATTCAGAAGGGAGTTAGAAAGGACACGTTTGCAGCTGGCTGTGTGTGCCCAGCGGGGTTCAAGGTGCCTCCTGTGTGTGCTCTGCTGTTGGTTGGAGCCGGTGGCGCCGGTCACCGGCCACAGCCCACTGTGTGCTTGGCTGCAGCCCTGCTCGCCTGCGCTCGCTGATGCGAGTGCTGCTGTGCCAGCCCTGGTTTCGGGAATGCTGAGCCTTGTATTGTTTGGAGCTGTGCAGAATGGCTTGAGAGATGTGGCAGGCAGGCAGGTGGTCGTTCGAATCCTTTGAAGGGAAGGTCAAGTACTTAATGCAAGCTACAGTAATAATAAGAGGAACTTGTAAGAGTTACTGGCCACAGATACAAGATGTAAAGGGGGAGATATTGGGATTATAGGGATGGGAAAGATTTGGGTGGGGGTTCTTTTGCATCTGTAGCAGTGAGAAAGCACAGTGATAGCTGAGGTAGCTGGGAGGCATGTGTTCTTAGAACAGCCTTGGGAGAGAGTCCCTGGCAGTGGCTAGTGCTGATCCCCTCTATCCACCTGCAGCTGATTCTCTGCAGCTCTTGAGCAATCTGCACCATCAATGAGTTGCTAACAGGAAAAAATACTAGCTAGGCTAGATTATGGAATATAATCATCTGCCTGCTCTGCAGGCATTATCAAACAGAGCATTATGGACTTCTAGATTTGTATAGGTACATTTCTGGCATTGAATAAAAGCGGAGTGATGACATTTCTGCTATGAACACATTCTGCCTAGGAGAAGGGTGTTGAAAAAGAAAATTGGATAGCAGCCTTCTTGCAACATCTTTTTTCAATGTGGTGTTGTACAAGACATGGTCTTGAATGAGTGGGGATTTTTTTTTTTGAAGTTCAGATGAGAAATTCTAAGGAGCTCTTGAAGTAAAAGTAGGTAGGATCAAAAAAGTTCTGACTAAGTTTACTCTATTCACTTTTTTTTCAACTTTGGTGTGCCTGATTTTCTCATTGAACAAAACAAGTTCTACTCTACAGTTAATGTCAGATCAAAACAGTCTTGTATATTCCGATTTCAGTTCCACTTGTTCCAATACTGACTGACTTCTGTCAATCCTGGGGTGAGGTGAGGGGTGGGGATAATGGTGGATCAGAATGCAGGCAGCATAGCTGAAAATTGGTTCATCTCAGAGTAGCTAATATAGCTCATTACCTCAACCTTAGCATTCCTCAAGACCTCCAGCCTTTGCCCAGAAGAAAAACTTCTGTGGGAAAGAGTCTCTTTGCAGCCTACTGCTTCCTTGGCAGGCCTTTGTTGCCACATTCCGACCGGCGTGCTGGGCTTTGTCGCTGCCTGAAGCCTATGAGATATCACATTCTCCCGGTCATCAGGAGGCTGGCTGACTGTCCTTGTGCACAACAATAGTGTTTTCTTTTGTTACATTTAATTTGTTCTAGGTGAGGGTAACAGGCAGAAACAGTAGAAAAGGCAGAGCTGTGAGGATCCAGCCAGATGAAGAGGTTTCAACTGTCACTTGTTGAGTTTTGGGTTTTTTGGTGTTTTGCTGATGAGGCTTCTTCCCTTCAAGTACAAAAAGAATCTGTTGCTGTAGGGTCCTGTGCATTTCAGTTCAGAAGCACTACACTGTCCTTAATAATCGCTTTTGTAAGATACTGCAGGGAAAAAAGGTCATTCCTGCTTTGGTGCATAAACACGTGGGGCAGTGTGAGGATAGAATTGACAGGTTCTGCAGCTTTGGGGAGGCCACACTCCGGGCCCTTGGAGATCGTGCTATGTAAGCAAAATTAAGAAGAGGTGGGAGGGGCGTGTTTCACACCACTGACAAAAGCCAATTGAAAACATCCCTTTTCTTAGTTTTGCAGGCTTTCATGAGCTTTAGAGAATTGTAGAAATTGATACATTTGCTTTGTTAACGGAGTGGAAAGATCACACGATTTACATTAAGGCAAATTCATGAGAGAAGCCAGATTAGTTCTTATTTAACAATAAGCTATCCCGCTGAGTTCATCCTTCTTTTCTGTCTTAGTGTTTGATGACTTTCCGGGAAATAAGAGGATAGCTTGTGCTTTTCAAATTAGTGCTGTTTTAAAGCACTTACCTCGTTACATAGTTCATCTTGTAAAACTTTAGAAAGCTTTGAAACACTTCCTAGTCATGATCATGTGCTTTCTGACTGTAGTATCAATCTGCATCAGCTTCCTTTTCTCTCCCCTCTCTGTCCTCTAACACATACACAAAAATGGAAATAAAAAATTAGGAGAAAAAATTCTTCTCTGACCATCACTGAAGTCTGGACCTGACAGTTCTCCAAGTTCACTATGTTTCACTGATGTTGGTTCTCAAGTAAGAAATTTTTCCGGTCAGTCCCCAAGTGGAGGATCCCAGCTGGTCTTAGCATGATGAAGAAGTATCAAGTGGAAAGCATTCCAGCGGGCAGCCATGCTCCCATCCTGAACAACTGAGAGTAGGGATGAGCAAATGACCTCAGTTCAATGCCAGCTGACTCCTGTAGATGCTGTGCGAAGACAGAGATGCGTTGCAGTGACATGGCTTAGACGTGGCAAAGGTGAGCCAATTTTAGTAATAGATGGCAGCGTGGCTCTGAAAGGAAAACTCGAAGAATGGGGCTTCCTGCTGGCTGTCGAGGGCCCAGAGGCTAACGGTGAAGGCCAGTAACAAAAGGAGTTTAAGGAGGACTGAGGAGTCTTCATCTTGTGAATACAGGTTGCTGTTATTTTTGGATCCTGATTTGGGGTTAGGCATAAGGTTCAGAAAAGGAGGAACACACTAGTTTCTTGGATAGGGTTATGATTCAGGAGGGAAGGGGTCTAAGAGTTTTCTTTATATCTAGAACATCAAGGGATATGATACAGATCGATTAAAAAAAAATAGGTCATCAATAGCATAAGTGATCTGGCTGAGTTTAATCCTGAGCTCAAGTTACTGTTTAATGTTTATAAGAGAGACCTTTTTTGATTTATTTTAATGATTCTCCTTTTAGAAGTACTTTTCTATGTCTTGATAAAATTCTGGTTTTTCATATTTTCAACCAGTTTGCTCTCTGTTTTTGATATTTGGCAGAATAATGCATCTGAGAAATACCATCTTTTTCTGATAGAAGACATGGAGTTTCTCTGGTGTGAGAACTTGAATACCACAGGACAAACATGGTTTTTGCTTTTGTTCTGAGCTGCTGTTCTGTAAAATGGTAAACACTGCATCTACTGGGAGAATTAAAAAGATGAAATAGACCTTTCTCTTTTGGCCTTGCTTCAGGAAAATGAACACTCCTTAGGATAGGCTGTGATTGGAATCACAATGACTTTGAAAGCTTATCTTGAGCTTGTCTCCTAGAGCGTGCTCAAATTCAGGGAGCAGACACTGGAAAGAGGAGAAGAGATGTCCCGGGTGGGGTGTTGTTCATACCTTTGTTCATATTTGGCTTTGACCAGTTGTGCTGATAAGACAAATTGGAATGTGGTGTCAACTATAAAAGTTTTTAAAAATGCTGGTAACAAACATAAAATCAGCTCCCAGGTCAAGATATTAAGTGCACAGCTTTTTGTTTTTCAGACTCTCCATTCCACCTTCTGGATATGTCTTTAGGCACCTTCATTTCTTTACTTTCCCTTCTTCTTTTGTTTCAAACAGCACTAGCCACTTATATGTAAGACGAAATTCTCCCTGTCCTCTGCATAACAGGAAAGTACCCTATTTGGAACCAGTTTTCAACCAATCTGTTAAATACTAGCGATTTTTGTTAAAGATTTCCAATAGAAGCACTAGGGCATTAGCTGGCTTTTACAACTCTGCTTATTTAGAGAATATGCCAACTAACTGCTAGAGGAAGTATGTCTAACCGTACAAAAGATGTAGTTGTTAATTCCAGCTATTGTGAGCGGACTTGGGGAGAATGTTTTTTCCAAATGTACAGCTTTTTTTTTTTTTTACTGTTATTGAAATTCAGAACCTTGGATTTGACCATGATTTGTGCTTTACATTCCTGTATCCTGTTGGGTTTTTTTTCCAAGAATCACTGGACTATATTTGTAGTGATATTTGTCTTTTCAGCAGCAGCTGGAAAAGAGACAGTGGTACAAGTGAGCCAGAAGGTGGCAGGAAGATGTATGACTGCAAGGAGAGGGGTAAAAGGATTTCATTTTCCCTACATGAGAAGAAAAACAAAACTGAAGCCAGACAACTGGGCTTTTTAGTTACAAAACCACGACAAAATAGCATCATCGTGGCACTCTAAATCGATGCAACTTCATCTAAAATTCTGTACATCTTTGATGCAGTTGTCTAGATACACAACAGTAAGACTACAAAGACAACTCACTTATCATGACAAAAAAATTGTTTTAAATGTTGTAACTAATAAATCAAAATAAATAATGGTATAGAGAGATCAAATGATGAGTGGTATATATAGTTGATAAATTAGGCACTCTTTTCACTCTTTTCCTATGATGGGAGACCAAACATACAGGGAAGAAATGGAAATGCAGATGCTTAAGTTGTTTCACAGTCAGGTCTCTAGTTTGTTTTACAGATTAAGTACTTTCAGCTAAATGTAATTTATCAACTTTGAGTGCTCGTGTGGTGCAATTTGTGTTCATATGGTTGTGGGGGTTTTTAATGCAGTAAATTTTTGGGCCCGTTGCCAAAACGTGTTTTTCAAGAAGTGCAAAGTGGCTTCTCCTCCCCTGTGCTTGTGAAGGTAGTTTTTAAACAATGACTTATCGAGTTAAGAAATAGAAACAGTGCATGTGATCAGTTGCAGCTAATGATGAATAAGCAGAATGTTCATGGTACTGAATACTGATTGTGTTCAGTAATTCATGGGTAACTTGGAAGCCAGAATTTTTCCCTGTGAATTGTTTGATGGACAAGGGCTAATGTCTAATGCATTCAGGAGAAGCTGGGTTGTTTCATTGTATCAAGCACAGTTTGGAAACTATAAAAGAGACTTAGGTTCATTGACTGACTACACACCCTGGAGTAGTTTTTTATCAACACCATTTAGTTTTTATTCATGCAGTGATACTGGCAGCTCCTGTGGCAGAAGTTTTAATGAAATGAGTGATAGACTTCATCTGTGTTCTTCAGCCTTCTATGCCGCTATGGGCTTTGAATTTAACATTTTTTTTTATCACCCTCATAATGAAGATCTTTTTTAGAGCAACTTCTTTGAGCTGAGATGGTAACATGCAGAATTTTTAAGGTATCTGTTCTCATTTTAGTCTCTAGGTAAAATTAGCGCCAGTGGTTTGGTACTGCAGACAGTTGAATGAGTGAATATAACCTTAGGACATGGAGCTGTGGAGGTAGTGAGAAAAGAAGTCAAAGCCTTTGTGTGGTGAACAAAGCAGTGCTGTATCTGCACAAGAAAGCGGAGATTTTTCCCTACGCTGTCACACAAAAATTAACTGTCTGCCAATATAAACAGCAACAACAAATAATTATTTTTTAAAATAGCGTATGAGCATTTGTGTTCGGGAGTCAATGTGTGAAAGGCGAGAAATATACAAGAAGGAAAAAATTTTGGGAATCTGGGCTGTTGATGGTGTTCGTGCAATTTCAAGGTACATGGTTGTAATAGCCAGCAAAGTAAAAGTACTTCATTGGTTTAAACACTATTCTAGCAATTTTCTCTGACTTTGTCCAGAAAAAATTTATTTCTTTATCTGATTGCATCAGAATTACTTCTTTTAAGATTCAAGAAACAGGAGTGATTGCCAGGTTTTCATTGAAACCTTCCAAAGAAATTTTCTGGCTCACAGTTCATGAGCAATACTATTGCAAACAGATATGACCAGAGCTGTGTAGTTCATATAATTGACTCAAACTTTCAGTCACTTCATTCTGATATTTATTTTTTATTTATAAAGTGATACCAAGGAAAGGTTTTTAATACGTTCGGTTTAGTTTATCAGCCTGATGAGAGAGCCTGTTGTTAAATGACTCAATGAAACCTTCCCCATCCTGAAGCCTTGTCCTTCAGCTGCCAGAGCCACATTTTGTGAGTATGTTTGAGTCCTTTGCTTTTTCCTGTGTTGGTTAGTCACTGTCTCTTGGCATGAAAATAGCAGTGGAGTCCTGGAGGGTTAGCAGTCTGGCTGACTGGTTTTTATACGTGCCATGTAGGATTACTCTTGCTGAAAATAACCAGTAACCGAAAGCCACAATGTGTGAGAGCTGAAGATATTTTCTTAAGGCTTAAACTCAGCTATAACTAATCAATTTGATTCCTCATAACTATTTTCAAAATCCACCAAAACCTGGTGGCAGAAGAGCTTGGCAAATGCAGGCTGAAGTTCACCTTCCTTGAACATCCCCATTTCCTAGGTCCTGCTCCTGACATTTTGCTTTGTGTCAGGTTTGCTGTACCGAGGAGAATAGGGAAGAGCTTCCTCTTGAGAGTTGTGGCAGAGGTTTTTGCTTAATTAACTGGCAGAGGGTATGCCTGAGAGTGACAGACAGTGCCTCCTTCAGTCCCCGAGTGGTGTTAATTTCCTGCAAAATACAGGGGAGCATATTCCCATCAGTATGTCCACACAACTCTTAGTGATGCTAATGAGAGCTGGGTGCTTGTATCAGAGGGGAAATTGCTATCTGTGTGCCAGGACTGCATCCCAAATCACCGAACGTGGAATTGCATCGTCTCACTGCTTCTTTGTTACGGATCGTGTCTTTCAGCAGCTTCATTGTTTTTTTCTTCCTTTGCTGTAGCTATCCTAAGCCATGTTTTCCTAAGAAAACCACAGAATAATCTAGTATCGGTTTTGTCAGTATGCCACATTAAGTGCTGTATTTCTGGGGATTTCTGGGAAAATAGCAGAGGGGAATTTTGGCAGGTCAGACAGGTTCTTCTAGACTTGCTCCAAAAAAAATGGTGAATTTGTTTCACGCAGATAGCTGTTTGCTTGAAAGCTTCCTTTAGTACAATATGAAAGTGATTCAGCCCCCTAATCCATCACTGGAAATCTCTGCTACCATCCAAGACACTTAAAGGAATCACATTTACAGTTCTAATTGATAGCCACTGTTTTGACAGGCAAACAGATTTCTCCTCCCAGTGGCTTCATGCAATTGGCCTCCAGCAGACCTTACCATTAGCACAATTCTACTGAAAAGAATATACAAGCTAATAATAAATCTGTGGGGAAGGATATTAACCACAAACTACTATGTCTAATTAGTAATGTACAGTAGCCAAGGCCAGGGAGGGAAGGCATTATTTATCAGAAGAACTGATTTTGACAGTTTAAAAATGCAAAAACATCTATTATTTTTTATGCCAAAACACATCTTTCAAAACACAGTCTATACATAACTCCTCTTTTACTTTGGCATTGTTTTGAGCGTTACTGCTTTGTAAAAATGCCAGCTATAGTAAAAGCACAGAGGTGGAATTTGTGTTGCTTTTGCTTTAGAAGTCCATTATGAAACCTACAAGCAAGTCATCAAAGTAGGGGGTTTTTTTGCCTTTACAACCTCCCTTGCCTATTCAAGAGCCATCTCTCTCCCTCTTATGTTTCCCTTCGAAAGCGTCTCTTTACTGCGAAGTCTCTTAGTTCAGAGTTTCTCCGGTGCTCTGAGCCTGAGCTCAAATGAGGCTAATGCATCCTGCTGAGAAAGAGTGGTAGCTCAGCCGCTGGAGAGATCTCTGCATGTCTTTACTGCATATTGCTGCTCAGTGTCTCAGAAGCAAGAGTGCTGGTGCCCAAGACACACTCCTTTTGAGCAGTTGCCAGCAGAAATCCCCAGGAAGGAGGTATTTCTGTAGCAGAGCAGCAGTAGAGCATGTGAAAGGAGTGTGGAGCAAGGAGGAGGAGAGCGAGTGTGTTGGGGAGGAGAAGAAAATGAACGAGGAGAGAACTTAAAAGGAGATGGGGGGGAAATAGTCAAGGGGAAAAAGCATCATAGCAAACTAGCTGGAAGGTGAAGCAGGTGGATATGCAGTGGTAATGGAATCCTAGCTCTGAGGTGGTCAGTAGAGAAAGAGAATAGGACCTTCTAATCCGAGCGCATAATGTTTACCCTTTGTGACTCAGTTTCTTCATGCTGGAATGGATATGATGATATATGCTCAGCATTAACTACTTGTTAGAGTCACTACATTCCCAGAACGGAGCCTTCCTGAAGACTGGCGTGTTGTCTCAGTTGAAACAAGGAGGGGAGTCCTCTGTATTCCTGCTATTTTTCAGGGGTGTTTTTCCTTGGAGATCTCGTTGGAACCCGCAATGTTCAGGTTTGCTTCATGAAAGTCAGATAAGCCCCAGCAAATCCCCACTGTGGCATGTAAGGGGAGGAAGGCACGTGATTTAGTTGAGAAGGTGAGCCCTGCAGTGGTGAGATGATTAGCAAGTCTGACACCTCAAAATATCATGGCTCTGAGTGCAAATGTAGCAGGTTTTCAGTTTTGTTTTGCAAATGTCGTATATTTAATTTGCCTCATGAGTTTTGTATCTGCAGTTCTGATAATGTCACAGTTCTGTGTTGTTTTTCCATAGCCAAGAGGGCTGAGCAAAAAGTTTTGTAGTGCAAGTGGAGATTCTCATAAAGTGCATGAGTAGCTAAAATGCTAAGAAAAGCACTGAATACCATGAGAGTTATGATATGAGGAAAATGAAAAGTCCTTCCTCTGATAAACATGCATTATACATATACATATATGTTGTTGATACTTCAGTGAGTTCTGGGGTCATGTGGTAATATGGGAAAGAGACACCCAACAGAGGAGAAAACATGAAACAAAAGAAAAAACTCAGCAATTTGTTTCTGTCAAGTTTGGCACCCAAAGAGCTGCCCTTTAGGCTCCTTGCAGTTGATCTTTTCCCTGTCCCCCTTCAAGTGGTTCTCAGTTACCTGCAGAGGGCTGGAGGTGCTGCTGGGATAGAGGTGTGCTGGCTCTCACTCGACTGCAGGATTTTGAAAACCACCAAGTCAGCCAGGAGTTCTCGAGGGGCAGCTGGCAACATCCACAGACTGCACAGCCAGTCTGTGTCTCCTACTTTGCCTTACTCTGCACCTTAGAGGAATAGGTTCAGTCAGAAACTGCATTTATTTTTTGCTGCATAACAGAGAATAACAAGTTTCCAGAAAAATTAATATCAAGCCTAACTGTCTGCTTCTTTTCCCTTTCCCTTTCCTGGGACTATGAAATGGAAATTAGAAAAGCAAAGTCAAGGGCTGGTTCTTTCCTTTTGCTTTGAATATGGAGTTACCATGCCCAAGACATGGATGGGATTATCATGTTCCCCTGGGGTTGGCAGGTTGCCATTTATGGACTCCATACAGGGTAGGTACAGCAATGTTTCTCTGCACGGTTTGGAACAGAATTAGTATTCGCTTCAGAAGAAATTACATGCTTGTAAAGGGAAACCAAGAGGGGAAAACAACTGCTGCTGTGTGGAAGTAGGGACAAATCAGAATATATGGGAATAATTTATTACTTTGGTGGAGGGTAATTCCACCATCGGTGGACAAACAGGCAGGGCTTGTTGCATTGGACAGACCATAAATTGATTTTCTTTCCTCCTCCTGATCAAGCTGTAAATCACAGCTGTCCTTGTTTACTGCAGATTTTTCTTTTGTGGTATATGTAACGCAGGATGCAGAATTCTTGTCCTGGTGACCAAAAAGACTGGCAGCGTGGTCACTGGATGATTAAAACAACATTTCATGGGAACAGGTGCATAGCTGCCATTGAACATAATGATTTTCCTGGTCAGATAATCGTGGTAGTGACCCCGTTTCATAAATGCTGCCTCCAGTACTCAGGCTACCTCAGCATGTTTTCTAAAAATAAGTTCCTTGAAGTATAAAGGATGACTCTTCACAGCTGCCTTCTGTGGTCTGTGTTTGCAAAGTAGTTGATGAGAGTTTTACTCCATTCCATTGGTTCAGTAGATGGACTTTGTGGTTTTACACTTCAGCTTGGGTGGCCCAAGTCTGAGGGTTTTGTCTTTGGTCATTTTATCTACTGCAGAAGTAAGAATGATTGTGCATGTGGTACAGATGAACAGGAGTGCTCTACTGGCAAGGCTTTCCTAGTCCCTCGTTATCAGAATGAGTTACAGCAACTCTCCTCTGTCTAAATTAAGAGGAAGTTCTGCATTTAAAAAATAAGTTTAGGGGGGGCTCAAAGGCTTTGGGAAGATGGGTGAGAAGATTTTGGGGTGACTATTTAAATTGCCTCCATTCTGCAATTTCCAGGCAAAAGATCAGCCTCTTGCATTTGACATGGGAAACGGCCTCCAGTCTTTTATCTGGTGCTGAAACACAGATAATATCCGAGGCAACGATACCAGCAATGAAGATTTTCCTTTATTGCTGTCCACATGCTTCATACTCTCAGAGTAAACTTCAAACTTCGCTGTGTAATTTAGGGCTTCTGTTTGACATTTCGTTTCTGTGTGTGACCCTCTCCACTGAAGATTATAGATTATTTACCTGTGAGGTGTTACAGCAGGCGGCTTCTCCGATTCACTGCTGGGAATTCTTTCAGTAGCCCTCAATTCTGCGAACAATGTGACAATCCAAGCATTAATACAAATGTGATTAAGTATCTTTTCTCGGCTTTGTTTGCTTTGTTCTACTGATGCCTACAAGTTACATAATGAGTAGCATGTACAGGGTCTGCATTAAAGGCAGTTTCGCATTGTAGCCGAATTCATGGCAAATTTATTTTCCTTTTAGCAAAACTTCAGTGGGGAAAAAAAACTGCACTGTTGATTTATTTTGAATGAACTCACGGAAGGCTTGCTAAGTGTGCCATGTGGAAAGCTCCTTGAAGTGCTGAGGGTTAATACTCTCTGCTCTTAATTTCAAATTCCAGATAAATATGGTTTCAGCTTTGATCTTATCTGGACTAATTCTTTGTCACTGTACTAATTAATTCAGCATGCTGCAGAAAAGATGCTAATTTGGGCATCAAAGAAATAAACGGGTGGGGGGAGGTTGTGTTTAATCAGAGTTTTAAAAAGATAAGTTTTACTCCCATTAGACTGGCTCTGGAAGTTCAGTCATTTTAGTCTAGCTCCGGCAGTCTGATACAGTAAATAAAAAATAAATTCAAAAATACAAAAATGGCACTTGTTTGCTTAATTTTGATGTAACAGGAGCATAATAAGGTGGATTTTTTTATATTTGCAACTTCTGCATAACTCCTCTCTTCCTGCTGATCATAATCATTTTAACTCTGATCACAACATTAGAATAATGTGGATTATCTCCCAAAATAATATGGTGGCTAAATATGAGGACACTCACATTCGTGAAGTTTAGCTGCATTTGTGAAATACAAATAATAATTGTAGAATAGCACACTTGGACAATTTGTTGCATGGCTCCACTGGTGTAATAAATCAGAGGTTAGGTCATTTTTCCCTTTTCAGGGGAACTGGTTTTGGTTGCCTAAGCTGCCCTGTTGTTTGCCATGGAAAGCTGTTGCTTTTGCTGCCCTCCTCTTGTCGCTGCCCTGGGAGTGAGCGCCAGCAGTGGGAGAACAGGGAGGCAGCAGCCTACCTGCAAAAGTCTTTCCTGCAAGCAAACCTCACCAAATCTAATTAAAAGGGCTTTTTTTTTTTTCCTTTACTTTCCAGATCTCTTTCCAATTTACCCAACAGTACTGGTGTCGTACACAGCACGGCCCCAGAATTGGAGGCCCTCCACACCACGCAGAAGGGAGCAGAAGGGGCTGAAATAGCCCTCTCCTGTGTTCATCACCTTATTGGTGCTTTCCTCTCACCCTGCCAAAGCAGGGAGATGGGGTCAAAACCTGCTCCTGGGTAAGGCTGTGTCATGAGGAGGTTTTGCTGTAATTCGTGTTGTACACTGGGAGGGGCATCTCGATGTTGCTGGGGCTACATCCTCCACAGAGGGAATGGGATCCACTCTCTGGAAGCAAGGGGCTGGCAGAGGGACCAGGAAAAGAGATGCTTAACCCCTCCTGGCTCACAGCCCCTCAGCACAGAGCTGCCCTTTTTCCCTGTTTAGCTTGTGCATGGAGGCACTTTCATCTTCTGGGATATTGATGAAGATTTGAACGCTGTTGCCCAGCCCTTCCTGTGTGTGCTCCATTCTCAAATCATCAAACATGTTTTACCAAAACATGTTCTTTTCTTTCTGTAGTTTTTTTTAGCTGTTGCAAAGCTCTTGATCCCACTGGTGTAATACTCAATAGCATACTTCTGCCCAGTAAGTAAACATTTAGTAACAAACCTTTTAGGTATTTAGAGAGCCACTAAAAATGTGAAAGATGTATTTCATTAATGCTCCTATTAACATAAATGTAAAATGAGCCTGGCCTGTAATCACCAGCAAGTCTGACTCACTAAGGATCTTTACAGCAATGTTTAATACTCTGTGAAAGTGTATGTATGAAAGCAATTAATCAAAGCACAGCACTGCTTCTAGAGTATTTCTTCTACCGTAAAAGCTGAGTGATAAAATAACTTAAAACACACGGCAGTAGTGGCAGTTAATAAGCTTTTTATAGTCCCTGTGTGGACCTGAAAATCATACCTTATTAGTATCTTTATCTTTCTTTCTCACTTATTCATTCTTACTCACATTTAAATTTAATTTTAAGAGTTATTTCTAGTCTTTCATAAGGGACCCGCTTTAATAATCTCAGCATTTTTCCCCATTTTGCTGTGAAATGGCTAAGAGTCAGAGCTTTTGTTATATGTACTTTACAAATCACTCTGGTTTTTTACAGATCATTTCTAGAGATGTCAAGATTTTCCGGCGGCGTTAGGCTTTGTGTCTTGCTTGACTGTGTCATAGGCGCTCTTGAATTATTTTCCCACAGATGTTTGTGCTTTGGTTATGTACCTTGTTAGCTGCGGTGGAACCTCCTGATCCTGGGCAACTGAATTAGCTAAGAAATCCAAATTGCTGAATTTAGTCAGCAAGCTGCTTCGAGGTTCCACCCACCAGATGTTTCTGCTGCTTAGAAGTCTGGGACTTTATAGACCTGCCTGCTTTTTAATCCTTGAAGCAAATATCAACACATTTGAGATCTGGAAGCCCACGGCTCCACAAGGAAACGAAGTGTTGCCATGACCACAGCTTTAAGTCTTGCATGCAAGACATTTATCCCAAGTAATAACAGAGCAGGTCTGTAGTAGGCTTGTTTTCATTTTTATCCCTTAGAATCCTTGGAAAGAAGCATACATAAGCTTTAATGCTATAGCCAGTAGAATGGCAATAAATACTGCAAGACAACATACATTTGGTATTCAGAGACTTTATTTCCCTAATGTTTCTGAGGGGAACAATTTCGGTTGTTTGCAGGGCACCCTTTGAAATTAATAGAAATAGGATAATGCCTCACTCTTGCGCAGCGAATTTTCAACAGTCGCATATGGGCTTTTCCCAAAAGCACAAAGCGCTCAAAGATCTGTTCACATAAAAAAAAAAATCCCTTTATGTTTTTATTTACAGGAGAGCTGTGCTCTGAGTAGCTGGAATATTAACTTTCCCAACTGAAAGGTATACTGAGGTTAACAGGGCTGGAACATCTTTAACAGGGCTTCCTGGGCAATTACAGTGGATAATCAAAGAACTGGGGCTCTCACTCAACCTGGGGAGGCATGGATTTATTTCCTTACTGTCATTGCAATGACCAGTGGCTTCATTTAACATAAATTGATTATAGATGGCTATCGAATGAGAAGATACAGCTGATCCATTTGTTTTCAGGTCTTCTAGTAATATTTCTCCATTTGCTATAAAAGGTTTTTAGAGTAATAAATCCATCAGATATTAAGTTGAAGAGAATTTGCACAGTGTAGCAAAACAGACATTTTAAAAATTTGTGTACCATACAATTTTTCAGTAATTTTTTTATTCTGCTGACAATAGTATTAATATGGAAGGCAGATTTTGCCACAGTCCAGTTATTCGTTGCCTGGAGAATTGGCATTTTCAAATCCTAAAGCCGTTCAGTTTTCATAGAATTTTAATATGGATTTGATTCATTCCATAGTATAATTTGACAATAGATTTTATCCTGTTCTTGTTGAAATCAGTGGAGGGCCTCATACTGATGTCAATGATAATATGATCAAACCTAGTTTGATCGTGCAGCAAGTTCTCTTACTACCTTTTTTTGTTGTTGTCGTTCCAGTAAGCAGTAGAGAGACTATTAAGCCTCTAGTGCACAAACCCATGCAAAATTACAATGGCTGGAAGTTAATTTTATCATCAGAAGCCCATGGCAATTAGAACACATCAGTGAGCAGACCATAACTTCTAGGACAGGGTGTATAAATTCAGGCAGAGATGATACTGGGTTCTTTGTGGTTTAATGCTGTCTGTGTATATTGCTTTTCTTAACAGTGTTAAATTTTGTGCTGCTTTTATATTCTAATATTTGTGCAAGATTTCTGTTGAGCTGAAAAACATAAGAGAATGGATTTTTATGGTATAGCAATGTGCAGAAGAGGCCAAAAAAACCCTACATCTGAATATTTCCCTAGCCTTGAGCTATATGCTGCATACTTAATATAACAGATTAAAATTGTAAACCTGCACAAATTCTGTCTGAAGCAAAAAATAACAAAAAAATAGTCATAGAATCATATAATGGTTTGGGTTGGAAGGGACCCTAAAGATCACCCAGTTCCACCCTGCCATGGGCAGGGACGCCTTCCACTGTCCCAGGTTACTCAAAGGCCCATCCAGCCTGGCCTTGAACACCTCCAGCAATGGGGCATCCACAGCTTCTCTGGGCAACCTGTTTCATGCCTCACCATCCTCAGTGAGGAATTTCTTCCTAATATCTAATCTGAACCTAGCCCCTTTCACTTTAAAGCCATTCCCCTGTGTCCTATCACTCCTTGCCCCTGGGAAAAGTCCCTTTCCATCTCTTCTGTAGCTCCCTTTAGGTACTGGAAGGTGCTGTAAGGTCTCCATGAAATATTCTCTTCTCCAGGCTGAACAACCCCCACTCTCCTGACCTTTCTTGCTAGGAGAGGTGCTCCAGCCCTCTGAGCATCTTTGTGGCCTCCTGTGGACTCACTCCAACAGGTCCACATCCTTTTGTATGTTGGAGGCCCCCAGAGGTGGATGCAACACTCAAGATGGGGTCCCATGAGAGTGGAGTGTAAGGGCAAAATCACCTCCCTCAACCTGCTGGCCACACTGCCTTTAATGCAGTACAACAACAAAAGTTGTTTTCATCGAGACCAACTCATTATTCCCAGTTTATAATTACACTGAAACTTGCCAAATTTATGGCAGGAGCAGCTCTACCAGGAAACAGCACTGTTTTTGCTAAGGTTTGTTATGTTGGCAGTTATTGCAATCAAAATTGTCACTTCATTTTATTTAAAATGTATTTCTCGAGTAAGCAAGAAATAATATCTAGACTTGAAAGGGACGCATGTTAAAGACTTTTTTTTTACATTTCTCTCGAGTATGCAACATATCCAACTTCAACTCCCTGCAGCAATACAAAATGCCCAAGAATAATGTTTTCAAAATCAATACATGCTACAGTCGAATATGAAACTCCACAAACCTGTAATTGAAACTGTGGGAGAAAAGCAGGCAGCCTGAATATAAACAAAGTACCAGAGCTGGATTATGACCAAGATGCAAGTGCTAATATGGCCTCTTGAGAAAACTGCCATGAGACCTTCCCAGCATGAGCAAGTGTCAGAAAGCAGGGGTGTTTCAGGAGCAGCCTGCTGGTGCTCATATCCAGATGATTTCTTGTTTGGCTGCCTGGCATCTCTGTAGAGAGTAATATATGCAGAGTTTCATTTGGCTTTTCTTTTTCACCTGGGTCGTTTCATACCTGTGCACTCTCCTTACTTTGTTTCTCCTCACTCTGTGTGCACAACCTCTGTGTGTCTCTCTCAGGTTTCCTGACTGCTGCCTTCGCTGCCACCACCACCACCTTCTGATGGGGTGTGTGACTCCAGGCTCTTGGAATTGCTGGAACTCAGAAAGTAGCAGTGAAATCAATGTGCTGCTCTACACTCAGAAAAGGGAGAAGCGTGGAAAGTATATACTGTATTTCTGGAAGCGCTGAAATGAGTAGGGACCATGAAAAAAGAACTGAAGGTTGTTTGTAGACAAGGTGTATGTATATTTTGAGCAAAGGATCCCTCAAGGAATGCAAGACACCATCTATCTCTGTTGCTAAACATAGGGAAAACGAGGAAACCATGCACTGATAGGACTCTTTCTGCTCCTCAGCACAGTCCATGACAGAGCCACAATAAAGCATCTCATGTTACTACCTGTACTATTTGCCCTTTGTATTAGTACCACATGCTACATGCCTGTCTTTCACATCCATCATTCCCTTTCTAACCAAGTTCTTATGGTCTGGAAAACTTGCTGCAGAGTTCCCAGTAACTTCATTTGACCACAAGCTCAGAATTATTCATTAAATTCACAAAAAATTTGGATCATTATCTTATGAGTCCGACTATTTGCAAAATTTCTGCTTTTGTCAGTGGACAAACATAAAGTCAGTGATTTACAGCTCAAGTATAGGCACAGTAGTTCAGCCGTTCCGCTTGAGGCAGTTTGGGCTGACATGAAAAATAAAAAGGGTAAAAGAAAGATCACGGGGGCAATGCTGCAGACTTTGACAGAAAAGTTTGCAGTTTTGAGTCAGAGTAATTAATTTGCAATATAGTATTTTTAATGAAAAAGTAATTATATTTCTTTACATTGTTGTCATGCGTATAAGGACACATTAATTTTCAGGGGAAGACACAGGTTGATCATTTACTTGTGGAGCTGAGAATTTCAAATTGGTGAAGAGGAGAGGAGGTTTTTAAACTTTTTGGTCCATAATTCATGAGTATATTTGACCCCAGTATTCTGTCTAACACCACCAGAAATTAAATGTAGCTTCCCAGTTCAGCCACCTTTTACAGGCTGCACAAAGCAGACTTGTTATGCATATTTGTACAGGGTATAAAACAACAGTAGAAGCTCCAAACCCATTGGGGCCTCTGGAGGACTTTCACAGCATAAATATTGCGTGATAGTATATTACTAGGCAGAAAGAAAACCCCAGAAGTTTAAAAAAGAGCTCTTATGAACTGTCTAGGTTTGTACTCTTGGAACAAAGCAAGATTTCATTCTTTCTGATTGCATCCTCATTTAAGGAAAGAACAAATCCTAAAATTAGTGCATCATGAATGAGAGACAGTAGTTACTGGTAAGAGCAGAGCAGTGGCCCAGTCTGGGTGCTGACACCACAGCCACCGCAGGTGACTTTCAGAGAGCTGTCGTGCGACAAGAGAAACCTTCAGCCACTTTAAAATGTGCCATATTAATATTCCAGCTCCGCAATGCCCTGCATTTCAGGTTTTCAGAGGCTTTTCAACTAAGTTTCAAGCAGTAGCTTTCAAAAGTACAGGGTCCAAATCAATTTGTAACCAGTCCTTCCTCTTGCATATGGCCCAGGTAATACTGATAACTTATCTTGCAGTGTGGGAAATTTATGAGTCACTAAGATAAAACCTCGGTGTTTTGATTGCCTAAAATTTCTGTGGTTTATGATAGATAAGTACTGTTTTTTCTTCTGTAATTATTTCCTCATGACTCCTTCCTTGATATCTTTAACAGATTTGGAAAGAAAAAGGAAGATAAAAGTGGGAAGGCAGATCAGAAGGGGACTCCAAAGCAAGGCATGCTTAAAGAGGAGGAGCTGGAGAAAATGAAAGATGAACGTGAAAGGTGAGTAAATGGCAGCAGCATCTTTGTTCCTCAAGTGAAAAACTTCAGAGGGAGGGGTTTGCTGAAGGAGCAGCCAGCCTGTCCCAGACAGTGCCCACGGCAGCCAGGTCCCGGCAACCCAGAGCGTTAGGCCAGTCCTGGCCGAGTCAGAGCTGCTGCCTGACAGATGCTTGTTGTCCTCCTGCAGTTTCTGTGCACTTCACCGGAGCATTCAAATCCCAGCTTCTGCTTTAGCTGGTGAAGATCGGTTCCTTCAAAACCTGTTTCACCTCTGTCCATTCCCAAGACCAGCTGACTTAGTCTTTTCTCCTCTACTTCTCTACAGCAAGAACCTCCTCCCTTCTCTCCTGACAGCTTCTGCCATTGTTTTCCAGCACTTCAGACCTCTTTGGCTTCGGCTGGTCGTGCCATCAAATGGTAGTTTTTGTATGTTCTTTTTTGCACGGTGTTTGCTGGTAAGCCACATGTTGCAGAAATATGTATGCAACAAATATTGAATATGCCAAGAGACACCTGGAAGAAAGCAGATTCAGATGGGTAGAATCAATCTGCACAGGCAGGAGTCTGCCAGCAGTGGGGTGGGCAAGAGGAGCAAGGCAGGAAGCTGGATGTGTGCCAGCTAGGAGTAGTTGTATTTCTGAGGTTAGACCCTGGGAGTCTGTCCTGGTCATGAAATCCACTTTCCTATGCCCAGTCTCAGTGAACTCCTTATCTTTCCAGATCAAGAGATTTTACAGTTTTCTGCTTTCCCCCGTGTCTACCCTTCAGAAACCGGAAACAGTTTGTCAGTGTCAACAAGGTTCAGAAAACTCCACTTTCCCCAGCTCATCCAGAAGTACTTCATGTGCTGTAAAAGGTCTTTGTTTCCCTCTGATGGCTGCTCTCAGAAAAGTTAAAGAGCCCATAGTTTCTGACTCTCAAGAAGTGTCCGCAGTCGCTGTAAAACTTTACAAGTTGTAGTAATGCATTTTGTCAGTGCAAGCAGAAAGCTTTCAGAGGTCTCTCTCCTTCACTGGAGCATCCTGCTCCTGGGAGAGGGAATGGAAGCAGACATGGTTCCTTTTGGGCAGACAGGATGTTTCCACATGGTCAACCTTTGTGGCACTGGTCAGTGCGCAGGGAAAAGACACCCTGTTTTCATTTGAGTCGTGCAGCGCATGGTCAGCCCTATAAGCGGTAGCGAATGGGTTTGGTTGGGGAAAAAAGTCTATCCAAGCCCTTGAAGCCTGCTGCTAATTTTTACTATTTTAAAAGCTAGCAAGGTATCTAGTTACTACAGTGCTGCCACTGGATATGCTTAGCCAATGCTCAAGTATTTAGTTCATCTAAGTTAAGTAGTGTCAGGAGAAACTTTGTACCATTAGTTTTAAAATTTCTGTGCCGTGTCCTTGATTTTGCCAGATTGATGAGTGCCTTTACATTAAACTGCTGACTCCCAATTTGGATACTGGCAATTTGAGAGGTATGTGTCCTTCATTTTAAAGAAGCCAGTGTCTTTTATTAGGATCCTGGCAAGCTGAGAAGCATGTATCCCATCTGTTAAAGGGCCAGTGTCATTTACTAAAATGTTGGCAGGCTGGAAGGAATGAACCCTTCTGTCTAGAGGTCTAACGTTCCAATTGGACACAAGATAATTGTTCTTAATATTTCTTTAGCGTTGTGTGCTTTTTTTTTAATTACAGTCACTGATTGACAGTAACTTGGTACGGCTGCATTAGAAACTGGCAGCTCAATGTCTTCATCGTTCTGGTTTCTCTAGTAATCATTTCAGTTTTGACCTGGAAGAGTTTGTGACTGAAATGGAGAACAGCAGGTGTGTTGAGAAGTGGATGAACCAAGATGATATTTTTAACTCACTTATTTGATTCTTCTTCTGTAAGGCACAAGAATAGGAATATTACACTTTTGTATCAGGTAGTATATCCTATATCTTTGGGGGATTCAAATCAAAAAATAAAAATTTTAAAAAACCAGAAAAATAGTGAAGAAATTTCCCCTGTGTTGTCCTCAAAGGAATGCAACACATGCTGTAAAAACAAGCAGTTTGCTTCACCTTTCTAAATGAAGTCAGAGCATGGCTGTGTGTTTGCCCACCTACAGGCTGACTGTTGAACCCTTCTTGAGCTGACCATAAAAGAGAAGAGGCTTTATTTTTGTTAGAGGAAAATGATATAAAGAAGCTATTTCTCCTGTGTGGGTAAAAACTGTTTGGGAAATCGATTAAAGTCACTAAGGAAACATTACCTGACTTGAAGGTAGATCAGTCCTTCTGCCTAGTTGTTGACTGCTCACCTAATGATGATGCTCAGGAAGACAGTAAAGACAAGTTTTATAGCTCTGTCCCCAGATTTAGTAATTCTATAATGTAATTCAAGTCCAAGATTTTAATGCACATATTGGCAACGAAAACCTTGTGGCACATTCACACCATAGATCATCTGCTCCTATGACTTCACTAGCTGCAATCCTGCATACTTGGTCTTTTATTTATAAAACTGAAGCTTAGTAGAACGCATTCATATTTTCAAATCTGTTCTTGTTGAGTGAAATGAGCGTATGTTACAACTACCAGGGATGTAATACTAGAACAGACTACAGAAATGTAGCAAGTTTCATCCCCTGTGATCAAATCCTATATTTAACAGCTTGAACAAACGAAAATTGATTTTCTAACATTTAGCCTTTCTAGCATCAACTTAAATGCACACCTAATTTTACTTTTCCAAGACTATCGGTGTAACTAATTCTTGTTCAGATCCTCGATCCAATTATTACAATCCTAAAGTCAGATTTTTTGCCTAAACAGTTTTCTTAAATGCTGACTGCCTACCATACTAACTGATACTATGATTTTTCATCTGACCTTTTTTTTTGTTTTTTGAGAGGCCATGTTGTCCATTTTGGACACTAGTAGAAGAGGTTGGAGTAGTTGATTTTTGGGCTGGGTGTGACAGGATTAATGATCAAGTGCTTTTCAGCATCTTAGCAGCTGTGGAACTCGCCTGGTTTTGGATATTGGTTTTGCATGCAATATATGCTTGGCAGCTCTCCAAAAAGCAGAATACTGTTCCAAGATCTCAGCTGAGAAATATTTTTCAGTAGGAAGTGCATTTTCAGTTTACAGGACTAGGCTGTCTCTCATAGTTTTGCAGTTTTTTGATTGGTGTTGGATAGGCACAACAATATTTCACAAAATCCCAGGGATAGGGTTTCTGTAAAGACCGCAGCCTTCTTCCAGAAATTCTGACAAGCTTTAGACGTGCAAAAATGTCAAATGTGTTCTCTGCACAATTATGGGCTGGCTGTGCAGTACGAGCTCAGTGACTCTGGCTCTGACAGGAAACATCAGCTCTTACGTAGGTGTGCTCTGCATGAGTGTAAGCCCATCATGCTTGGAACAGGTTGGATTTCCTGCTTGCACAGAGAAGGGATTGAACAGTGCATGTGCAACAAGTCTGGCACATCCAGAATGTGTTAGAGCTAGTGGGCGTATGCAGACAGAGTATTCAGTGCTCGCTCTGTAGTGCAGATGATTCCCAAAGGGATGGGATTTGCTTGCACATTGGTCCTCAGCATAAATTTGCCTGGCAACTCCTTTTATGGGCTGCCAAGTTTCAGATTTGAACCTCAGAAAGTGAAAATAAATTTAGTATTTCGCTAGCCGAGTAATTTCTATTTCCATTCCACATTGTCCCAGTCTCAGTTTTCAGTACCGACTCTCTGTGCTGCCTTGTAGCTGCAGTTCTCTGAAGCGGCTCCACATCCTGCACTGAAATGCTGACATCATTTTTTTTTTACTGCTTGTATTCCCTAGCAATCCCCACCAAGATCAAGGTCTCATTGTGTTCACTGCTGTTAGGGAAGCTTGGGCCTGACCCGAAGCACTTACGGTTGAGGTGGAAGAGAGAAAACCTGACAGGAAAAAAAAAGTGTCCTCTGAGTGGGAATGTGACATGCAGGCAGTGCAGCTGCTTGTCCAGGTTCCTAAAAAGTCCCTGTCAGGCTAAGAATTCATTCCAGACCTCAGCCCCAGGCTTCCTTTCTTTTCAAAGCCAATACTTTATTACACGACTACTACTTCTGCAAGCTTCAAGTAGCGAACAGGAACTTTGGATGTTAGGCATTCCTTCTTTAGTAATAGCCTTATCTGTGTCCAATTGAATATAAATTCAGCACCTCTTTTAAATTATTTTCTTCTTCTCCCCCTACCTCCTTTAGTTTTCATTGTGCCAAGGTGATGCAATGTCAGTGAAACTTGAGTGGAAAAAGACAGGAGTTCACGATAGCTCAGGAGCGCTGACTTAAGTGGTGGTACAGTTCTTTGAGGTGGTGGTTTGTCCTTCCTGACACAAGTCACATGCTTCATTGGACTGAGGCCCTGTTTTAAATAAACTCATCATTTTGTTCATGCTTCAAAGAGTTTGGCTGTAATAAAGCATGTGCTCCAAAGGTTGAGAATCTGCCCATAAAAGGAAAAAGCAAATGTTATATCTGAGGGTTATTTTGATCAAGCTGACTCAAATCTGTATTTTTAGTGTGTTCAGTGCGAATTACTCAGAATTTATCATTTTAACGACAAGATGTTTGCTACATTATTAAAGACTGGAAGAGGCCTTGTCTTTTCCTTCTCTCAAAAAAGATTTCTCTTCATCCCTTCCTCCATTTCTTTCCCCACTCATTTGGGGTTGTGTTTTAATTTTCTAATGTTTGAAAGTCATTGTAAAACAAACTGGATAAATATATTAGGTGCTTGAGTTTTGCACATCATAATTTGTTTGCCTTCCAAATGCAAATAAAATGACTATCAATTGAAAGAGAAATATTTTTTCCTGTTTGTTTAGTATTATTTTGCTGGGTTTTTCCTAGTGAGACCTAAGTCTCTCTTCCAACAGAATTGAACATTTACTTGACATTAGAATAAAATTTACAAAATGAAGCTCCTTGTTGAAAATAGGATGATTTTTTAAAGTAGCATGAGAGTTAGTTAATAAGGAGGCACTCCATGTAAAAAATAATCCTCTGCATGTATTTGTGGGAGTAGTTTTGTTAAAACAGTCTTGGTTTTGTAGCCCTCGTTGGAATTAATTGAGGAAAATTTTTTAATAGTGTTAAGGTTTGAGTAGAGCGTTAGAGAAGCAGAAGGAATATCTAGCCCCTGCTTTCTCAGTGTCTGAACTGAATGCTAAAGTTATGCGGTATCTCACATTTGGGTAAAACTAAATGGTTTCAGTTTTTATATTAAAGACCGAATTTCCTTTACTTTTCAGAAACCGTCCAGCAACTGAAGAGCATTTCTCTCTTGTCTTACCAGCCCTGGTGCTTGTTGCCTGTTCCCATAGTTAAAAAATCAATACATATGTTTTTTATATTTGGCAAACACAGGTTTAATTTTGCAGCTGCAAGATCCCAGCACGAAGGGATGCATCTTACAGAAATGAAAACATTTAGAGTCCACTTAGAGAGGAGAGAGTACTTGGGAGTGAAACTTCAGTCCCTTTCTGTCAGCATTTGTTTCATTATATTCAATTACAAACAATCTGTATGTTACTGGAAACCAAAATGAAACGAGAATAGATGGATACATGGCAGCATGGTAGAAAAGCCAAATTGCTTTGAATCAAAAGTTGAAATTCAGACTGTTGCAAAATTCAAAGTATGATTTTTCTAATGCACAGTGCATCTTAGAGCACGCTCAAGTGCACGCGCATTTTTGCCGATCCCACGTAGCTTTTGTTCCTGTGTATTCCACCTGCCAAGACTAAGAGCATTATTATGGCTGTTTGTAGTTCATATTGATCTCTGATGAAATGTTCATAATTGCCATTCTCACCATTAAGCTCTGTGCTAAACCCCATGTTTTTAGGACACCTGAGCTTGTGCACCATTATTTATTAAGGGTTAATCCAACATGGTATATCTGTTCATTGAGTATTCCTGACTTTGCAGCCCAGCTCGGTCCTGTGGTTTAGACAAAATAAAGTGTTGGATGTGATCCCAGTTTTAATACTCCCAATTTATTATAACCATTGAACCCTGATCAGATCACGGATTGGATTGGATCCCAGTTTTTTAAATGTCCCAATTTATTGCTGGCTTGCAACCCTGATAAGAATACATATTTGATTAAGGCTTCAGTTTTCAAAAATTCCAGTTAATTACTTTTAGATTCTTATTAGATCATAGCCATGTAGTATGGTATGTTGAAGTTATGAAAAAATTACTGGATGCTGTTGCACAGGTCAAGGTCGTAGTTTCATTTTGTGCTGACAGTATGAAGTTATCAGATTTCTGTTTATTACTGTGGCAGCACTTGCACTGGACAGGAGGACAGATTAATCCCAACCCATTGATTCTGAATGATTCTCATTTTAGATCTGTTGCTGCTCTGCATACCAGAACATGTAATAAAGGCCTGCCAGGGAACACTGGGAGATTGATGTTTGGTTATGAGTAGCTGAGGTAGATGAGTCTCACCTACCTTTCACAGGTTTTGTTGGTAACATTTAGAACCAGATACCAATTTTTGAGCTGCTTCGTGTGGCTTTTTCGCTGCTGGAGGACATTTTTAAGACATTAGGTCTACAGTTGGTCCCAGATTGTCCCAGGTTAAGAACATTAAGAACTGGTGATGACAGAATGGCACATGGAATTGCCTTTTTCTTTAACTATCAAAGCACCATTCCAGGTGTTGCACACTGATGGAAATAGCACTTCTAGGTGTCATACCTGTGCCCTCAAAATGTAAACACGGAATTCTCATCCAAGCCATTTAGCATCCTTGTTTTGCTCATCATTGAGGCACTGGTTTGGTCTGGAGACACATTTTCACAAGCTGTGCCACCTGTCCACCTAAGAGGTCAGAGCAGCTCGGGGCAGTGGCCTGGCTCTTTCTTGCTTAAATGGGCCAGTGTGTGGTTCTCTCGTGTATATATCAGAGTTTTATTACTTGATGGTTGTTTTGGTTCTGTAAACCTGAAATGCTGCTAGAAACTTACAGGCCAAACTAATCAAGTGGAACTGGCCCAGGTACTAGCCAACCAGGCTACAAGAGTGCTTTCTAGGAGACAGACTGTCCTGGCCTAGGGATTTCTTGGATGCCGTACTGAATGTAGGTCAGCTCTTGCCCACTCTGGAATCAATAAGGGCATAAGAATGACTTGGAAGCAGCATTTCATTCCTTGCCCTTCCATTTGTGATTTATGACAGTCTATCATAAATTGTTGGCATGCACTTTGAAGTAGTGCCACAGCACAGAATTCCTGTTTTCAGACTCCCTTAGCTACTACAGGATAAAAATGAGAATGCAACTCATGGGGATAGACAGGCAGGAAATCTGTTTGCATGTGTAAATCTCCATAGTGATCTTAAACCAAAATACCTGGAAGTCTTAGAGCTTTGACTGCTCAGTCAAATCTGAGTTCTGCTTTAAAATCAAGGACTGTTAATTAGAAGCAACCTGTGAATCCCAGACTAACAGATGGAGACTGTTCCTGTTCTTGTGCAGAGAGATTCTGTTCAATAGGTTCCAGGTTCAATGTCACGTGTAGACTAAAGAAACGTGCGTGGAGTATCATATCACGCGCAGCTAGGCTTGTTCCTTCCATTACTATGATTTCATTCAAATGAAGGCATAATGTTTATGCAGTTGCAGGGATGGTTGTGTGAACTCATGAGGTGTCACTAGGAAGTGGAGCTGCGAGTATCTGTTCAGGAGGTGTTCCAAGGATACCCTCATACTGACGGAGGCAACCCCGGGGACGCAGTAGCTGCCAGCCTTCCTGGGTCTCTCCCGAGTTATGTTACTGCGTGTGGTTGGGAATGTTGGGTTTTCATGAGGTGTCGGATCAATGCTGTGCCTTCCCATGGTCATTACAATGTCTCTGGTATTTTTCTCAAGACAGTGTTATCAGTCCTCAGTGGTTTTGATTGATACCTGCTACAGCAATTGCTGGAGCCGAGTTAGTCACTGGCAGTGACTAAGTTGATAGATGGCTGTCTGTGTCTCCCCATAGCTTTTCTGCAGGTATTCTGTGGTTACTTTATACTTGTTCTCTGTTTATCTGATGAACTTCTCTGAAACAGTTTGTTCAGAGTCTCAGCTGGAGTGGTTGGAGGCGGGATGATTATGTGGCTTTGACTGCAATTGATATTGTGTGCATTCCTGACATTAAGTTCCCAATGTCTAAAGTGTAAGCAAAGTTAAGTCTTACTTTGCAAGAGTATTGTTATTTTGATTCTCCTTTCATGACTGTTTGTTCCAGAATAAGTTCATTTTCACAGAAGGGACTCAGGTATAGCGTGCACAGCACCTTACGTGTCTTTTTAACAGAAAAGTGCTAATGACAGCGACCTGAGAATTCCTTTAAATCAGCACTGGGCCTTGCAACTGCAACTAAGGGCTGCAAAGTCTCTGCAGACTCAAGGCCATTTTGCAGAAGAAGCTCTTAAAGGCGTCAGAACATCTCAGGTGAAAGATGTCAAAGTAATTTTGACAAACCTGGAATATTTCCACTCCCTAATCTGCATTGTCACAAAACAAGGAACATCCTGTTGACAGGAGACTGAGAAACCTGATCTGTGCAGTCAGCCTTGCTTTCAGCAAGAGATTGAGCAGGATGATCTTCAGAGGATTCCTTACAATCTACATTTTACTGATATTGTCACTTCAAGATGATAACTCCAGGGTAGTTGTGAGTAAAGAAAATTACATAATGCAGGAAACTGTGGACTATAATATACTTGGCTTTTCTGATAGTTGGCTTTCTGTAATCTGCTGCTTTTCACCCAGTGTAAAACAAGTGTAGACAGGCAGAAAAACTTTCTCTGATTTAACAGCAAGGGTAAAAATCATGTTCTCGTTGAAGTTCACAGGATGGGAGAAAACAAACTGACCTCATTAGAGCCAGGATTTTCTTTACAGGGCAGGATCCTGTGTAAGTTGGTAATCACTCCTTGTCACCTCTGAAATAAATGGAAGAACATTGAGACCTCAGTCTTGTCTATCCAAAGCTCCCATTCCTCATTTTGTGATATGAAAGGGCTTCAGTTTCATCCTCAGTTTCTCATAATCTTAAATTTTAAGGTCGGCATAGCTCTATCTCCTTCTTAGGTTTTTCTGTCCTCCCTTTCTTTATTTACAACCCTCCAAATGCAGCTTCTTTGGTCAGTTCAGTATATTACAGGCACGGGGTAGTTATCTGGAACAGGCAATATTTTATGGATTGGTGGGTTTTTATCATTGGGACATTTAATGCTGCTACAAGAGCTATATCTTGTTACCCTGAGTTAGTCTCTAACTCCCTTGAATTTGTGGCTTGCCTTTTTTTATTTCTGAGACTGTTTCTATTCTTGTTTACAATTACAGATACTAATTATGGGGGAAGATGTTCAAATCCAGCACAATAGAATGAACTGGAATGAAGAAACACTTGCATAGCTTACAGGGAGGAGGTTTCTGACAAATATGCCTCCAGTAGAATACCCTGAAAGATAATGCTAAATTAGATACTGTTTGATTCTTCGTGAGTCCTTATCAGATGTCTTCAATTTGCTGGCAAGAGGTGGTTTGGGTTTTTTTTAAGCTATGGGACTTACCTGCCTCTAGAGTTTTGTTAGGTGATGATATTCGAAAAAATAAAGATGAGTCTTCTCCCGATAAAAGATGCAGGTTTGAATAGGATTGTTAATGTCATTATAGGCTATGTCTGCCTGAAAAACGATTATGAAATTAAAAAAAATTAAAAGCACTGTACTGAAATTATCTCCTCAGATACTCAACTGAAATATACCCATTCCCATCAGTGATTATGGCTTATGAATGTCTAAAGGAAGGATGTATTCATTTCACTATTATGTAAATGAATGAAAAAACAAGATTTTAGTTACCAAAATATATTTTGCTAGCAGCTAAAAAGGAATTAAAACATTAAACCCAGCGGAAATCTAAGTGACCTCCTGCAGAAATAGGCTGCTTGCCTCTAGACAGCCCGTTACTCAATATATGTATGAATTAGGTAAATGAGACACAAAAGCAGATACTAAATCAGATGTAAATTGAGTAATCATTACAGTATGTAGATCTCAGGGAGAGTCACATGAGTGGGGAAAAAAGCAATGAAGCAGCTTTCATTCTGCTGTTCTCAAGGAACAACCAACTGAGTAGAAGAATGTTTAGCATCTCAGTCATCTCAAAAGACTTTAAGGATCAGGTCCTCTTAAGTTTAGGTATACCTTAGAGTGATAGTATGCACACTCGATTCCCTACTTTAATTCTGCTCCTCTTACTGCAAGTGGAATAGAAATTATCCTGAAAGACCTATGGCCCAGTTTCTGTTACACGTTTGTCTGTGCTTGTTATTCGTTCTTCTCCCCCAGGAACATCTTTCATTGACTTTGCCAGCATCTTGCTCATTCATGTACCTGCTCATGCTTCCACCAAGTCTGTTTTAAACCACCATGTAAGAAATATTGCTGTATTCATCTGAAGTATAAACAAGGTCCCTTTGTGAAATACGTTATTTTGGTTAGCAAATGCTTTTTCACTTCTGGGTTTGACTGCTTGGGCACCGTGGGGCTCAAAACGTGTCATTCTTTGTGCTCTGCTCGGTACTAAGTACGTGGTCAGTGCATGGTAAATAAAAGAAAGTTACATCACTTTTACTCTTTCCCTGGAAAGTCAGAAGAGATTATTTTCTCAGAGCTCACGATGAGTGCAAGGGAGGAGGAGTTCAAACACCTCCGAAAACATGGTGCTTTTTGTTGTGGGCTTGTTTTGGTTAGTTGTTCCTACATTCAGCTGTTGTGATGTGAAACGCAGCCTTGCAGGCCTCCAAGTAGGAGAGCCCATGGTCTCTCCTGGGCCAAGCTTGCCACATGCAGGTGTTTCACTCTGGGCAGACCTGGTAGCTGTCAGTGCCACTGAGTTGCTTCTCATGTCTCCTGTTGGGCAGCAGGCGCCCTGTCTCTGGCCTGGGAGACGTGAGTCAGGAGGACACGAGCGTCCGAGTCTGTGCCTCAGTGTGCAAAGCTCATTTTTGAGCTGGGGCTGCTGCTGGGCACCCAGAAGTGCAGGTTGGGCTGCAGCCAGTGTCTTGCTGTTCATTTCCCTCTGAAGGCCATCTTTGGGCTCCACAGCTCCACCCTGGCCTTCTTTGGGCTACTGAATTGGTAACATTAAGTCCTGTATTTGAATTTTAATTTTCGCAGAGTCTTAGAAGCTTCAGCATTTTCTCGTTACCCACCCACCCAGCTTCCAACTGCTGGGCCAAGAGAGAAGTATCTCTTACGGCTTTTCCTAGCCTTCGCATTCCATTCCCAAAAGCATTTCTGGGTCTTCTCCAAAAGTCACTTCTGCTCAGCTCTTCTGGAGTTTTCTCGAGGTAGTTCACATCCCTTCCTGCAGCTGCTTCACTCTGTGTATTCTGCAGTCTTTTAATCCAGCTTTTGCCTGTCAGTGTCTCTGTCACCGATGTCAGGCTAAAGCGTTTTACATTGTGTTTGTCACAGGCGGTGAATACATATGTGGTCATTGACAGTAGCTCAGCAGAAACACAATAACTTGTTAAGCCACAGTAACTCAATCGTGTGTCTGAGCTGCAGCTGGAAGGAGCTGTCTGGGCTGTTAACCCTTTCATGGCTGCTGCACTCTAGGTGTGTGCATCTTTCCGTGTGTTACTAGATGAGAAGTGACCATGTATGATTTGTGCAGATCTGTCAGATGGGAAGATTATTTGAAGGATAAAGGAGAGCGTTCCTTGATTTATAGCTCTAGGGGTGTGCTATAAAGGTGTACAGAAGTGTTTTCAAAATGCTGTGTCCCATTTCCAGAAGTACAGTACGTGTATGGATTCTGTCTTCATTTGACTTCTACAAATGCAACATGTTTTCAAAATGTTGCCTGGAGTTCGGTTAAGGTTATATATATTTTTATCAAACTATATATTTTCTGAAAATATTTCACAGAATCAGAGAATAAACTAGGTTGGAAAAGACCTTTGAGAGCATCGAGTCCAACCTATTCATTGTAGAGAAAGTCTGGAGTAGGATACATGTTTGGATGCTATTGAGAAATAGATAGGTCATGAGAAGAAAAAAAGAAAAGGCATTTCTCCATAAGGCACTTTCTGTTGCCTGTCCTGGCTGCTTGTGTGCCAAGGCTGGGTTTTTACAGAAACACAGCTAAGGGGAATTGGTGCAGTTGTGCAGTGGTTTAACTGGAGAGCCCGGTGTTCAGGTGGTGGAAGAGAGCAAGCAGAATTAACATGAGATACTCAAAAGGAAATATGTATAACTTCCCATTATTCTGTATGAATTTTTCTTTTCCCTTTCCCTCATCGGGAAATTTGTAGAAATTTTAATGCCACACTAAATTGTTGAGATGGTGATCTGTACCTCTCCTCAGCTCTGGTGTCACTGCCAGCATCATAGTGCTGGGGCACATTTTATCTTTCTTCACAAATTTGCACCAGTCGTTTAACCAGACCCACCCGGTGCTGCAAGTTGGAGGCTGTCTTGTAGTAATTGTTCAAGGAGCTGTTTGCAATTACAGTTGTGTTAATTTAAAAGTTTTTTGGTTTTTTAGGTTGGTTGGTTTGGGGGCTTTTTTGGGATGGGGAATAAAGATTTGGCTGTTTCAGACAGGGAAAATTTCAGAGGGAAGTGCAGAAATGGTGAATGACTAGAGTGGGATGTAGAGAAGTACCCTGCTTAGTAGAGTTGGCAGAGCATTAAAGAAGTTATGGGAGAAACAGAACTTTTTTTTTTTCCCCTCAGTAAAGAATTCCTGGGCACCTACTGGTATGTGCTATGGAAAAGATTGATTTAAAACTGAAAACATGATGCTGAAATACAGTGTGGAAATTTAAAACTTCACAGAAATGTGAGAAATTTCAAAGGTGAAAAACATATGAGAAGGCATAAAAGGACAGGTAAATAGAAAGGAAGAAAAACCAGCCATCTGATAGTTTGTTTCCCTGTATGTGAACGTTTGGATTGAAATGAAAAAGAGATCACCGAGCAAGTTTTATAGGTTTGCGCGGAAAAGTAAAAAGAAAACAAGAAATATTAATGCAATTGTAATAGATGTATTGAAAGGATGAAACATTGATCATAAAGAATTTCACATAGCCTGGTATTGACTGGTCCATATAGTATAGAATGGAAATAATTGGTTTTGAGAAGGCTTGACTTATAATACTGGCAGCAATTGAAGATTGCGCTCGGAAGGAGAAGCTGAAGAAGCTAGGCTTATTCACAGGAACAAAAGAAAATTGTGGTGACCTAATTCCAGCTTTTGTTGTGCAGAATATACCAGTATTGATAGCAGGACAAATTATTCTTTCTATCAGACATGAAAGCAAGATTAGCGTGATGATGCTGCTGGCTGCACTGCTCTTGCTTTCAAAGCGGTCTCAAATACCTGGGGGACCAGTGATGTACTGGTCCAGAGAACATGAAGGCTCATCGTTTTCTGAGAAACTGCTGTGACTCATCTCAGGTCTGTGCCGTGCCTTCTGCACTGACATGTGATAAGACCGTTCCTTGAAATGTAGTGTCCTCCTCTTTTTCTGCCTGTGTACTGAGTGTGCTGTATATGTACCCATGTGTGCCATAGGACTTGCATCTTATTTAATAGATTCCTGCACTGCATTCTGTATTTAGGGATTTTTTGTTCACTAATTGAGGGCGAAGCACTCCACAGTTTCCCAGGTTAAACAAACCAAGTGACCTCAGCTGCCCGCCTAAGTCTCACCCTCGAGGCCTTTCCTCATCTTGGTTTCCCTTCTCTGGACACACTCCAGTGCTTTGATGTCCTTTTTACGCTGAGGCACCCAAAGCTGCATGTGGTACCCAAGGTGGGGCACACAGGATTTGAGTACCAGAGAGGAGAAAGGTCTTCTGCTTCACTGGGGGAAGGCAGAGTGAATAATGGGCACCCGTCCCCTCAATGATTGTATCCTCTATGCAGGCTCATCCTGCTGTAAAGTATGATTACATTTGAGGTGCTGAAAGCCAGCATCACGTGTAGATATGTCCTAGCACAGCTGATGGAGATGTGGAACTGGAAAGCATGAGTGGTACACATCAATGTACTCAAGTATCTGTGTAGAAAGGCATGTTGTTCTCATTAGAATTATTTGTGAACCTTTTTATCTACAAATTATTTCCAAAGTATTAGCATTTATTTTGATGATACAAGTCTAGTGAAACAAAATAAGTAGTATGAATCCCATTCTGCATTTAATAGTTCCTGTCTGTCAGATGGAAGTTCCCAGTGTGTTCATCTCTTTCTTTAGGGAGCCTTTTTCTCCATGCCTTTTAAAGACTTTCTCCAGAACAGTTTTGTTTTCTCATATGCACAGTCCTGAGGTCATTAAGCCCTACTGGGATAAGCAAGTCTGCCAGACCTTTTTCACTTACACTCCTATGGTACAAATGACACTGTTCTTTCTGTGCTGCTGTTGCACTTCTAGTTACAGTCAAAAGCAAATGTTGACTTCTGTCAGGCTTTGCATCTCTGTATCTTTCTTCTGTTCCTTGTTCCTTCCTCCATGCTCCTCTATTTTCTGTAAATGCTATTTATTACATACTGTGGTCAGCATTCTGCCAGATCCATCTCACTGCACTTAATTACACTGTGTTGAAGAGTAGCTGAGCAGTTAACAGAAGCACTCACAGTCTTGATGTGCATTTTTTTTTCTCCAGCAGGAATGTTGAATCACTGAATATCATCTTAGCTTGAAATTTACCTGAATATGTTTTACTATTCCAAAGAGATTGCACAATGGCCCTGATTAGCAGCAGCATTTTGTAATACCACTTAAGGCTTTATCACAGTGGAATACTGCCAGTAACAGTCTTTAATTCACTTACATGTACCAATTCATTCCTGTCAAATTTCTATTAATTTCTTTGCTGTTTTACTTTGTTCCTATCCCCTATATAATAAGGCATGATTTTCACATTTATGTAGCCAAAATAAAATTTTTTAAAAATTAAATCTTCAGCAAATTAATTGTGGTCCTTTGATTTGAGACAAATGTGCCGTCTCTCCATTTACGTTCACATTTAATCCACTTTTCACAAGTTAATGTATTTAGGAGAGTATAGGTGGGTCAAGTAACCAAGGGTCAGTAACATTTTACTGGCTAATTTAGATGAAAAGTTTCGGGATTGGGTTAGGTATATTCAGCTGCAATGCAAAATGTAGGTGTAGAATTAAACCTGTGTGTGTCCATGCATCCACACTTGTGAAAAGCCACACTATATTCAGCATTAATTTTTTTTCATCAGAATGGCGACCAAGCTTGGTGATTGCCAGAGATAAAGAACAAAATCGCTGCATGCACCGCTCTGTTTTATCTGGCACCAGTTTCACAGTGTACTGAAAGCTCTGAATGGTTGGGTTCAGGGTTGGTGTTTCCAATTTGTGTGATGGTTACTGTTGAAGCAGATCCCACCGTGTATTTGTTCTTTGTTTTTCATTGTTAGGATTGGTGCAAAGCATCAGGAGTTACGGCAGAAGCAACTGAGAGGCCTGAGTGATTATTCTGCTGGTCCTGGAGGACCTGACATTGATGATGATGAGGTGGATCCAAACTATGCCAGAGTGAACCACTTCCGAGAGGCTTATCCCCCAGCGAGCATCTACAGGCCCTCATCGCCAGCAGTGGGAGAAACCTTTGTTTATCTGCGGGATTCTTCCTCGGCGCCGATGGAGAGGGAGCACTTGGAAGGACTGTATGCGAAAATAAACAAGCAGCACTACCCACAGACTTCTGGGGACAGGTAAGATTGCCACCTGGCATTACAAAAAGTGATAGCTTGATGGGGAGGGAGCCTGGGCCTTGGCAGGGGGTCAGACACGGGACCGTTCAGATGCCCCAAACCCCTCAATTTACTGACTAGAAAGCCATGAATTTCCTCTTACCCAAAAGCAAGATTTGCTGCAGCAGTAACCCCAGAGCATCTGAGCAAGACAGCAGTCAAACAGAAATCATTAAAGAAAAGTCCATATTTCACGAACAGAATGAATGAACTGACTGCAGTCCAATTCCTGCACTGCTGAGAGAGTGTTTTTTCCTCTTTCAGTCGGGAAAAGTTCTTACCCTGCAGCAAAAATAATCTCAGTTTTCAGATCCCTTTCGATCCTGCAGATCATCAAGTGGCTATTAGTAACAGGTTTTGTATGATAGCATGATATATAGTATATGTTTATGGTTTAGATTTTCCCAGCTGTGTGATATTACACGCTTTCAATTAGTTTTGGGAGAGGACTGGGAGTCATGGCATTTTTATGCAGACTGTGAAGTGTGGCTTCACAAGACTGATTGCCTTTCACAGCCTTTCCAATAACTAAGTGGGAAGGAAAGAACAATTTTTAATCCTTACTGTCAAGCTCCCAGCATTAAAGAAAGATGGTCAAGTTTTTTCCCGAGTTTAAGGGAAAACAAAAATTCCTTTGAGCTGGTAATGTACCCACCGTTACGATGATTTTAAAACTGGTCGCTTCTGGAATTTGGGGCTAAAAGAACACGAGACTTCATTACTATTGTGGCATTAGTATATTAATGTTGGCTTTTTCAAACCAAAGTACGAGTGCGTGGGCAAGACATACGAGTCTATGTGAGAGGAAGAGCTGACGGAGGACAGATATGGAGGACTTAAGGAATTACACATGCTTCGAGTTCGTATTACAATCTGCAGTGTCTCCCCATAGCCTCAATCTGTGCCACGTAATACCACACTCGTTAATTTTGGAGAAATGTGTCAGCACAGATATAGGAGTGTTTCCAGTTTGTGGCATCATAGTATTTTAAAAATGTCTACTGAGTCATTGTTATAAATACTAATAAAACACTTCTGACACAAATCTAAGTTCATAGAAGGGAATGTGCCAAGTATCTCTCTCTTTTTCACCTAAATACAGTATGGTAGAGTTCTTTCCAAACATAATGACAGTGCTTTTTTTTTTCTTCCATATTATTAACTCTTCCCCTACTGCATAAAATAAGAGGTAGTGATCCCAGCTTTTTGCCAGCTAGTGGGTTCCGCTTTACCAGAAAAGCCTCAAGGCAATTGTCACTGAAGTCACACAAAGTTGCACGTAGTAAAGGGATCAGAAACTGAGTTTGTGCTAACTCAATAAACCAAGATCTGAGAATTCCCAGTGGGAGGCGTTTAAATTCAGGTGTGCGTGTCTTTCAAATATGAATATATACATGTGTAACTCAGCTGGACTAAGACATTGTTATAGAAGTTGCTTCGTGATTTCAGTTTTAACAGGGCTTCATAGCTTTACATTTTAAATGTGTCATCAGTTTTGAAGTGGGGCTATAGATTGTCTTTCCATGCAGAAAAAGGGAATGCTCGAGTCTTTCATTCTGCCTTCTTCTAGTGGATCGATTGTATTGCGGTTCTGACTACACTGGATGAACTCTTGACTTGCTACGGAGACAAAATTGAAGTCCCAACCAAGTTTGGATTTGGTATTGGGATCCTGGATTTCAATGTGGATTTAGCTGTAACTGCATGATAACACAATAACTCGGTTTGAAAAACTAAAACCAAAACATTGAGCAGGCAGGAAAAGTTACCTCATAGCCGAGCCCACGATCAGAGGTCACGCAGAGAGGCTGTTCTGTCTGTACTGAAAGACCAACAGTCCACAACTTTGCTTTGTTGAATTCCTCAGGCTTGTAGAGGCTGTTTAACCAGATTAAGAAAAAAAATAGGAAACGTTAGATTCTTATTAGGCTGCCTTTGTTCTTTTTTTAAATCTTTCTTTTCTTTGTCTGAGAGACAAAATGGTGTTGTTATTCACCAGCAGAAATGTGCCAAACATGAATAATTCTATGTGAATTTATGCAGTGGGTCGTGAGGTCTCAGCCAGCAGTTGTTGAGTAAAGTGGCAACTTCAGGCAAGGAAATCTTTCTGTGCTGGAGGGGAGAGTATTGAAAGGAGAGAGAGATGTGGAAGAAAAATCCCTGGATAATGTGTTAATTAAGAAAACAATCTGCTTCCAAGGGTCAAGTATGAAAACTACCTTGTCTGCCTCAGAATGATGGGAAAGGGTTATAATGGATGCTTATAAGCCAAACCACAGTTATTTTGTGTTTGTGGGGCTGAACATTTATCAACACATTGGTCATGTAAACACTTGTGCTTTGCTCTCGCTAGCACATGCATGCTTTCTCTCAAAGTTTTGCTATTAATTTTACTTTAGATGGATGTTTTTTCCTCCCACACGTGACTGTCGATTTGTAAAATAGTGTGTGGAGACTTCTTCGGTGACTGAACTAAATGGGGTTAGGAATAGAAGGAGGGTTTGAACACAGAGAGAATAGATTACTTCATTTCGGTCTGAGAACTCCAGTTACGGATTTCTCAATCATTATGATTGAGAATTAAAATTCATCATTTGAAACAAGAAGTTAATTTTTGTTTTATGTTATTTTTGCAGAATAATGTATTAGCATAATTAATGCCTTTTTGGAACGGGAGGCCATTTGTAAAGTATGAAGCTTAGTGGTCAGATCAGACCTGTTCACCGTTTGCATACACTCACTTCCCCTTTTCTCATCACCAGAATCCATCGAGTATTCCTGGTTTGTCCTTCGCAGTAGATTCACAGTTTAAACGGAATCCCTCAGCGTGCAGGAAAGCAATGGGCTGCACATGTATGGGGTCTGTTGCTTTAATCATCGTGAAGGATGTTTGCTGCCTCCAGCCCTGCTCCTCGGGGCACACACAGACCTGCTTCACGTCGCTGTTTGTGTACTAACGTCCCGTTTACCTCCACTTGCATCTGGCATCTCAGGGGCTTTTTGCTTTGGGTTTTTGGGGGGTTTGCTTTGTGTCTTATTTACAACTGTTGTGTAACGTTCTTCTGCACTGCTTCACAATTGTTGATTTTCGTTCCAACGATGACTATATTCAGTGAAATAGAAGTAATTTTTTGTGTATATTTTGCTGAAAGCTTTGGAATTCTTAACTAAGAGAGGTGCTATATAAATGTAAATTGTCCTTATTAATGAATATAGTGAAAGCATTAGCATGATCAGTGTATTCTGTGAATGTTAAGTTAGAGTGGAAAAAAAATTAGCTGGCGAAATCACACATTTCTTTGTAAATCAAGCATTTTTCTGTTTATTTCTAATTAGCCACAATTTTCTGTAATGCAAATGGCATCCCTAAGGATGGTGCAGCCTGCACAGCCACCTTGTGCAGCTGGGGAACTCACAGGGTCTTTGCCTGAGACGCCGTGCGTTTCCGAGCCTGCGGCAGAGGCTGAGTGATCTGTGGCCCATATGTTCCTGAGATGGGTGGTAAGTCTTGTCTCTGAGTTTAGTCATCAAGGCTGTGCCATGACAGTGCTAAGTTGCACCGTGGCAGAGCCTAGGTGTCAGACCAAAGCCAAAAGAGCAGATGCACAACACTATTATCACTTAAATGTCAGGCATGTCACACGGTGAAACCCTTTCTCACATTTCGAATAAACAATTTCCTCTTTTTTCTTCCCGTGAAGATGGTGCTGTCAAGTATATCCAAACACCCCAAGTACATCTCTGGAAAGGTTCTACAGACTTTGCTCAACTTATTTTCTCAGCCCAGAACTATGAAACACTTTAAGTCTGATGCCAAACTCATTGCCAAGTATAATTCTTCATTTATTTATGTGGCTTATCTTGGGGAATTTCAAAGTGCTGGTCTGACAAAAACGAATACAGTTTTCCTTTGTTTAGCAAGAATACATTCAGAGCTGTATCTTGTTGCAGTTAAAAAAAAAATAACAATAAAAAACCAGCACTATTTTATTACGTAGGAGTAGAGTCCAAAGCCACAGTCTGATCCAGCTTGTTTTGCTTTTTTTTATTTTTGGAGACGCTGTGTGGGGACCCACTGTGCACAGTCTCAATTTCTGCAATGTTAATTAATTAATTGAAAAATAGATCTTCCTTTTTTCGGGGTGAGAGTTTCCTTATGGCAACTTGCAGTCTTTCAGAATGCTCAGTCTAGCAGCATGCAAAGTTGAAATTGGGAAAATGAAACCCATACCTCTGTGCAACTCTGACTGTGTCCCTCACATCTCGCTCTCAGAGCTGGCCTGAGTCAAGAGAGAGAGGGGAGAGACACTGGGCAGTCTGCCTCTCCCTCTAAAGGATCAAAGGAAGAAATTGCTGTGGGTGTCCTGAGGAACCATATGCCAAATGTAAGCAATGTGTAAGCCTGAGAGGAGGGTATAAAGGGTCTGAAGTTTTGAAATTTAGCAAAAGGAGCACTTTTTACTAAAAGTCTAAATGCCTGTCTTTTGGGAAGGTATGGGCCACTCCCATCCTGCTCAATCCAAGGCCATAGGAATCCTGAGCTGCACAGAAAAGGATTTGTTGAAAAAGGGTGAGCTGGGGTTGCCCAGGTGTGGCACTTGGCCCTGTGTGTCTCATGTGCCAGAAGCCAAAGTTTTCTTGTTCTCAGTTCAGAGTAGCGTGGGCATTGCTCATGGTGCATCCATTTACAACGCCTTTCATCACTGACTAGCATAAAGGCAATCCACTGCTCTACAAATGGATGGTCCCTTACTCAAGGAAGATTATTCTTTGAGATGAGTATCATGGAGGCGAGGTGGAAATTGAATGAAGCTATGTAATATCTATGTGCCCTTTGCCACTGTACCTTGCATTAGTGTGGAAAGAGAATGTGGCCATGCATGGGAATATTTTGATTTACAAAGTGTGACAAGTACTAGCAAGGTATGTACTCTCTCTTGCCATAAAGCCTCTTCTGCTTGGTGTCCTAAAATCATCTGTGCTGTTTCCTTGTCCTGTACTACTCTGCATCCCGAGACTCTCTTCTGATTCCTCTGGAATTTATTCTTTCTGAAATATACCACAGGGCCATCTGAACCTTTGGTTGCTGTCTGGTCGCTGCTTCCCATAATGTTAAAACTGAAAACTTAGTGTCTGGCAACTTACTGTCTGTCCTGATAGATTCCTGACAGCAGATAAATTCAGGCTGGCATTGGCAGTACAGCAGAGGTTCTGTGGTTTCTGGGGGCTCAGCAGCGCTGTCCTGCTCATGGAAGCAGGCTAGTCCAGAAAGCCCTTTGGCCACCAAGGAGTTCCAGTGTAGGCTGTGCCACTGGAGTTAGACTTGTACTGTGTCTTTTGCTCCTCGTACTGCTGGCAGTTTTCTTCCTCAGAAAGGGCACATGGGTGCTGCATATTCACTGTGCTTACCAGGGGAAATGTTGAGTAACTGGACTGCCTGAGGAGACGTGTTTAAAGAAGCCTTGGGTTTATTTCCCACCTATATGGGAAAAAAATTTAAAACCTCTGGGTAGCATTCAAGGAGAATTACTTCATGGTTAGAGTTCGCTCTGCTTTTTCCCAGGAACTCCTCATCCAAATCTTCCAACTTTGGCACCCAAGCCTTATCATTCACTTCTCATGAAAACCCAGATTTCACGGAACTCAGGTGACCCTGAGCACTTTGGAGCGTGTCTAAGGAGAAGGAGGTTGTCAAACCGCTGCTGCTGCCATGTAATGTGTGCATGCTTGTTCGAGGCCGTGCATTCTTCAGCAGAAATAAATTCTGTCAGGAATAGTCACAAATCTGCCTGCGTGCATCCTGCCTGCTAGGGTTTGCATTTGGATCACCTCACTTATTGACAGATGTGTAAAATTTTATATACTGCACTCCCACAACTCCCTTGTGACTGTCCTGCTGCAGATGCTGGGGAGCCTGAGTTTTGGCAGCTGTGTTAAGCATTCAGGTTTGGGTTGGGTTTTTTCCCTCCAGCCCTGTCTTTTCTTCTGTGATATATTATTGTATGGAATTATTTTACGTTAATTCTGCATATTTACTGGTAATGTCCCATTCTTTCAGCCGTTTGGATGCAAATGCAAAAGATAGGTCCCTGAAGAGAAAGCCAGGTCTGTTACTGGGAAGATGAGACCATAGCGGAGGATATAGTGAAATGCAGATGGTGTTGTCAGCCTCTTAAATGTACAAATAAAGACAAAACGAGATCGTCCATGCAGCTGGAGTGAAGTCATATGGCCTTGCATGTGTTCCTGCCATAGTGTATTTCCTAGAATGAGCAAGAGATGCTAAATTCTGTCTTAGGCAGGATGTTGTTTGACCAAAACCTCATACTTGCCTCTTTAACCAGCAGCAGAGTGATGTGTATTAACGTTTCTCTGCACAATTTTTTTAACGAACCACCATTTAATTTTAAATGCTAATAAGTGTGTGTGGTTAATTAAGAAGCCAGAATTGACTGTAAGGTTGGTAAGCTCCAAGAAAGAGAAAGGAAGATCGTTACACTTCTGCTTGTAGATAGCTATTTGTGAACCAGCTGATAATGTGCAAAATTAAGATTTTGTAAGTGGCATTTTAAATGAATGGTTAATGGCTGAAGATTAATTAAATGGAGTTGTTTAATAGAGAAGCTGTTAAAATCTTGTTTATAGGCCAGTCACTTCCATACTGAAAATGCAAACCCTGATAGCATTTGGTATTTCACTTCAGTAGACAAGCAATGTTACTAGGTATTTTCTTTGAACAGAGGTCTACCTTAGTGGATACACAGCATGGATGGATGGATGTAGCGTTGTGCACTGTGTTTTCTTCTTCCAAGTTAACAGTTGTCTGGTAGCAGTACAGAGAGAGAAATGCATTTCCTCTGAGAATTTGGTAATCTTAAATAAAATTGTTAAATCTTACTTTAATTAAAGTGTAGAGGACATGATTAAGTCTGATGTGGTTCTGTTTTCCCACTACTCTCCAGTAGTCTGTTCTATTTCATACGCTTTAGGGTTTTCAAAATACCCAGCTTTTCATTGTTCCAGGTTGTCTTCTGTCAGAACGAGTCTCTTCGGCCCCATCATTAGCCTCGCAGAGTTGCTCTAGCTAAGGAAAAAAAAAAAGGAAGTATGTTTCAGTCAGGTTTATTCTGTACTGCAGTTCTGGTTAAATGATGAACGTGAGCCTAGTCCCATTTCCCTGATTGAAGAGAAACGAGCAGAAGGTCATTATGCTGCTCACAGTTGTGAGGCTTGTCCTTCCAGCAAGTCCTTTGCCAAGAAACTGTTTGTTTTTCTTTTGTTTTCCCTTTCCCTGAGCCCAGTTCCCAGTCTTTTTATTAACCATCTCCCGTTCTCTCCCTCAGCTTCTTGACATACTCATTTTGCCATACAATCTCCTAGCTTCTGGATATGCAAGTAGTTCAGAGAAAACCCTGGTGACTTGGCCTTGTGCAAGCTTTGCTGTGTAGCCCACTGTAAGATGAATCTAGGTTGCTGACCTCAGGGACCTCCCACTCTATCCAAAACTATGACTTCCAAAAAAATCCTCTCCTACGTTTTTTTCCTAGCTGCTACTCGTTAAATGGGAGAAAGGGAATCTTTCTTTCATTGTAGAGATAATCTTGGTTTAGTAAAATTGAAGATGAGGGTGTGGGGTTTTGTTGTGCTATACTTTTAAGTCTGTGAGTGAATCTGTCTATTTTGGAGGTGGAAGAGTTTGATCATGAGGAGCCCAGACCAGTTCATGTGTATTAGCACCTCTATGTTCACACTCCAGGTGGTGGACACGAGCTCACGGCAAGCTCTCTCATGACTTGCCACTTTGTTGAGATAAATTAGTGATCAAACTGTTCTTAAAAAATAGTCAAAGTTTAGTGGGACACAAAGAATCATTTCCCCCAAGTCTGAAAGTATGAACAAAGGGTTACGTTTGGAGGAGGAAGAAAAAAGGGTCATTACTGGACTGCTTCAAAACGCTGAGTAGCTCCAGGTAAGAGAACAGTGATACCTGTCTAGTAAGGGTGGAGAAGTAACTCTTAGATGTGACAGGGAGAATGGACTCACTGGAGCCATGAGAATTTTTTTCAGTGTCTTCACTTCTGCTCGAGGTTATGTGAGGTCAGTGAGACCTGTGCTGACAGGTTCCCCTGAGTAACAGCTAAAGCAATTCCCAGCCCTCCTCATCATTAAGCAGTGAGAAGCATAACAGAGCCCTAAGAGTCTTCAAGCAGCATCCCATAATTTCTCACACATTCTCAAAATAAATACTCAGTTGATTTTCCTTGAGCACCAGGAAAGCTGCTTACACCAATTGAGAAGGCTGCAGCGCAGGGAGCCGTGGGGAGCTCCTCAGACCCACCAGCATTGCCAGGTTCTGCTGCCACAGGAACAGTGCAGGAACTCTGGTAGGGTTTTCCAGCACGGCTGCTCATGTCCAGGCAAAGTGCTTAGCACTGTGTGGTACTCATACAGCTTATCTGTGTAGCAGAAGCCTCAGGCAGATCTTCAAGATCATCTCTACGTATCCATAAGATGTAGGGGATTCTTACTGTACACTGATTTTTCAGCAGTCACAGTTTACCTGGAGTTTACACCGGCAGATCTTCAAGATTTTACTGCTAATGAGATCATAATAAGACATAAAAGGTCTAAGGGGGCCACAGATCTGACTTCAGAATGATTCAGTGGGAATCTTCTCATGGAAGTTTCAAGCATCTAATAGCAGGATAAAACGACTGCTCCTAAAAATTATCCGTGACCTTGTTCCCTGTTTGTGTCAAGATGCCAGGGGCAAATAGTTGCCCAAGCTCTTAGTTGGCAGCATTGTTGACAGAAAGTATAGGCAAAAGCGTGAACCAGATCTTTTGATTAGCAGAAAACTGTAAAAACTGATGTTGTTTGAAAAACTGAAAATCACTCGATATTGTGCTAGCAGAAATATTGGGAAGAATGATGAGATGTGATGGAAATGGCTTAATAGGCAACAGGATGCTGAATAAAAAGACAATAATTGTGATTATTGTCTGACAGCTGTGCAGAGTGTACAGTCGATGACAAACTCTAAAACATGCTGGTTTTCAATCCATGATCACAAATCCACTGGCACAGACAGTAATCCAAGGGGTCATAGTAAGCCAAGAAATCGTTTATTGTTTCATCAGCTCAAGTCTTCTGATGTTGTTAAGTTGGTCCATACTCTGAGCCTCAGTGACTGCCCTTACATTCCCACGAGGAGACCTGGCACCATCTGGAGTCCACGTGTACTGTGGCTAAGGAGCAGTTTCTCTGGCAGGTCATGCAGCAGCAGGGCATTTGTTGACATTGATCAAGGTATCAGTATTGATCTTGGGATGGTCTAAGAGAATTGTGACTGTTTTGTGGAGAGTGATGTTAGACTCTCATAGAAAATGAAAGAAACAACTTGTCTTCAACTACATTATGGTCTGCACCTGAGAGGTCTTTCATTAGGACGGAGGGACATGAGAAAATCATGTTGCTTTAGGTAGCCACACTGGTTATCTCTTTTTATCACTAACATGTCCTTGATGTCTGGAGGCCATTTGTAGGAAGCAGTGAAGGATGATTGCATGAAAGATTTTATACTCTTTGGTTGCCTGCAAAACAGGTAGCTGCCTTCATTTTTCCTTTCACCCAAACTGAAGTGGAGAAAAACAAAAAAAAGCCTACAATAAAAAAGATGCAAGAGGAGTGAGATACCTCTAGAAAGTGCTACAATTGCAATAAATATAACATGCTTGTAGACCAATAAATGTTCTCTCAGTTAATTTTTCTCCTCCTTGTTTCTCTCCATTTTCCTACCTGTGTAGCAGTAGGTCAGTGTGACAGTGTCACAGTCCTCTGTTGAACATGAGCTCTGGGAGGTTGTTAGCCCCTTCCCTCCAGTGACTTGGAAGCAGTAAGGAGGACCAAGAAAGAGACAACTGATGTTTTAAAATTTCAAACAACAGCTTATCATTCAGTCTTTGACCCATATTTGTGGTTTAATGCCTTCAATCACTTAATTTTAATCTTATATAAAATTTTTCAGCATAATGGTATCTCAGGGGCATTTCTTCTCAAACCACTATTAGCTGGAACATGTCCTTCAGCTGTGGAGTTTATCTGTTACAAACACTTCTGCCCTTAGGCTTAGATGCCTACTTAGTCCTGCATATGGTTATTACCTTGTAATAAACTGTAAATGATCATTATGGTATTTACATAAATGCATATAAAACAATTATTTTGAGACTGGCATGTAGGTTTAAGCGTGGAACATGTTTCTGATGCAAGTGTCGTACACGGCCTGGCAATTGAAAAGTAAGCGGCGAGGCACCTTCAGAGGAATGGAAGCACATTAAAACATGGTGGGTCTTGTGGAGAGGTGGGGAGAGGGCAGCTGTTTGTCATGCTTGAGTCACCATAATGCTCGTAACTGTCTGAAAGGATTGCTTTAACTGAGCACTTGCGTGCTGGAAGTGTGCTGCAAACCAGGGGTCCTGGGCTGCTTCTGCTCTGCTCTCAGGTAATGACAGAGGAGGCCTCCTCTGGCTGCAGTCCCTGCTTTATGGGTCAGCAGAAACTTCTATACGTGGCAAAAGGGTGTGAGGTTGTGGAGGAGGGTTGGGGAACAGCATCAGAGCAATAAACCTGTTCCTAATTGTTATTGATTGGTAGGACACAAATGACAAGCAGTCTGTAGTCCGTCACCTGAATAAGGTGTTGTTTTCTTCCTTTAACATCTTCTGCTGTTTCTGATTCAAAAAAAAAACAACAAATGAAAACCAGAAAACAAACCAAGAGGCAATTATTTTGTGCCTCTGTATACAATGGCAATGTTTAAGCAGCAGCTGCTTCAGAAAGGGAGAGTAAAGGGGACTGGGGGGAAGGGATTGATCTTTTCCTCCTTTTCTCTGTAAATACCACTGTCTGCATCAGTGGTGGTGCTTTGACCTCCTTACTACAGAGCTTGAAAAGTCTCTTGCTCTTAGTGACATATTCTGGCTCCAAAAGTGAATAGGCAGAAGTCTCATTCTCTTTCTTTGAATGCTGCTACAAATAGATTATCAATCTAAACGTGATAAGGGCTCGAGAATCCCTCCCAAAATTTAGACTCGTTAGTCTGAGTTACTGGTATTTTTTCCATGTGTGTGTGGCTTCTGAAATAAGTGTTCTTTCATACCTTTTTGCCTTTAATCTGCACTCTGCCCACTATCTCATTACTATTAGCTGTGGCAAATATACCAGATGTCTGAGCAGCTTCATTGTTCTGTTGTTTTTCTTTTCCAGACTCTAGTGCATAGATAGATGTTAATTTCTCTTTTGTGTTAAAACTCGCCTCTGAGGAATAAGATTACCAGTGTTCAGTCTTTGGCCGCTAGATTCTGAGGTCTCATATCTTTTGAATGCTTTGTCTCAGTTAGTGTTTCTGCTAGCTCAGTGCACTTAAAATGAGTGGTCTGTTCTTCTTTAATGCCCATGGAACCTTAAATTAATGTCCCTTGACTTTAGGAAAACAATTTTAACATGTTTTTAAAATGTTTTCTTTATTCCCAGGGCTGAGCGATGATACGCAAAGACACCTGCTCTTCCAAGTGGGTGGAAATTGAAAATCGTGCCAAGAAAAATGCTGTTTCTCAGAAAAGATCAAAATATGCATTGTTTAAAGCGTGGCATAAACAAAATAGATTATGTAAGAATTGTGGGCCCTTGTTTGGGATGAGATCACTCACTTTTGGGTCCTTACCTTTTCTAATAACAGTACTTTGCGCTTACATCTAGAAAGCTATGCATAAACTACTGTTTTCCCCACCAACTTTGAAAAAGATAGTTAGAAAGCTACAGGCACTGTATCAGCACAGTTCCCCCCATGGCCACTGATGTGCTTGAGTAACACAGCAGTAGGTCCCAACCTTTAAGAAAACATGTTTCTTTAAAATGGGTCAGAGAACAACTGATGGATTTACAGGTAACAGATGTGAACACCTTGGATGTGACATTTTTTTAAAGTCAAAATTACATCATTTGTATAGTTACATAAGCCAGCAATTGTAAATTTATGTTGCACAATCTGAAAAGCAAATGATAGCATGTGGATTTGTGTCTGCTGCTCAGAAAGAAAACTGATATGCAAGTCCTGTTTCCATCAAAGTAAATGGCAAAATCTCTGCTGATTGAGATGGGAAATCAGAATTGATTCGCCTGCCTGGTTCTCCCTGGAAGAATGAAGTGATATTTTCTTTTCTGTTTTATACTTATTAGTTTCACAGCCAGGTTACTGTAACTTGAGCTCTTCTGCCCTACGTCTGCATGACTGGTTTTTTTAACCGCTTTTATTACCTTTTGGCCTGCTCTTTGCATCATGCTATTGACAAAATGATTTTTACTTTTTTTTTACCCCAAAGTTTAGAGCACGGAATACGGAAAAGTCTGAAACATTAATTGGACTAGACTGCAGCATTTAAAGTAACCTATTCTATCGTCCATTTACCTCCCACATGAAATGAAAACTCTATTTTGATCTGAACTGTCACAGATAATTTCTGCACATAAAACACATCCAGAGACAGCTTTCAAATGGAGTTGTCACTTCTTATTTAGCAGGCTGGGGACTCTCTATTGTTGTCAAACCCTCTTTGCAAAAGCATCACTAACACACTGATTTGCACAGTTGTATGTAAGAGGAGGAACGGTCGTACAGCTTCCATGAAACAAAAAATTGTATGTAGCTGCTGAAATACTCTGCAGCTGAACTTACCTACTGTTTAAGAGAAAATTCCTTTTTTTCTTTATGATTACTGTTTTTAAGCAGATTTTCGTACTGTGTGCTGGTGTGGGCGGGGGGGAGTGTTTTTAGTGTAACGGGGTTTTAGTGTGAATAGTGACAATTACCATTCAAAAGCTAGTAACCAACATTCTGTTATTTTCCCTGACCTCTGCTGGACCAGAAGTTTGGCTTTAATCTCTTCACAAATTTCAAGAATTCTTAAGCAAGCACACTGGGAATATCTCTGAGTTGTGAGTACAGAACTGCTGCCTCAGAGTGTGTTCCAGCCAAGATGCTTAGGCAAGGCTGTAGGGCACTTGTTTCCAGACTGCTATTCCGATGGTGGCCAACGTGGCCATCTGGTGAGGCCGGCTGGAAGACCCAGCTATGGCATCACAGAAGAAGACGGCTTAAAACTTGAGAACTACTATTCTTCAGACTTTATTTTCATAACATTCCATTTGCCGTCGAACGTGATATATTTTCATAAAATAAACTTGCCTCCTGGCCTCACTTGTATTCTCAAAAATTTATGCTCTTGGAATAGGCAGCTAAATAGTAGTAACGTGTGATTTTTATTCCATTTTCCTCACGAGTTTGGAAAATTTACCAGGTTTGGGGGGGTGAAGAATTTGGTTGGTATGATGAGTTGTCCTTTATTGCTGTCTCCACAACTACTTAGGCAGGATTAAACATCAAAACACAAGCTGGCAGAATGCTCTTCTGATCTAATTCTGCACCACAGCACAGATAGGAGACTATCTGCTGATCTAACTGATAAGCATGACTTTGTCAAATCCAGATGGATGTGAAAGGAGTGAAACACAGATGAGGCCCAAGAGCTGGAGCCTTGCATTTTCTCCAGCTGCCTGAATCCTATAGGTATCTTCCCTCTGCAGCTGGGGTTGGGGGGCAGGACTGGAGGGAAGGAAGCTGCCTGCTGCGGTGTGGAATCTACAGAAAAACAAAACTAAAAACTAGCACCTTAAACATTACTGGCCAAAGCAAATTTCCTATTTTAAGGACCATATCTTCTGTAATGAAGCAAGAGATACAGAATGGAAATCACATTCTGATTTCGAAGCTGTATGCCAGAAGATTTGAGGTTTCTTTGTTCCGTGTGTCTCAAACTCCCTCCTGGAGAGTGATGTGATGGGAAGGGGGTTTCTCTGTTCCCACTTTTGCCTGTAAATGTACTGTATTCATGAATCAAATTTAATGGCTATCCCATGGGGAGCAGTGAATTAGATGGGGGGGGGAAAGAGTAGTTTTGTGCGTTAATGGAGAATATACTTTAATGCAGAAAAATGAATGAAGGAGAAATGGTCAATGTGCTTAAGTTAGTGATAGGGCACATCCGTGGGGTTTTAAACTTTGTCATTGCAGAAAAAATGCAGCAGATGGAAGTGCTCTTTGTTTCTCCCAAGTCTCATTGGGCTAGCTTTCTTTCCTCTCTCTTGGTGGGACAAGTGTACAGACCTGTACTGGATTCAGCATACCCAACTATCTGCTGCTCCAGGAATGCAGGCTGTGATCCACATTTGTGATGGCTGGCAAGCTTATAGAGTTGAAGACTAGAGAAGTGAGGGCATGTTTATCCTACATTGGAAATAGTAGTTTTGCAGGCTGCATTCTCACACGTGTTCTGTGCATACTCTTTACGGTTAGTTACCTGACACCAAAGCAGCTTGGTCCTATTTGTCCAGCAGCTCTATCGGGTTGTTCGTTCTTCTTAATAAAAAAAAAGTGTATTCTGTCCACTGTGGCTTTAAACAGCATTGAGGCTCACAAACTCTGAATTTGTCTTTGCAGCCTGTGTGCGCATGTTACACTTGCCTCCTTCCTAAAAAAAAAATTATCATTGTCAGGCATCCTGTGGACCAGTGTTGTTTCCATATTACCTTGTGGTCCCCCACGTGCTTTTACTGTTTCCATTGCTCTGCTGTGTGTGGGAACAGGACTGTCTATTTATTATCCATCTCTTCAGAGCCACATGCAAGGAGTGTTTCAGAGGCAGCGTCTGCAGGTTCTTCCCCTGTGGTCCAAACCAGCTGGTGAATGGCCTGCTCCAGTCCAAGGGTGATGTGTTTTCGTTAATGCTGGTATGTCCTGAGAGCACAGTACCATCCAAAGCACCCCAAAACTTCAAAGCTTGCTTTTCTCTAGGTCTGTCTTCAAAATGTGAAGCAAACATGTCCTGCAGCAGTGCCATTTACTGACTCTTGAGAATATCCCTAAGTAGTGGTCACACCCTCATTTCAAAGGCAGTATATGGGGCCATTATCTGAGCAAATACAGTGCCTGTCACTGAAAATCCATTGATGATGATGAATTCTAGTTACTGATGACTGCAGCCAGATACAGAATGGTGAGTAGGGGGTAAAACATTAGCCCTTAAGCTCTGTGAGCTGCTCTCTGTAAACAGGTCAGGGTTTCGTAAGAGGTCAAGGAAAATAAAAAAGTTAAAAATAAATAAAAAATAAATAAAAAAAGAAGCTGGACTCTCATGGAAGAGGTGAGGAAATAAGGAGACAAGGAAAGAAGATGGAATACCAAAACTAAACAAAACATCCTTGCGGGGGGGAGGGGAAAAGCAGATTAAAAGATTTTAGAAGAGAAAAAAATTAAGGATTTAAACAGTGACAGGACCTTCTCTTTGCAGACTGGCAGAAGTATATGTGTATGTAGAAGAATTAATTCAGGTTTGAAAAATTTAAAGTGTTTCAAGGAAAGTTTAATTTTTTTGTTATTTTGAAACCTTCAAGGAGAAACATGCAGGAAAACGATGGAAAAAATATACTGCTAGAAATATTCTAGATCTGCAGTGGGATGAGTGCATTTGTGTTTGAAAATGCTACCGTGTCAGTATTGGTTTAGTGTCCTGAATTTCGTTGTTAAAAAACTTGTATGAATCTGAAAGAGTTCAAGATTTTCTTGTTTCTAAGTAAATTCTGCTCCTGTGATGTGACACTATTGTATACCACCTTTCAGTAAAAAAAGTACAATTCCAGAGACAGGCCATCTGTAGATCAAGGTTTCATAAAGTTACCCTTCCCTAATACAAATACCTTTTTTTTGGAAATACAGGCAATTTCAGGTCCTCTCGCTTCCATAAATTGGTGAAAGCACAATGTATTTTATATGTTTACAGTGGAAACTTAGCGCTAGAAGCAGAACGCCTTTTGATTTGCAAAGTGTGGATGGGTGATTCTTCCTCCCCCTGCTTCCCTGCTGGATAACACCGAGTCAGTGATGATCCCTTGCTCGTGCCATCGCTGTCCAGGGTGAGCAGAGCCAGGTCCCTGCACAGTCAGCAGCGCTGCAGCGGGAGCTGAGCCGGGGCCGTGCCCTGCAGTGCCTCCATCCGCTGGCCCTGGCCGGGCTGCTGATGGGAGCCTTGCCAAACATCCTCCCAACAGGGAATTTCAGCAGTGATCTGAAGCCACAGTATTCAAGTGTCCCGAGCATGGACGATGGAGTTCTTTTATTTATTTGTCTTGTTCACGTTACAAAATAGAGATGATGGAAGAAGTTATTCGTTTTCTTGGTCTTGATTCAGAGTACCTTTGCATTATTTACTGCCCCTGCCCAGCCTTTTCTGCAGTGCTCACTTGTCAGCTCTGACCATGTTCCCCAGAGTGAGATTTCTTCTCATTTTATAATGAGGAACAGGACGTTCAGGTTTTTCCATGTGTTGCCACCAAAACCAATATTACAGCCAGACTCAGCAGCAATGATGGCAGCACACAATAATAACCACCCCACATGCGATTTAGATTAACTGCTCTTCTGTTTAGTTCATATAATGCCTCAACAGCATGATCTGATTTGCTGTTTTCACATAATCCATCATTAATTCTTTGAGTTACAAAATGACATTTTTTAGTAGCAGATGGAGGGGAATGGGCTCCCCTACATGCAGAAGGGAACTTCACTTTCTCCAATGTCACTTTATTTGTCTGATTTTTGTTTTAAATGTGGTTTCCTTTTACAAGTATGAGGATTTTGGGGGGCGGTAATGCTTCTGTTGGAAGTGTTGTCTTCGAGGCTGCCTTTCAGCATAGGTGGAACTAAGTGGTAATCACTGGCCGCAGACCTCCAGCTCTGATGGGAAGGGAAGAGAGGAGTGGGTGTTTCGGCAGCATGCACAGATTGCCTCCTTCTCCTCCATCTGAGGAAGCTGCTGTTGTGCCTGCCAGAGGAAGCTTTTGGGCTTGTAGAGGACAGCTGTGGCACCCACATGGCTCCCGTCAGTGGTGGCAGCAACAGGAATAGGAGCCATAATCTCAGTGCTCTCCCACCACAGGCAGTGCAGGAGAGCAAGTAGGAGCGGCTCTCTGGGGAGTCAGAATTGTTTCCAGAGCTTGGAAAAAGAGGAGAAAGGGAGTAGAGGTCGAGAGTTGCATGGGGACGGGGGAGGCTGTCTCCTTCCCACCCTTTCCATGCATGAGAGGTGCAGAAGCTCTGCACCCAGTCTTCCCCAATCTATCAGTCCTTTGCTAATTGTCTTCCCCTGCCTAAAACCTTTTGGGCCTTGCCTGCCCTCCTCCCCCTTTCTCCTCACAGCCTCTTGGAATCTTCCCTGCCTCCGTATGAACCTTACTCTGCCATTGCTGAATTGCATTTTGCCACCTCACGAATGAGAACAAATTAAACTACTTTATCTCGATCATTTGCGCAGCAAAATGCAATTTGCTTGTGTTGCTGTAGGTCTTTGAGCCAACTCTGTTCTGGAAACTTTTATCACTTTGCAATCTAATCTGCTGAATATGTCAGATCCTCTTGCATCGAAAGAAAATGTGTTTTTAAGACAGGTTTTTTTTAAATCCAGCTGTGTGTTTATGCGTGCACAAACCCACAGTGGCATACATGTCCTCATACATCTATGTATGTATGTATGTATGTACCTGTGTGATAAATAAAAAATACGTATCACACTTTGAAAGTCCACACCTAACTTGCTAATGTCAGCTACAGTTGATGGACAGCCAAGTCAGACTCTTTTTATAGTCCATTTCTAAAATGAAACCATAAATTTTAAACCCAGGCTTCATCATTGCAGAGAAAAAAGCTTTTCCAGCCTATTGATGAAATATAACATTTGATAGGATTTATGAGGCCCAGATTCAGGAGGATAATTTGCAGAGCACTTAAAGCTCCTTTTTCCTGCCCTTTGCCTTCCCTCCTCTCAAATACACATACCAAAAAAAGCCATTAGTAATGAAAAATTATTAAGGAAGATTTTTCTTGATTCCATACAAATGTCAATTTGTGAGAGAGAAAGAGGAAGAAAACAGTTGCGGGAGCTCTTACAGTAAAGGGGTCTAAGTAGAAGCAGGCTGATTATAGGAGAGGAATACTGGCTCTTACTGATAAATACACAGTGTGATTATTTGCTGTAATACAGTCATTTGTAATGTGTCTCTGTGTGTGTATGATTTTTAATAGTACCGGATGGAATTTATTTTTTTATCGCATGGAGATATTCACAAACCAGCCACATAAAGTTAAAAATAAAACCGATACCCAGCTTCTTGGTATCTTGATAAAGTTTCCTTCTGGCTTGTATTACCAGAGTGATAATTTCAGAGGAAAAACATCTTCTGTAACTTGTGATCACAGTATCTGTCAAATGGTAGGAAATGAAGAAAACTGCCAGACAGTGTCAGATTTATTAACAGCTCTAAGAAAACCAAAATTAATGCGTTTTCTCTTCTTTGATGGGTTGAAATGTCCATGTGCTGTACTTATCTTAATGGACAAGTGAAGGAAGTAGCACTCATCAATTAAGTCTCTCATTAAGCTGACTACAGCTTAATCTGGAGCACATGCAGAAGTACTGTGTGCCTACCAGGCCGTACCCTCAAAGGTGCTGTGGTTGTTGTTGGGGAGTGCTCATCCCGCAGATGCCGGGAGCAGGCCAGCTCTGTGCTGCCTTCAGGGACGTGGAGCAGCCCACTGGACCAGGGAGAATGCAGTCCTGTAGGGCAGGGAGGGGGACAGCCATGGAAACAGGCTGTGCCACTCGTTCCTGGGGAGCTGCTGGCCTCACTTCCATTGGAACACTATTTCCACGTGTTGATAACCAATCTTCAACCATTTGGGTTGAAAACGCCTATGTAGGAGGTGTGCTGAAGCTGAATTTTTATGGAATTAGATAACAGCTGGGGTTTTTGGGGGCAGCAGGGGGGTGGGTAGCTGGAAGGAGAAGATGACAAGGGGTTGTTTTGTCTGTGCAAAAAGTAAAAAGCAGCAGCATATATTCTTTCAACAAGAATCTGCAGTCTTTCCATATGCTGGAATGGGGTCTTTATATTTTGGAAGGGAACACAGCGTAGTCTTATACCAGACTGTGGCTTTTGCCACCCCTTGAACGGTGACAATTTGACTAAGTTATAAGATTTAGAGTACTTCCCACACACATGATAGAAACTTGGCTGCTAACTTCACCAAAAGTACTCGTCCTGAGCTGCCAGAGCCGATACATGTTTTTCCAGTAGCAAGGTTCTGGCTGCAGGGACCAGATAGACTCCTGTTGCAGGAAGGAAGGATGAGGCGAACGGGGTGTTCAGTGGTGATCAGTGTTCCCAGGCCCTAACACCCCACCTTCCAGGGAGGAAAAGGGTGAACTGATTTGAATGCCCTAAAAAATTGCCATGGGGGGGCAGGACAAGAATCAGAACAGAGGAGAGGCTGGAGCAGCTAGAGAATATGGGGAGAATAAAGGGGTGTGCTGGGCCAGGCCGTAGTTGGAGACAATATGTGGATGTTTCAAAGTAGAGAGGAGTTTACCAGTACTGCAGGTTTGATGCTCTGTTAGTGTGTCAGACACGAACACAACATTTGAACCAGTGCCGAAAGGAGGACGTGCTGCTGGGTGTCCCACACCGCCTGCAGCCCCATCGTCACTGGCAGCTGCTTTGGGAAGTGCTCCTGGGAGATGGGTGTCAGGGAGTGCTGGGAGGAGACACGCTGACCTAGGTGCATCCGGGGAGGTGGTTCTGTGCTACAGCTGCCCGTGGGACAGAGATTTGCTTGTATGGGAAGCCAGCAATGGGTGGAGGAAATTGGCATCCTTGGCTTAACAATAGAAAGGGAAAAACTGCCAAGCATCAGGATGAGAACAGGGAATTGAGGCAGCAAGACAAAAACAGATGGGAAAGGATATGTAAGGTGTGTCTCTGAACGTGGCAGTTGAAAGCATGTGAGAATCATTCCGTAGAGGCAGAGGTGAGCCTGAACCAGAGCACTTGCTCTAGCATTTCTGGGACTCCCAGCCAAACGCAGAGAGATCTTCCTTTCCCAGGCTTGATCTTCCTTTCCCAGGCAAGGTATGCCAAAAAAGGTTCTGTATAGTTTGAAGATTCCATTACTTAATTTTTTCCATTTTAATGTAACATTTTTCAAAGCGGTTACTAAAAAGGGGTAGGGCTTACCTTCAGTGTTAAACACCTCTGTTCTCCAAGTGGAAAAGTGAGAGTAATTTCCTATCAGAAGTGCAGCAGCGTTGCAACTGTAAGAAGGAGCTAGAAAAACAGTGCGCGTCAGGAAGTCCAGGAGCTTCCATTGCCTGCATAATACAAAGTAATGAAGTTATACTGCTAACTTGAGGCCTCCAAGCTCAGAAATATTTCTCCAAAATGCAGTTTGGCTTATAAAGAGTTTAATTCCGTTGATGCAGAGCTTGTTATGAAAGTCAGTTGAGGGAATGTGCGCTCCCCAGTCTGTGAATGCAAACTAAACAACTGTGGTCCCAGGGCCCAGGGGAAGTGCCCAAGGGGGGAGGCTGCTGGAAGGGTAGATAGGGTGGCCTTGGAGGCAGCAGAACTTTGCAAAAATCCATCTACCACTTCAGCATCTGGCAGGGTTTTTGTTGAGCAATAACCACAAGCTAAATTTGCCATATATAATTCCTGAGAGAAGCCAGTGGTAACTGATGTTTTGATTTTTGAGTGTGTTCCTGTGAAACTGCTCAAATCTCAGTTGTAGTTTGGAAATACTGCCCTATCAGAGAACCAAAATGAATTTACCTTCAGGGTTGTCCCCATGGTAAGATTGTCATAAAATTTTTAGCCTCCTGCACTATTACAGTGTAGAAAATATAACTAGGCCTCTTTCTCTTGCACATCTGTTAAATGTTTCATGTGTCATTTTAGTATATATTCTGAATGAGTGAGCTTTAGATGGTGGCACTGGAGTTAGGATGTTCTGAAGAGGGCGTATGGATTGTACCCCTCTGCAAGGAGCCCCGTGTGTTGCAGGAGCCATTCGAGCACGCTCAGCAGCGCTTTCGCTTTGCTGTGCCTTGCGCTCTCAGCTAGCAAAGTGCGTTAGAAATCACTTCATTTGTTGTCTTTGCTTTTCTTTAGCTTACAGTTGGAGCATTAAATGCTTTCTGTGTAAGGCTTGCACGCTTCACCTTGCATGTGCCAGTGGCTTAATAAGAGCATCTGCTGTCTTTCTGTAGCAAATCTGATGATTTTTCTATGCACGTATATTTAGTTGTACATATAAATAGAATCCAGACACTGTTAGATGCTTATGAAAGTGAACGTCAGATTGAAATGGTAACATATGAGGTTTTCTGCAGTTCCATTTATGAAGTATCAAGTTAAAAACAAAGCTGTGAAGTAGCCAGAAAACTTTTTATTTCTGCAGCCAAAGGCATATGCTTGTACAGCCTAACCTAATTAGGTCTGTGATACGTTCTTAGAATGGTCAGTATTTCATGTGTCGTATCGTTGTCTGCGAGCTGTTTTCTCATCATGGTCGGGCTTTTGCGCAGCAGAAAGTAGGAGAGCGCTGCTCCAGATGTCTGGCTCCTTTCACCGACTTTGTTGCTGTCTACAGCAAAATTTGAGTTTTAACTCTACAGAGCAAATTCCCTTTGAATCTTTGGATACCCTTAAACAGTGTAGTACTGGAGTATGTGTAAATGTCTACAAAGTACAGTGATTGGAGTGGCTGGTTTAAGAGGAGCTATAAAATGGTTCCAGCTGGAGTGCATTCTTGAGGTAAGCTCAAAATGCACTCCAAATTGTCAGCACACTACTCAGAGAAAACACAAGAAACAAATCATCTTTAGTGTGCTTTGCTTCCCTTAATGCACATAAGGATAGTGTAAATGGAAGCTGGTCAATTTTCAACAGTTTGTGTAAAATTGTCCCTGGGTTTTGCTTCTGTACATCAGCCTTTGTGAGTAAATGCATCACACAGGGTTGTAAGTATACCTGTGTGTATTTCTGTGGTCATAATGCCGTCTATATTTCAGTAAGTATTGTGTGTCTGTCCATTAATATTTATATGGAATGGAGAGCTTTGGTTCTTGCAATTTTTAATAAACATTGATGGTGTTACTAGTTTATACAGAGCATTCAATATGCTCCATCAAAATGGCAGCTCTAATTAGGTTCCTTGAATTAGCTAATGGATTTTGAGAAAGATAGCTTACAAAGCTCTTACAGCTGTCCAAGATATTCCTGCCATGGCGGAAAGACAAAAGGCTGCTGGAAGCTACAGATTTTAAAGCGTTAGAAATGCAGCTGACGGTTAAAAAAGATAAATTACGCTTGTATTTTTTTTCCTGTAAAAGTCCTAACACTGGATTAAGGTTGTCCTTGTAGTGACCATTCATTAAGAACACCCCAAAAAAGCCAACTTTATGGTAAGGATGTGTTTTGGCTCTGAGAGCTGTGCTTTTCCCTGATGGTTTGCACATGATGGGAATCCTTTTTTATTTTTAAAATGTAAACTATATCTGTCACAGAGTTACAGACACAGAGAACTTTTTTTTTTTTCATCGAGGTTGAGTTCTCTACCTCCTCTCTAGCTAGGCCAGGTATTAAGAAAGCAAACCACACAGAGGATTAGTTGCTGCCACTCTGCCAGTGGCGTAGATTGGCATGTATGTAACGAAGAGCAGATGATACAGTCTCTAGTGTGAAACCTGGAGAAGTAATTTCTGAGAGAAAATGGATAGTTACTCTGGGCTTTGAAATTTTCAACAAAATATGTTTTAGAACATAGGCAGCGGCATCTACTGTGAGAGAATTCTTAGATCCTCAATTCTTCTCTCACAAGGGAGTGCAGAAATGAAGACTGCACTGAATTGTCACCTTCTCTCCCTCCTGCTTTTGCTTTGTGTGTGGTAAAGAGAATTCCTGAGGGACTTCTGAATGGCTAATTCATTGGAAGTTTGTAAAGCAGTTATTATTTCAGCTTTAGTGATAAGTTTAATAAATGGTAGTGCAAAAAGCAATAGCCCGTAAGTGAAAAAAACCGAGCTGCCAGTTTCAGGCAGGTGTGATAGTCTTTAAGAAATAGAGTTACATTTCTACACTGGAGTTTAGCATTCAGCGTTTGCTTTGTTGAATTGTTAAAGCTGCTGTAAATGGAGTTTGGAGGGCTGAAAATCTGCTCTGTGTTGATGTGACCTATCTATTGTAAATATGCCAGCTGCTTTACATCAGTGAAGTAAAATACCCCCTCCCAAGCTGTGTTGTAATACAAAGTGCCAAAAAAGGCAATTTAAGTACTTTGCCGTGTAAATCCAGATGAAATTACCTTGGAGAGAAGGCCTTCAATTATGCCTCACACGTGACTTCTGCATGATGGATAAAAGGCATAATTGATATCATCTTTAGTGAAGAAACCAGAAACTGTTGCATTGTCTAGAGGCTACTGAAAATACCAGGAAGATCTGTTTTTCATTATTTTCATTGTGTATTGTTTATAGAGAGTTTGGTTGTTGTCAGCAGCCGAGTCCCTAATCTCCCTGCTTTCCTAGCCCTTCAGAGACAAGTGCACATCTCACATCAACAAGACAGCAGTAAACTGGTCCCATGCCAGAAACAGACATTGCCATTAACCAGCCTGAACTGGAAAGGCATCTTTTTTTTATTATTAGTTAAGGTCTGGTGATTGCCTTCTTTGATGAGGCACAATACATTGAGCAGAGAAAAGGAAGAAAATGACCTTTCTTTGAAATAAAGATGACAATCTGGCTACAAAGAAGAAAATGTCTGCCTTTTTCTCTTTCCTTTCTACTTGATTGCAAATAATGTCTTTCTGTTAGAGTAGCATATACCATATCTGCTTACGGTGAAGTTAAACCTCAGTGTGCCGATTTCGTTTCCATAAAACAACAAATTAGACTGTACCTCCCGTTATTCCTGGCCAGCTGTAGTCAACGGTAAAAGTTATAGAGGAGAGTAATGGAGATGAGAAGTGGCTGGTTTGAAAGGATGATGCTCATTTGAATGTCTAGGCCGTCTGCCATGACAAACAGGAAAAGGTGTTGTATGGCATGTGAAGGGAGGGAAACATAAAAGGTTGCTTTGTGTCAAGCCACTGAGAGATATTTTATAAACAGTTTGGAAAAACTGAAAGTGATACAAATCTGTTGGTCTCAATCTTCAAATGGTTCTTTTGAGGCTTCTGTAAACATATTGTGAGCTATTTGGGGAAAGAAAAGGTTAATGACATTGCTAATTCGTATCATTCGTATCATCTCTTTCCTTCTTTCTTCCTAATGAGTCTGCAGGAACCTGAGAATATCATCTTCTCTCTTTCCACTAAGCTCCTAATGTCAGGAGGTCAGTCGTGATGTTACAGGGTCAATAGGACTCAATTTACATCCAGACAAATGGTAGTCATGTGCTGCCCTAGGAGGCTTTGACCTTTTGGACAGAAGTGATTGTACTGCTTTTATGTCAGCCTAAAGAATTGAAAGGTGACAGCGTATGTTCCACCGAAGCACAGTTATGATTTTCTAAAATATTGTGAAACAGATTAGGATTCGGGGACTTTAATAAACAGGTTCAAATAAGTGTAAATAGCTTCTTCAGTGTAATTTGTTTTTCTGCCGTTTGTTTATGACTCTTTATATATATTTATGTACATGGAGAGAAACCCATCCATCTCATGCTTCTCACGTCAGTCCATCTGTGCAGACCTTCTCAGACAGTCCTGCCTAAATGGAACAGGGCTCAAAAGTCTACCTACCGGTCACTTTGCCCAAATGTCCAAATCAAGTGTCCTTGCAGAGCCCCTCTCCACTGAGAAAGACAGTAATTGTGTATACATCGAGTATATTCTTGCCCAGAGCAAGAAAGCAGGTGTTGTGGAGACCAATAAAGCCGTACGCATGGTTCCAGTTCCTAGAAGGATGTCATTCTTAACGTGGGTCCTCAGTGTGGGGTGTGTGTAGCCAAAACCCGGGCTGGCTTTGGCTGAACGTCAGAGGTGATGCCTGAACCTGCAGGGCAATATCAGTGATGTCAGCAAGGCATTTCTGACCAGTCTTTCCTTGCAATACCGTTTCCTTACTCAAGTGCATGTGAAAACATCAAATGTTCATTTCCCTCTAAAATCTCTTTCTCTCGGTGGTGACAAAGATGAAAGCTGAAATATTGTAGAATTATGTTCTTACCATTGATTTTCTTTTTATCGCTTCCCACCATTCATTTTATTCCTTCTTCCTATTGAGGTTGCAGAAATACCTTCATAAGCAATGAAGATACTTTCTACTTCAGGGTAGAAATATAAGGGCTGGAACTGAAAGAGTAACTTACTCAAATATTTATTTGTTATAACTTCAAAATGGAAGTTTTATCCTAAGTGAAAGATACTCTTACATGCTCTGTTGGACACCCTTATACTGTATATCTTTGTAGACCACTGTGTTCCTTTCAGTATGTAAAATTCGTTTTGTTTTTTAGCAGATCGTGAATGGAAGATTGTCCATTCTCTAGAGTCTGTGAATCACGTTTTGTCTTGGATTTGTTTGTTAATAGAAAATTCTCTAAAAGAATAATTTTCCTTTTTCTTTTTCTTCTTTTTTGTTTGCTTGTTTTGTTTTACTTTAACTTGGAAGCACCAGTTGTTTGCTTAGGGGGCTGACAGTCAGCTGGGTGAAATCAGTGTTTGAAAGAAGTGGCTGGCAAAAAAGCCCTGTGCAATAATGATGTGTTTAGGAAAACCACTGGAAACAAAATGTTTATTGCCTCTTTAAATGTATGTTTATATATAGCTTTAAGTGGTTCATCTTACTTCATATGTGCAACACTTGTTTTTAATTTTGTATCATCAAGAAAGCTGCAGTAAGTCACTAATTTAAAAAATGTCATTTTAACTTGAATGATGGGAATCCAGATTAGCAACTCAGAGGAAGAACACAGAGGAGATTTTACTGTGCAAAACCTGAGCCATACGTATTAAATACTGATTATGGTGTTTCGATTCTTTGAAAAAAAAACCTAGTCTGTCATATTGGATGTATAATATTATTGCTATGGTGCTCGTTCGTCTCTCTCTTCAGAGATGATGAGGTGAAATTTCACAGTTATATTTTACATAATGTCAGAGAGCTTGAAGCTCAGTCTCTGCTACATTACGGTTCCCTTTTTGTATTGGGATGTCTGTTCCAGCTCTATCGGTTGCGAGGCTGTTTCGAAGCCAGTCCCTTTTCAGTCAGAGTGGGCAAGGTGGGCCCTGCGTGGTGCTTCTGGCAGGTGCAGCCACGGGGCAGGGGCAGGGGCAGGGGAGGGTGATTTCTGGCCATTATTTACCCCGTTGGTGGTACAGCCCCAGCAGCTGGACTAGAACGGCCGTGTGGGTTAGAACGATAGCACAGACTTGTTTTTATCCTTCTCCCAAGCCAGAAGAAAGCTTTGCTTGTGAGGACCGTATTTAACAAAACTACAGAATGACTGTCGGGAATGTGCTTTTTTCCTCTTTTGAATGTTCACATTAAGATTTTTTTTTTTTTTTTCTATTTCAAAAAAGACCCCTTGCAGTGTGTGCAGCTTATTGGAAGAACTGTTGAACTTCTCTTAAGCTTGTTTATGTCTTGGGATTTTGGACATGTTTCGTTACTGTTGTTTGAAATCAGCACCTGAGCCTTCCCAACTCTTTTGGAAGTTTCTCAGAGATTTATTCCTACACATAGACATTATTTTAAAACTTCACAGTGTCAGCTGCTTCTGAATCAGTCTCCTTACACGTAGCACAATTTTAGGAAATCATTCTGAAATCAATTGGAAAATGCAGAGTGAACAGTTCTCTCGGTCTTATGACACAGAGCAGCCTGTGAGTAGATTAAATGTTGGATCCTGGGAACATGTGATGGTGGAGGGAATGGTAAATGTGTGGTTGCATGGTTCCCTTAAGAACGTGTAGCATGGCTCCAGAGCCATGTCAGGGAAGCAAGTGTGCACAAAATTGTAGCTATGATGACTGTAATATTTATGGCTCCTCTAGGAGAGAGCACTGCATTAAATGTAAAGCTACTGTAAAAGAAATCAGTAGGTTTGCTGAAAAGCTTCACTAAGTGTCCTTAATGTAAGCTGACTTTGATTGGAGTATTGTTTTTATATTTCTTCTGTAAGTTCAGGTCCCTTTTCAGTATAAATAGTCATGCATCTGAAACATTTGAACTGGTATTCATCTGCTGTTTCCCTGTCTGAGAACCGCTATCTGATCAAACCAATATTTTTTAATTATGTATTTATAGGCAGATGGGAGAATAGTTTACAGTCAATGTATGATCTTCTCTGCAAATCTTGGAATATTGTGTTGGGTTTTTTTTAATATTGCCTTATCAGTTTCTTTTTTTTATTACTGATGACTTCATTCTGTTTGAATTCAATGCTTCAGTTTCTTTGGGGTAAACTAATAGATTATGTATGCGATATTTGCACAGTGCTGATTGAATTCATCTGGTGAGTTTGAATGTGGTTCATATATTCACATAATTGTCAGGAGCCAACTTGAAATTCAGAACTGTTTCATGAGCATTGCACAGGGCATCATATTTATCTCACTTTACTCAGGAGTGGGTAAAACTTTCATGGTAAGCTAGAAGGCAGCTCTTTCAAAAGCCAGTGTCTTTTACATGTGTGCCTGTAAGCTGGTGGAGAAAAAAAAAATTGTGGAGTTTTAACTGTATCCTGAAAAGACGAAGCAGATGTACTGACCATCCCTCTTCCTACCTGTCCCCTTCACTTTTCTAACAAATTCTGAACCTGCTGGCCATTTTTGACCAGACCTGGCTGGTGACTTGATGTGCAAGAGATAGCGGAACACAAAGTTTCACCAAGTGAAAATAAGCAGCCTGCTAGAGAGGCCCAGATGAATGCTCTTGCTGGGGAGAAGCACTGCAGTGTGAACCGTTATCAGGCACGAGAGAACCCACAGGAGAGAAGCACAGGAAGTCAGACTTCACGGAGCTGCTTGTTTCCACAGAGATTATGCTTGTGTTTTCACACTAATCCAGATGGATAACTTTCCATGTGCTGCTATCTTTCATTCAAATGTTCCTACTCATTCTCATGCTTAGGGTTTGTAGTTTAATACTGCGTGGCAGAGGTTTGCCTAAGCAAAATCTGTCAAGCCCTGTCTTGTAATATATATAATCAGCTTGAACTCTGCAGCACCACTTCCACTTGTTGGCTCAAAGGAAAGTTCACCTACCCGAGATCTACAGTCAGTAGAGCACAGGCTCCTGTTCCTGTCTCTTACAATGTATCAGTCTCGGATTTAATTGTGAAAGGGGGAAGAGAACCCAATGTGTGTGGTATTTTCAGATTGCCTCTTCAACCGAAGTACCTACAGGTAGAAGGTGGGTCTGTGGCCATTAGACCACTGGCAACAAGTGCTATACAGTGTGCAGAGAGCTGCAGGGAGCCAGATTGGCGGGAATCAAACTAGACCTATTGCCTGTATTTCAGTATTTCCCTCCTAGCTAGTGCTGCTTTGGGCAATGTTGCTGGCAAAGCAACAGGGACAATACTTTGGGCCTTATCTGTATGTTAGCAGCCCTCATTAAACACGTTATCTGTACTCACAAGTAATGTCAGGGGATTTCACAGATATTGTACTGCTCGTAAGCTTTGGACCAAACTTCACTGTTCTAAGTGATAGTCCCCATTAGCTAGACCTCCGTTTCAGTGTTTTGCAAACTGGAAATAGTTCTCCACTATTTGACAAGAATTCATGCAAGGAACAGAGGCATTTATCTGTGGAAGGAATAAAGGTGAAGAGGGAATATACTTTTTTTTCCCTCAGTAGTCCACAGAGTTTGTGCAAGCTCTCTGCACTGTCTTGGCAGATCATGAGAAAAATTTCATATGCTCTGGAAGATTTCAGTAAGTCAGCCAGAGAAGCTTGAAACCTCTGGGACTTTGTAGAGTGAATGGATAACTTAGGCTCCAGGAAAGGAAGTAATTTGATTTTTCATGGAAACATACTGATGCCGCAAGTAAACATTTCCAATTGTGACTGCATACTTAGTTGCATTTGCAGCCTACGTGGAATTTCTCTTAATTGGTAGTTAATTTTCAACCGGTCTAGATTGCTGATAGATACTGGAATCTAAGTATTATTGAACTGATGGGTTTATGTCCAGTATTTTGTACGTGCTGCCCAAATTCAGTTTGCTATGCAAATCCTATGAAAGGCTTCCCTCGATTCTGGCTTGCTCATGGTGGAGTGCGATGTAGCAAGGTGCTCCGCTGAGTCTGTGCTCAGGTGAATAAGTTTCTGTCTCTGTAGTCCACTGGTGGTGAGGCAGAGTTAAGGCTGTAGATTAAGAGAATATATGGTGATGTACTGCAGTAACAATGGTTTGAGTTTAGGAGCAGCCACAAATTAATTGTATAATTAATAATTCCCTGTGAATGCCAGTAAATGCTACTTAGCCATACAGTCGGTACTCACCCCAGTGCTGACTACAGCAGGGCTGGAGATAGCTGCAGGAAACTTTTAATTTATTCATTTCAAATATGACCAAAGGTTTTTGAATTCTTAGCCATTTTCAGGATTTTATTTAATACTTCCTGGTTATAGCTTGAGCTTCCACAGTTGTACAAGCCCAGCTGTAAGGTTTTAGGAGGCTCACTAGGGTCAAAACCCGCAGAAAGGCATGTGTTTAACTTGATAAACTAAGCAACTCCACTGGATTTACCAGAGCAGTTTGCAGTGTATGCAGTTCTGCATACAAGTGAGTCTTTGTGGATTACTAAGTGAATTACTGTTTAATTACCACTTTAAAAAGATGGTGTCAAGATTTAATAGTGGGCTTTCCCATCTCTCTTGCCTCCCCTGGATTTTCATGGCTGATGTTTGAGTTCTTTGTATAATTGGGAGGGAGTTTGGGGTTTTTTTATGAGACAAAACTTTTCTGTGCTTCTCTGTGAATAATAGTTTATTCTTTACCTAGAACATGTGTAATTTTAGGGAAATTCCACATTTAGCATGGGAGCAAAAGGAAACATTTTTTGTCAGCTTATCATCATCATCATCATTATTATTAAAATATGATAGTCATTTATAGCTGCTCACAGGAATGTTAAAAGTTTTCTTGTGCTCCCCCATCTGTCTGCTTCCATCTGTTGTCTCTTGTCTTGTACAGGAATTGTTAAGTTCTTTGGACAGGAACAGCCTTTTTTAAAAACAGGGATCAAGTTCACAATTAGCAGCTTTGTCAGTGTAAGAAAGCAAAAATAAGGCTGACATGGGCCAGTGGGAACTATGCAAATCAGGAAAATCAAACACAATCAGTTTGTCTCGGGTGTTGTACCTGGTGTCACATATGTGTGTTCGTAGGTGTTTCATTTCGATTTCTGTTTTCCCCTCAGCGGCTGCGCAGGCGGGGGGAATGCTGACCGTATCCAGAGGTTACGGAAGGAGTACCACCAGGCCCGGCGGGAAGGCTTGCCCTTCTATGAGGACGACGAGGGAAGGACACAGCTCTCTGACTACGACCAGCGCTGGGTAGGTCCGCAACGGGAGCCAAAGTGCTTTTGCAGCGTTCAGAGTTAGAAGGCGCTGATTTGTTTGTGTTTTCCAGAAATCCTGTCTCAGTTTAACATTAATTTAGGGAGTGCATAGGAATGGAGAAATCCTTAATGCCAGCCCACCAAAGAAAACGTTAATAGTGAGAACTTGGCTAAAATTAACTTGTCGGTTCACTGTGTTTGATTTAGGCCCAGGTTTCCTCCTTTAAGCCCAAGATAGAGAGGCACTGCCAAACTCTGTCACGTGTGGTAGCATCAAGGCTTTTCAGATGGATATATGGTACTCCGGCTGTTCATCCAGTGATTCTCTGGGTTAACAGGAGCATTAGAAGAGCAGACTGTCACTGTGCTTAGCTGCAAAGTGAGAAGGAGGAAATAGAGGCGTGTCTGTCCTACCCTTCCTTCTGCACACGGGACAGTAGCAATCTGGCCACCTTACAGCCTTTATAACTTTTATAAGGTGAAAAATGTAATAATTTGCTCCTCTGCCATCAAAAAATCTTAACATATTCTACAAACACTATAGAGCTGTTACAGGCATGGTGTATTCCCTGGTTTACATCTAGGACTCGCACTCCACAGAGACATATGAAGAGTACATCTTCTCCCCACTAATGAAGAGTAACCTATAACCTGTGGAAATAGCAGAGATTAAATCAACAGTGACAGATTTTTGAATGTGTTTAATAAATGCCACAGCCGTAGTCTATGGGTACTCAAGAGCTCTGCCTGAGCAAGTTTGAACTTGGACTCTGTCTCTTTAGAAGTAATTATAATCAACCAGCATTCAAAAATGTAACTTTGATAAAATGCAATTTATGCTAAATTCAAAATTTTAGTTTAAAAAAAGAATTATGTTAAAATCTTGAGAATCTATATACATCTGAAGTTTGAACTAACATTGGTTTTAATGTCTCCAAACTATCAGTGGGAATGCTGAAGCGAAATCTGCAATGACTGGGGCTATAGTACAAAAAATCCTGTGCAAGACTGGACTTTATTGCAATCACAGAGAGATACAGAGTTAAAAGGGGTGTTTTTACATAAATTATCATATATATTTGTTCATTAACTCCAAAACTGTTGTTGTGTATATTATTCTGATTCAATTACTAAAAGTGTCATCTTCAGCAAAGTAATTCTTTCCTTAGAGCAGTTAACTTTAATCCACTGCCTTAAATTTTGTGACCCAAATTTGTGAGTCAATGTACCTGCCATTCTTCTTCTGAATTGCTTTTGTAAACTAAAATAAGAATATGCATCAAATGTGTCTTTCTGTTGGAATTCTGTGTTGTGATAAGTGTCCTGACAGGCCTCAGACTGGGTCAGTCCTACCTCTTCAGCAGCCTGAGGATTTCTACTTCTTATCTGAAACTGATAAAACTTTATTAATGCTCAGATGAGGTGGAGATTTATGATCCAGTGTAGTTTCACAAGATTCACAACGGTTTCTTCTAAGTAATCCTCTCTAAGCCTTTCCTGTTAGGTATAATGCCCAGAGATTACTGATTTCCAAAGCTTTGCTTTTCCCGTCAGGCATGTTGTCCTTAATCAAAGCACCTGAAAGAATGCTTAAAGTATCTCAGTCTTGAAATGATTCATCATAGAGGCACCAGAGTTGTTGGTTTTTGTCCTTCCAGTGCAGAATATTTGTAAATAGTTTTGTTGTGAGGAACGGCAGTCTGCTCAAAAATCAGAGTTTACCTTGAGGGCTTTAGTCCTCTGAAGTTTGTTGCTGCAACAGTTCTTCTTGTTGAAGTGGTTTATAAACTTCAAAGACTTCGGGTCTCTTCATTGCAACAATATCACCCATTGTTCTAGCCAGCCGTGCTTTCATAGGCACTGTCTTCTAGCCTGGAAAACACTGCAGCCACAGCTTGCTCTCTTTAGACTCAGGGCTGAAAGTTCTACTCCTGCGTGTAGTGTTACCCTTAAAATACCTATGTTACAATCGACAGAGACGGAAAAGAAAGAACAAAAATAGAATCAAAATATTAAAAAGAAAACAGATGTCTCAAAGCGTCTTGCCAGGAGAGTCCTCCAGATAGTTTTCAAGCAATGCCATCGTTCCCACCTCGGGCAGCTCACCCTCAGCAGTGCTGTGGTAACGCAGATTGAACAACAGCTGATTTTTTTTCACCTTTACTTATCAGTGAAGAGACATGCTGATGACTAATTGCTTAATTGTGAATAAATAAAAACTTACTCTAATCTTCAGGACGTCAAGTCTTTCTTTAAAGAGACAACAGACAGCTGAGGAGGAGGAAAACCTTCTGGTAGAAGTTTTCTTTCTTCCCACGGGAGGTTATGGCACCAGGGAAGCTGCAGCTGGAAAAGAAATGCTGGGTCTTTGTATTTTTAAGACTCGATTAGTCCTTTCCTTTCTTTTCTCAGTCAACTGATTTACCTAAGCCAACTTTCCTATAAGATGTCTTTCTAATGTACAGCAGCTGCTGTAATCACTCCCCACCATCTCATGAAACGTGCAGATAAGTTGGGAAAAGCAAAGGATAATTTGAGAAGACACTATCCCATCGCAAATCAGCAGCCTCAAAAATGGACCCCGGGTCTTGTCCTCCAAAATAGTATCTGAGAACTCATGAGGCAAATTTCTATCTGATAAAGCTGACATTGACAAGTGGCCTTTAGCTGACACTGTAATGGGACAGAATTTCTAATAGAAGGGGTACTTCTAACAATCTACTTTTTTTAAGTGGGATAAATCAAGTTAAAGTGCAGAGCCGGCTGAAAAGCTAGCATTGTAAGGGAAAATGATCTCATGACAGGCAATTGGGATCCATAAATGTTTTAAAAATAAGGTCAAAAATTCATTTTAAATAGGCCTGCTATTCTCTCATCATCCATTCCTTCCCCCTGCATCCATTTTCCAATTCTCCTCTGTTCTTCTCATCTGTTGCTGGACGAATTTTTTGCTCTCTTGCGCCTTCATTCTGTTTTCTCTTCCCCACAGTCTGTTCCTTTTCTTTTTGTAAGGAACTGAATAATTCAGTTTAGCGTGTCTCCATAAACAGACAAATGTATGTAGCACTGTCTCTGCTACAGAGCCAGACCCTTTAAAATTCTTTTCCAGTTCCATTGTGCTTTGGTTTGTTGTCAAGTTTTGCATCCTTTGGACTTTCTCCCCCCCAATCACCCACCCCCTCTTATGAGGTTTATAACTTGCATAAATGATAAACCAAATTCTGTATGGTGGATCACAAGGCTTAAAGTAAACCTCAGCTAGTTAGCCAAAGGACAGGCTGATAGTAAGTGTAAAAAATATTGTCTAGGAAAATAAATGCCTTTTGTTGTCAGTGTAAAATGAGATTACCATAAAATTTTCTGACAGCTAAGGAATATTGGGATGTATCAGCTCTAAAAAGGGTTTAGGCATGTGCATACATGCTCATGTCTTAGTGGGACATCAGATATTCAAGGCACTCATGAACATACCTAATAAAAACCTAATCCGGGTCTCCCGAATGAGGCAGATGTTTATGTACTATTATCATAGCTGCAGTATCAGTCAGACCCTGAAAGAACCGTGTAGGAATAAGCTGCAAGAACTTAGTCTCTCTAGGAGCTGGAAGGCTTTTTCACGGGCGGTCTTTTTCAGGGCTTTGGAGTCGCAGCCTAATAGTAGATCACGAGAAATAGCTAAGGAGCTGTCAAGACAAAGCCATGCAGTTAGCATCTGCACTTGTATTTAAGGGCATTTAAATAATGAGGAATTAATCATCTATTTGAGGATTTACTTGGATTGTCTTAGAGACTTTGTACAAATCCAGTTACTTAAAACATCAATTCTTTCCTTCAGGATGGCAGTAAATCCTTGAAACTTTATCTTTTTAATGTGCATTCAAGGACTGCATGTAACACCGGCCACATTGCAAATAGTTCATCACCTGTTAGTGACCACATCAGCCTCACCGTGTAGAACCTTGGGTTAACTGGTTCTAAAAGCCATTTCCTTATTTGCAGATTGGATTTGCAAGCTTGTAAATAACCTAAAGATACAAGAAAACCTGTCTCTGGGTACTGGCCGTGAACATTTCAGTTGAAACAAACCTGTAATGTACTGGGTTTTGTCAGTTCCCAGTTGAGAGTAGGAAAGAAGAATCATGCCTGTGTGTGTTAAAGGCCACGTACTTTATTGTGTGCCTGGCGGGATTCCAGGCCTAAAACTCAACGAGAACAAAGAAAGGAGCATTAATAACTGCATTATTTTTCCATAATGTGTCAAAGGGTTCTGCGCTTCCTTCAGGATGAATAAGGAGCTGTTTGTACGTTTCATGATCAATTAATTCCAGGTTCAGGACGTTGCATTTCAAATAGGTTAGGTTCCTAAAACACACAAACGTTTGTGTTGGACTATGGTTAGAAACCAGAATTCCAACTTCTAGAATAGTAACATTCCTGTCTTCTAGCGCAATGGGAGAAGCTGACAATTTTATGTGAAACCATATAGCAGAAACTGATGCAAATTCCAGACTTTCTGAGTCCACAGACTATTAGTAGAAAGCGTTAAATAAAAAGAAAAAAAAAGAAGAATACAATAACATATTTAAAGTATAGCTGCTTTGAAAAATACAGATCGGAAGTATTTGTTGTTAGAATACTAATTAAGAGAGTACACAAAACATTTTATTAGAATGTGTGATTAACTTACTGATCGAGAACTTTTTATGGTCCCAATTTATCTCTGCTTAATGAAGGTTTCAGATTGAGATGTATTGTACAGAGCTGTTCTAACTAAGCAGAGCGATTTTGAAATTTACAGGCCAGCTTTTGGGGGTACTTTTGGGGGGAAATTATTTGGGAGAAATCCCTGCCAAACCTCATGTGAAAAATAAACTATTCCAAATGGCACATGCAAGGAGAGCCAAATTCAATTCCATTAATACTAGTAATAAAGAGTGATTTCTATAACTTGTTTGGAATCATTCCTACTTATACAAAGGTTAGATTTGGCACAGATTATCTGAACCAGAGGGGAGTCTGAAATGCTCATGTCTTCATGCATACACTTTGTACATGCTCTCATTTACCAGGGGAAACAGTTCTGGTGCCATATGTCATCTTATCAAAGCTCATTGGTACTGTTTATACCCTACGATATTATGTGAATTCCAGAAATACCTCATGCCATCTATTCCACAAGGTGCCCCAGCATACAGCTGGGTTTCGTTGTTTTTCAGTGCAGGGAGGTGATCCTGAGGAAGACAAACACTAAGCATTTCTCTTATTTCATACAAGTTGTTGAAAGAAATCAGACAAAAACATGTGGTGCTGCCAGGCTGTGGCTGTCCTTGCAGGCTCACAGTGCTGAGAGATTCCAAATGTGCCAGCAATCATGTCCCTTGCAGTTAGGACAGGTTCTTCTGATATTGCCCAAATGGAGGATTTGAGTGGGGCATTGCGGAGATCATGACAGCTGCCATGGATCAACTGGATATGATATGGAGGCCCCTAGAGGTTTTCCACTGTATATATTTTGCCTAATTTGCCAATATGTTAAGGGAGGCAAGAAACAAATCTCTAACTGATAATTATATTGATGAGGGGAGTTTGTGAGCAGGTAATCCATGCTGTTTAGTATGCTGAACAGTTACTGTGTTTGAGCACATAGCCCACAGCTCTGCAGCTTTTATCTGTGGGCTTTTTATTCTGCACAAATAGCCTTTTTGGAGCTAGGCTGTAATCTGGCTTGACTGCAGTTCTCAGTAGTCGCTGGGTCTTTGCAGTTTGCTTCGGGTTTGGCAAGCTCCTGCCAGTATGGGCTTCAACAAGTTTTTGTCTACTTGTTGGTCACTCTGCAGCCAGGGGACTGTGTGGCCACTTTCCCCGAGCGTGTGTGCACACTCTGCCAAATCTCAGGCCAGCGTCTCATAGGGAAGCTGGAAGAGGACTGAGATTTTAAGGCCGAGCCTTCGCACATGGGGCTGCCAAAGCCAGTGCTTTGCACCCTGAGCTTTCCCTCACTTACCCCCACTGATGCTTCTGTGTGACTGCTTGGTCCTGACCCCCGGCAGCTCAGTGCCCCACGCGCCAGTAGAATCAAATACAGCTGCTCCTGGGGATGACTACAAGGGGGGGTGGAAAGTAGGCTTCCTTTTAAAATTGACCTCCTCTTCCTCAGGCCATTAGTAAGAGGCCTGCTTCAACTTCTGGAAGGGGGCCCCAGTTAAAACACTCATTTTTTAATCACGAGACAAGTCTGTAATGCCACTGAAATTCATGTCTGAAGCTAAGCATGCACTTAGGTATTTATTGGATCAGGCCTGAAATCAGGCCTCAAACCTGACCCCCTTCAGGCACAAGCTTTGGCCTTTACTACCAGGTATCCGGTGCATTTGTCAAATAGATGCTGACACGGTTGACTTCTTTTTCAATTCTTACAACTTAATTTCCCTGGGTCATGTTCATGTTCAGTGTTGCTGATTAAAAAAAAAACTCTTCCCTAAAACATACCAGTGATCCAAAGGCTTGCCTGGGTACTGTTGTCCCAGACAGCACCCCCTCTCCTGAAGATGCTGGTCACTGTCCAGCTCTGCCTGCTAGGGATAATATCCCGCTAAAACAGAGAGTGGTTTGGACAAAGGACTGCAAAATTTGTCCATTTAACATCAGGGGAAGCAGAATGACCTCAGTGAGGCAAACAGCAATGATTGCCCAGTGTGTGCAGAACTTGAGGGTCAGGGGTTGAGCTTGAAAGAAGCTGGGTCAAGTAATACAACTGTGTCATTGAGGCTGTTAGAGAGCCCAGATCTTGTATTTGTTATAGTTGAGTATGTGACAGAAGCCAACTGAAATAATGGACTTTTCATTACGTTTGATTTCTGGATTGAGTTCTTCTGTTGTATAACTGTGCAGCACTTCTCATTACGGCAGCGCAAGATCTGAGGTGGAGGCCTTGGGTCTTCTTGAGTTTTGCTGAAGTTCCTTACTGCTAAATGCATTAGCAGGACTGCTTGTTAAATTTCATCCTAGGTGCAGCTTCAGCAGTCAGGGTGTCAGTGCTCTGGCTACATTGTTGTCTTGCAGTTAAAAAACCACTAAAAAGTTCAAGATTTTTTCACAGCCAAGGTGTGAAAAGTAATTAGAATGTATCACTGGGTGCTGGGTATAAGCAATTATCTATGAATATATAAAGGCCCTGTTTTTCTCAACAAACAGGCGACGTTATAATTATTTAAAATGAAAAAGAAAGTCAGTGACTCAGACATGGAGAGATTGGGTGGATAACTTTATTAGTTCCCAGTCTAAGGTCTGTAGTGCAGATGCTAATCTAATATCAAGACTGCATTAAAATAAAGTACAAAATATGTAAAAAGAGTACAGCATTTACCCCGTAGGGCTGGTGCTGTACGTAACTTTGACTGTTCTGCTCAAGGCCAGCTCTCTTCAATGTTCAGCCACAAGTCTGGCTCTTAAAAAACACTGGAAAAGGGAGCCAGTAGCATCTTCCTTCTTGCTCCCTACAGAATCTGACTGGAATACATTCCTTCTATCAAATGTGCTGAGTTTTGAGAAGTTCTGCGAAAGTTAGTAATCAATTTAATCTTTGTCTGCATTTGGTTTTTTAAAACTTCTTTAGTGATCTTGCTTGGTTTAGTACATTGAATTTGTAAGCAGAAATTTCCCAAGGCAGAATGGCACCATGCAACCTAATTTGAAGGGTTGATTTTGATTTGATTTTTTGTGTGTGTTTTTGAGACACTAATCAAGTTTTTTTTATGTTAAACAAGTGTTTTTGACACTAAACACTAAGAAAGCAAGCACAACACATACTGCTGCCTGTGTTTTTGCTGCTTTTTCCTCATCGAATGGCCTGACTGCTGTGTTAAATGTCATGTCGCCCAATATTAAGTAGAGTCATTCCAGCTGAACGGTGTGTCGTAAGTCCTGTATGATAGGAGATATTGAGTCTTCTGTAATCCAGGTGATATTGGAATGTCTGCCTTGCAAGCAGAAATATGAGTTCTGACCCTGCTGCCTGCAAGGGTGTCCTGCTGTTCGGGACAGATGACATGTGAATAATCCAGTGTCCCAGAGTAGCATAGGTTTCATAAAGCAGTATATCAAATTCAGCATGTAAGTTGTGGATGCGTACAACTGAGCAGGAGGACAAATACTGGTATCTCCTCTACAGTGCAGTCTGGTCACCAATTGTAGGATCTTTCTAGATTTAGTCTATTCGTCTGTTTTCTTGCTAGGCTGGAATAATGATTGTCAAAATTACTATTGCAAATAATGCCCTTCTGTGTTAGGAATGCCAGTGCTGCTCATGACAGCAAACAAGGGCAGTAGCTCTGAAGGAACCTGGGGAAGCCTGGGTCAGGTGTATGCTTTACACCACCAGCTATTCCAAGGAAAGTCAGAGAACCAGATACCTAGAGTGAAATTTTGACTTTGAAGTTACCGTGTGACTCAAAACGAAGGGAGTCACTTGGATTCAAGAGTTTCTTGTAATGCAGTAAGCGTGGTTATATTAAATTGTATTCTATGGGTCATAATTTGATGATAACTTCTTCAAGACAAGATAAAAATGTATAATTTGAAATACATGCTGGTGCCTTCCATCCCTGGTCTGCCATTATCAAAACAAAGTCATTCTGACAATCTAAATTCAATCTTTCCTGTGGAATGATTATAGGGGAATTTAGCAGAACGCTATCTAGTGATACCCACCAGTGGATCAGTATGAACATTTACATTTGCGTTCGAAGCTAATTTTTAATGTATTTCTCTTAATTTGCTAGGAAGATACCTGTCAAGTTAGCAATTAAACTGTAATTTGGTCACTGAGGTGTTTACATGGATTAATAGATCTCTCTCTTAAGCGTATGCTCCTGGGTTTGAAATAACAGCTATTCTGCGTGGTAGCATGACCCCACTTGAGTTTCACACACACATGCACAAAATCAAATTCCATCACATTTGAATGCAAATTTTACCTTTGCAAATGATGGCCTGAAAAGAATGAGTTTCCATGGTAACCTTAGGGAACACATAACCTGTTTATCATAACTTCTCCATGAAGCAAGACAGGGGGTGGGGAACATGCTTTGATGTCAGCTATATTTTTCTGTAGACAGCATTCTGCTCTAGCACGTATAGAGAATTTACCAAAATGCTTGCGTACGGTCCTAAATCAACTTTTGTTTTCCTTCTTAGAAACAAAAGCAGTTGTATGGAATAACATGGGAGGTAACTGCAGTAGGCAGTATTCAACTCCGTTAACTGACCTTTCAGCTCCTGTTTATAGTTTGACAACTAGATCAACATTCTGAAAGACCAATCAGAAATTAATAGTTAACAGATCTCTTCCATCACTTTATCCTTTCTTGCTTTCCCTCCATGCTTTAAACTTAGCCCTCAGGTATCCCTGCTACCTTTCAAAGCCACTTTTTTTTTTTTCTTGTTCTTTCACTTCACTGCTGAAAGTACTTTTTTGAAAAATACCTTGAAAAATCTCTGAGCTCCTACATTTTGGAGCTACCACGGAAAAGAACATATTGATTATACTTCACATTCGGTGCTGACTTTCGGAGTTGAGGTGGTGGCTCCTGGAGCTGCCATTAGCGAGAGTGAGTTTGATGGCTGGGAGCATCTGTAAGGTTGTATTTTTCCTGCAGATGCACAGTAACTCCTGGCTAAAGGAAAGTATGTCTGCAACATTTTTTTAAGGTCATTAGGAGTAAGGAACAGATGTTGAGGTTTTTCAGAATGCTGCTTTGAAGTGCCACTTAGGAGTCAACTGACAAGACTGACCCTATAGGCAGTGATTTTTGGGACTGGAACACAGAGGAACCATTGCCCACAGTTACCCATCTGGTATCCATCTGGTACCAGCAAACAACAGACAGTACCAAATCACAGAAAAACTGTACCAACTGCTAAATTGGTATCAGCAAGCAAAGAAGGTCACCACCCAACAGCAGTTGCAAGCAGGAGAAACAATGTCTGTAACATTTACAGACTGGTATCTGAAGATCCGGAGGAACCTGATGCCATAGCATATGGAAAGCCATTCCTGTCTCTAAGCCTGCTTATGCTGATGTTGTTTGCTCGGTATTAATCCAGGTTTGGGGGGGTTTTTTGGGTTTGGGGTTTTTTTTGTTAACCATATTGAATTTGCAGTGTGGAGAGCTTTTGTCACGATGCCATTGAGAGCGCGCCTCTCTTTATTGGCATCTATGTTTAACAGGATTAAGGTGGATTTAATACCCTGTGCTGCAGACTAACCATTCAAATTCTAGGAGTACTGTTCCATAGTGGTGTCAAATCACAATGGAAGGAGTCGAAGTTAACATTTAACTCCATGACGATTTACTCTGCAGCTTTTCTTTGATGTGAAGTATTCTTGGGGAGAGCTGTGGCAGGGGGTTGTTTTCCAATTTTATTGCCGTCTTCCTCTTCTTCCCTTTGGTCATTTTCCTCCTCCTTCCTCCTCTTCTTTTCTTGAAGCAGTGTGCTGGTTTGTACAGTAGCTAAGTGCATAGAATGCAATAATACAACAATGAGAGATTTAGTGCCTCTAGGTGCTACCCCTTCTACTCTCGAGGACCTCCAGCAAGGCATGATTTTATAGGCAGTGAAAGGCTTGCTCTCCCCTGTGAAGCTGCCTGCCTGCAGGAAGCTTTTCACTGTCTATTTCCACTACTTGCTCTGCAATTTAGTTCCGTGCCCTGCTATTTCCTCCTTCCCTCCCTCTTTTCTTCCCTGACATACACATGCATATACCCCCTGTGCGCACATTCAGCACCAACACCAGATGTAGGTAGACACAGCCTTATCTCCGTGCGTGTGTTAAAACGCTCAAAAATACGCCCAACATTTTCATTTTGCCATCCTCATCATAAATGGAAATATTGATCTGTACTCTGTTTGCTTTCCAGGTACTGACACTGTCATTTCATTTTCCCTAAAAAGAACACAAGCTCATGGCTGAGCTGCAAAGCGTGGCCATTACACCCTGGCGTTGGTGCCAAGAACTCTGCTGACTTAGCTAGAGAAAGATGCTGAAAGCCCCTGACTTTGAGAGAAAATTCAATTCAATTCCCTTCATACAATGTCTCTCATGAAGTATTTCAAAATGCCTTATATCAGGAGATAACATAATGAGAAAATGCTTTAGAGAACTGGGTATTCAGATAGCAAGACAAAATGATACACAACAATGAACTGGAGTAAAAGAAAAGACGACTGTCATTTAAAAGCAGTAATCATCTGGATAAGTAGTCTTGTAAACTAATTACAGTGAGAAGAGAAGCAAAGAATGCAAGACTGGGAGGAACAAGAAGCAGCTTAGCTTCAAACAGGCTAAAGCAGAGGACTGGTTTCATAGAGGGAGAGGGATTGCACACAGTATTGTAGAACAACTAAAGGAGACCTGCTTTAGAAATGTATCCACACATATGGATTAGTATGCTGTATATTGCATCACAAGTGTATCTCTGTGACAGGTTAAGTTATTCTCTGTAGTGGCTGGGAAGAGATTAATTACATTGGCCTGGTTCAGGGGAAGGGCAATTGAAGTGCCTCCTTGTAGGAGGAAAGAATCGATGCTGATGGGTGCTGTGGGTTTTTTAGTTTTTTGTTTTGCTGCTTTTAAGATTTTCTCTCTACTCGAGGGAAACTTCTGTTTGCCTCTACTTTGAGAATAGGTTTGCAAGTGAGGGTGTTGCAAATCTGGTGCTCATTAAAGACAATTAAGAGATAGAATTAACCAAAACATATTATACAACTAATGGAAAAGGAAGCCACCCACAGAGACGGACACAGGCCAGGAAATGATCTCATTTTGCTTGGTCAAAGGAAACCATAGTCCTCCAGCACCGGGGATCGGGGATCGCGGAGCGCGGGTTCAGAAAGCAGAGTATTTTCTTTGTGGGGCTGTGCAAAAACACTTTGCAGTTCTGGCTTCACCTCCATCTTTGCTGTTTTCTCTCTCTTTAGTGTTGCAAGATACAGCAAATGCTGAGAGCTTGTTTTCTACAAAACTAAGGCAATTGCCATGTTTTTAAACTGTTATGGGAACAGCCTGTTTCCCTTTTAAAGTTCCCATCTGTGTTTGTATTTCCCTCAGTCTATTGCCTTTATAGAGAATTTTCTGCTCCCTCTAAATCTAAACCATTAGTTTCACCTCCTTGAACAAGAGGTAGGGCATTACCGAGGAGGAAAAGTAAATCCTGAGATAATCAGCCCTGCTTGATTCCACCATGGAACACTGCTGTTCTCAGTGTTCCTGGTGTTCGTTGCGTAGGGAGAAGGGACAAGTGACTCTGAGTAGGCACATTTGTGTGTGAGCATGTGCATGTATATGTATATGTCTGTGTAGAGAGACAGTCAGAAGGGGAGCATTTAATTGCCTTGCAATCGGACCAACCAAGCAGTGTTCTGATTGCATACAGCTGATTTTCTAAGTGAAAATTTTCAAACCTATTCAACAGCAAAACCAAGATCATCAGTGACTCTGGAGTGTGTGTCTGTGTTTCTTACAGGGAAGAGGAAGGATGGTTTGATTACTGTCTCTTTTTTCCTTTGGACAAGGATGTTTTTCTCATCCGAGGGAAATGCATTCTAGCAGCATGAACATAACTATTAATCAACACTTAAGCAATAATCAGTGAATGAAAAATGATGACCAGAAACTGAAAATGTACTTGCATAGCTACTCTGGTGCTTTTCCTTTGAGATCATGCCCTTGCATTTTAACATGAACAATTCTTATAAAATTAGTGCTGATATATTCCAAAAGGCAGTGATTTTAAAAGCCAGCACTTATTTTTCACTTAAAAAAAAATACTTCGAGGGAATGGTACATTAAGATCTACATAAGTAATGTTATAAAGCTACCTTGGTAGTCTGAGATAGAGTCTCAGTTGATATGAACCAGTAATATCTTATGGATTTACTTAAGAGATGAAGATGCCAAAATCATCATGGCTGGAATGCTGCATTCAAATGTGTGAAGACATGTTCAGGATACAGAGATATAAATGTTTTTCCTATGCATTTTCACTCATAAAGGAGATAGAGGCACCGAGAGATGCAGGTGTATGTTAGCTTTGGGAATGCCTCCAAGAGGAATCAGATGCTATTGAAATTAAAAGAAAACCCCCCTCAGTATTTAGCATGCTTTCCTGAATCAGGGCCAGGGTATGTGGTGGCACCCAGCAGAAACCAAGGCTGTGTGACTCTCCTAGTGATCAATACCTTGCTTTTGTTCTTCAAGATGTTTTTTGACAAACGCAGTCACGGTTCTAATAGCATCAAGTGTTCTTTGGAGTAATCTCAAAACCAGATTAGTATAAAATGCTTAAAGTGAGCGCGTGGGTAACAAAAAGAAAGCACAGCATTTCCTGGGACTGAGCCCAGAAAACAGAACTTTGGGAGACTTCAAGGTCATGACTTGGTGATTGGGCCGTGAACAGGCACCTGTAGCCATCCGTTGAGTCGCCTACCCAAATTATTTAACCTGTATTTTCTGTTGACGTGAACATAAAAAGGTTTTCGTTGTTTGCCACACTACCCAAAACAAACTTGAAGACACTGGACCATGATTTGAGAACCTCTGACAATTGTAGTCCTGAGATATCTGTAAAATGGAGCAGGAACAGAAAAACAAGCTGTCTCGGGATCTGCTGGGAAGATACTGCTTCCTTCCTTGTTCTTGGAAATAAGTTTGTTTGTAACAGGGAAGTTTGTAACAGGGAAGTTGAAAGTGCTCTCTCTCTTCCTTGGTGGAGGTGGCTTTAAGAGTTCCTGTGGAACATCGTCTTGGTTTGCCATTGCAGCCACTTAGTGAAGAGAAGCACGACGAAGAATATCAAAAAGAAATATTAAAGGTGCTGTCTTATGCCAAACAATGGTAAAGCAGTACCAATGGGCTCATAGAACATTAGACTCCTCTTCGAGGACTACTTCTGCCATTAAAATCAATGCAACTTAATTAAAGCAAATTATAGATAGATACATCTATAAATAAGATATTAAAGTGCGCTGCTGAATATGATAATTGCTGCATATTTAGCAATCAGCGTGTGTGTTCTGCTTTTGCCAGGAGGGATTTCTTTCAGAGGAATCAATGGAGCTTTATTAAAAACCATCCAAATTAGAGGGAGAAATGATGAGTGTTATAATAACGCAAAATCACTGTTTCAACTTTCGTTGCAAAACCAGGAAAGCAAAATATATCCCTCTTTGTGTATGTAAGGAAAACATCAGGAAAATTCTTTTGAATTGTGGACACTGGTAGAATTTTTAATCTTTACCTTTTGATGCAAAACATAAAAAAACTGGATGGGAGAAAACATGCTTTCTGTGGAAATGCTGGAGGTCTTTGAGGGTGGGATAATGAGGATATCACAGCAGTAAGGAATTAAGAAGACCCCATCGATCAACTTCCTCCGTTTCACATGGAACATCCAGTTCACTGCCTTACATCACCCGCCTCTGTTTTAGCGGCTAAAGAAAGTGTTAGCAAGTCAAATTGTGCTCTTAAATTTCACTTGCAGTTCCCAGAACCAGGCAGAGTTGAAATGCAAAAAATAAATGGGTGAATTTTGGTGCTTCACCTGTGTATGAAACATTGAGACCAGGGTGGGGAACGAATCCACTTTTACCTCTCCGTTTTTCTTCAGTTTTCACTTAATTGAAAACAAAAACCAACTGTGTCTCAGCAGAGGGGAGACCTGAAGGTTAAAGGGCAAATTCCGTTATACCACGGCTCTTTTTGGCATGCTGAATCTCAACCCATGTGATTAGAAACGCTCACAGACAAAAGAAGAGCTTTGAGAACAGAGGTCAAACCAGCATCTGAATCAAGTCCTTTAGCAGATGATCACAAGACTATTGAAAAATGTACTAAGCAATGCAGCAGTTCTATGTGTCATGTTTATACACAGACTTTCAGGCAAAAAGCAGAGCTGGGTGGCATTTTCAAAGCACTCGGATTGATGGCAGAGCAGAAGCTTCACTCTGCAGCCTTCCTGGGGTGGCTCCTGTCTTACAGTGCGTGTCAGTCATATAAAATACAATGGTAGTATCCTGCCATTTTTTATGGGTAGAAAACCACAGTGCACAAGCTCAAGTGACTTTTCTGAGCATACACGGTGAACAAGAGAAAAAGTTAGGAGTCCCAGGACTCCTATCTCCATAAGCTTTTCCTGATCTCCCACAATTTTAAATAAATCAGGTGTGGCTCAAGTGGAGTCAGCAGTGTTTTGTCCTGGATTCACAAACGTGTAGCTAAAATCGCATCAGCCTCGAGGAAGTTATGCTATTGCTGCTTACTTAGTGGGCAGCACACAGTCCAAATTTTCTTTCTGATCTTAATGGTAATAGAAATGTTTGGAGGCGGCTTATTGTTCCGAAGTCAGGAAAACAAAGGGTTCAGAAGCAAAAGTAAAAGGACAGAGATGCTTAGCATGTAAGTGAAAAATGAATAATCCTGAATGCAACACCCACTGTATATTACTCTTTTTTACCAGTGAGAAACTTCTGACTCTGAGCAGTGATTTTTCTATAGCTGGTTAAAAAGCTTTAAAAGAATTTTTTTAGCAAACTGACCTCTGCAATGATGATGAAGTTTTCTATATGCAAGTCTAAATACCTGCAGGAGAGGGAACAGTAACTGCAACTTTATGAGACAGCCAACCGGAAAATGGCTCTGCATCATTTATTTTCCTTACAAGCAGTATCCATGGTCTTGGGTTTTCACTGTGCTGACTTCACTCAGGATGGACCTTGAGCAGGGAGGGAGTCAGGTGGGAATCTGTGAGAAGAAGTAGAGCCCCAGGCAAAAACACCCTGTCCTGCTGAATTCTGCTGGTAGGGGCAAGGAGTTGTTGCTGATTTCTATTTGCAGTGTGGTAGCTCTGAAATGTGGTAGCATTTCTTCATGAAACCAGAATTGACTTTTTCTTGTGCATCCACCTTGAGCTGTGTGTGGATGCACAAGAAAAAGTCAATTCTGGTTTCATGAAGCTTAAACTTCAAAAAAGATCGCTGTAGTTGTTATTTTTTTGTACCACAGCATCTGTCCAACCCCTAACACCTTGATCCACAAGGAAGGGGCAAGGGAGGCTTTCCTGCTAGCAGCTAGAATTGTAGCCTTAACAAATGCTCCAAGAGGAAGGCAGTATAAGACAGGCAAGGGGGAATGAAATGCAGAATCTCCTGGGGAAAAAAGAGTCTCATGCACTTTTCCATACAGTTTTCAAGATAGGCAGGAGCTTCAGGATTAAATAAATCCTTTCTTTTCCCTTAAAGAATTGTTATTCTGCAACCTCAGAATTTTCCTGTAGGCAAATTCCAGACTTACTCAAGACACCTGCTCACAGGTATGCTCTATTTATACCTTAAAATTTATTTGCAGGTGTTTGAGTGCTCTAAGATATTTGTTTCTGGCTTGATCTACAAGTGCAGATTCATATCACCTCTTCTTGTTATTTTCCTGGGACCTTTTCCTAGTGAAAATTAGCAGGCTAGAGATACTCACTGCTGGCTTATCACTTCCGTGTGTTAGCAAACTCCTCAAAGTGCCCCGCAGTTACCATGTGTGCCGGGGACATCACTTGCACTGACACTTGCACTGCTTTTGTTTCATCTTTTTCTTTACAGTTGCTTTCTCTTTCTGTCTGTTTTGCATCTGCATGTGAAATGTGAAACTGTTCATCTTCCTACGATTTTCTGTTTTGATAAAAATACAAATTCTGTTTGTCTAGGGACAAATTCTGTTTGTTCGCTGCCTTTTGGCCTTTCAGGTTGGTCCCCTGCTGAAGGCTGTGGACTGGGACAGCGGAGAGCAGTACACAGTGCCCACGCCATCCTTCAGTCTGCACTTCCACCAGCCTGGTTCTGCTGCTGGCAACAGGCAGGGGTTTAATTAAGGATGCAGAGGTGTCATAGGATATTTTCTGAAGTGATATCTTTCTATCACAGAAATCTTGTTTGCTAGTGGAAATTATTGTTTCTAAAAAAGGAGACTTAAACAACAAAAACATTCACTAGCCGTGTAGAAAAAACACCTCTCTGGCACACAGAAAGTCCTGACCATGAAGGCATTGAGCTATATGGAGGCACTGTCTTGCCAGTTTGTCTGGTGCCTTGTCTCCAGGTGTGGCCGCTGCTGTGACTGGGATTCCCAAGGGGGCAATTAGGAGAATAACCTGCTGGTGCAGAGGTTCTGCTCTCCCGTTCAGCTCTCCGAGGCTTTGCCTCTCTTCAGCCTGTCCCAGACTTCACTGTCTTCTGCTAACCAGGTGTTAGTTGGTTTGAATCATATTTGTATCCGGTTTATCAGTTTTACATTCCACAGAGGCCTTGGCCATACCAATACTTTGCAACAGTTGCATTTCATGAATTGTTTGTTGTTGTTTTTTGATAAAGATAGTATTTCCTTTCCTCAATTTAAGCATGCTGCTCTTTTAATTGCACTGATAGGAGGATGGCTGTTTCTGTGTTTATCTCTGCCCATTATTTTTGCATATTCATGTTTTGCTTGTTAGTTGAGGCCGCTCTTAAGAGATGAACTGTTCATAATGATGGCACCTTATTTAAGTTGATGTTGTTAATTGAAACCCTAAAAATACAGGAGCATATTTTGGATCATTCTCTCTGTTGTGCATTACCATACATTTGTGAAATGTGTGTTTCACCTGCTGTCGTGTTCCCTATTGATTGGGGTGTTGGTCTCATAAGCTCTTCCAGCTGCATCTGTAGGGACTCAGCTGAGCACTGCCCCTCCTGTCAGCTCCCGCCTTGCTGGTCACCTCGTGGTCACCACCCATTTGGCTTTGATAGGACTTCCAGGTTTTAATCCTTTTTTATTACCATTACTGTTTGTTTGCCCAAATATGTTGTGATTATTAACTACTAAAGTGGTTAAAACTTCCACACCTGGTCCGAGGGCCAGCTGCATATGTCCTGTTTTAGGAAAGGAGGAGAAGCTGGAATATTTTGATCTTACTAATTAGTACATTTCACACCGATTTTTAGCTTAGTTTGTTGTAGAAGGCAGCAAAGGAACCCTTTGCTTTGACTCTTTCTGAAACATAAATAACTTCTACTAAGGAGGTGTTTCTATTTTCACAATTCCTCTTTTCATCAGGGTAGTATTTTATTCCAGGCACCATTTTGGCACTCCAGGCTGAGTGATGATACGCTTTTACTGTCGCATGGACAGATGGAGAAGGGAAATAAGAAGAAATGGCTGAGCCTTTAATTAGCTGTGCAGAGCCAGAGCATGCTTTTCCAGTGCATTGGGGGTTTTATATAGGGTGTGGAGACTCAGCCGCTCGATGGATCCAAATTAGCAAAATTGTGTATCCGCCACCAGGGTGTTTCTATGGTAACTGTCTCTCAAATCATATATACAAACAGACCTGGCAGGGGGTATTGCCTTCTATTTGGTCTGTAGGAAACCATCAAAAAAGGGGTGTTTTCAGGCTGAAAAAAGGCCTCGTGATGTAAATATTTCTTACTTTTGGTGATTGGTATAAGTTTTGGGATTACTGCTTGATGCTGGCACAATTCTGAATGTTTGTGGTTTTTCACGTTGCCTGGCTGCTGTTGCTCCCTTTAGGTGTGAGAGTGCAGGAAACTCACGTGGGGCTGTGAATGCCCCATTACCAGGCTCATGCACATAATTAATAACCTATCTACAGCTGCACAGGTAGACCACGTACTACATGTTTTTTATGGGGAGGGACCAAATTATACATTTGTTTCTTTTCCTCTCATTCTTCTTCATAAAACAGGAGCAATCTGAAGGGTCTTCTGTCACCAGTGTACCTGGGAACTTAAGGGAAATTATGAACCTGATGAAATTAGTCATGTAAGGACAGCCAAAGTGGCTGTGACTCTTCACCTAAGTGACTTTTTAAAGTCTCTCTGCATGTTACTTTTTCTGGTGGAAAAGAATGAATGAATGATCCCTTTAGCCTACTGCCCTCTTTTTGAAATGTAGGGCAATTATTGTTATTTTTTGCTCATCCAAGTCAGGCATTGCTAAAGCGTGGGTCATTTCAAATCAGAGGTGGTTTTTTCTTGTGGCCAACAGTTCTGTGAGGACTCCTTTCTGTTTTGAGTCAGATAAAGGAGAGCTTGCAGGAGGCCTGTACTAAATAGTTTTTTTCACTTACAAATATCTCGGGTGTTTGATGAGTGCCGAGGTGTATAACAATATTTGTCTGGAATAATTCCTAAGCCTGCCTAGTAGCTCCAAACGATAGTGCCTCTCTTTGCATTGGACTTGGCTTATGTAATGTATACAGAAATGCTTTGTAAAGGTAGATAACGCTTAATGCACCTGAATGCACAACTTTTCTCATTGCAGGGGCTTATATATCTCTTCAGTGAAAATGGTGTATTGTGCATAAATTACAGGTCTGACGGAAATGTACTTTAACCTGTAGAATGCAAAAAACATGTTAATTTTTGTTTTCTCTTTTTTCTAATCGGGCATTTGCCGAAAGCTCGGTGTGATTTATTACTTTCTTTTTAATGAATTGTTAAAAATGTTTGAAAAGGCATTAAATCTTCCTTTCTGCTATTAATCTGTAAAAGGGGAAGGGGATTTTAAATGGCCTCTTAGTATATTGCTTTATAAAACTGCTGATTCTAGCAGCACCGGAATAGGAATACATACTAATGTAGGAAACAGTGAAGGCAGTCAGAGCCTCCTCCATTTGTGGAAGAAAAGACTAATAGCTCCATTTTAACAAGGCTCTTAACACTTTGGGCCATCAGCAGGCATTGAGTGAGTGAAATTGGGAGAGCTCCTGTGTGCTAAAAGCATTGAAGTTCACCGTTTGGTACCCGGTTGGAGCCTTCCTGATAGAATTGTGCTCCCCAGCCAATGCCGGTTGCCATCTTGAACACAAACCAAGTAACGCTGGCATTTTGACTGAGTGCACTAATGCTGCACTTTTGAAATGGCACCAGAGCATCATAAAGGCACTTAACTCCCAGCTGGATGCTTAGCTTTGCAGTGGCGTTAGGGAAAGTTCCTGGATTCGTGTTAAGAATGAAAGAAATCCTGTTTGTATTGTATTTCTTACTTAAGTAAAACAAGCTAGTGGAGGGCAAAAAAAGCAGACTTGGTACCAAGATGTTAGCTTTGATTCAGGTGGTTATGCCACTGTAATCAGAAGGGGTGTGCTTAGTTAGATGATGTCCTCATTTTACTGAATTCCAGAAGGAAGGCCAGCCAGGGAAGAAGAGAGAGTATCCCAGCTAGTAGGTAGATGAGGCAAAGGCTCCGAAGACTGTACCTGTTCTAAACACTTCTTTGATACAGAAGCCTTTCTTGTTAGCAGTGATAAGATTATGTATGGATTTGAAGCTTCTTTGAGCCCCTGCCTTTCTTTTGTTGATTTTGGCATGTTGCAGCATCATGTGTTCTCTGCTTGTCGTTTTGAGATGCATTGTTAGTAGCTGGGCTGCATAATTGATCTTCATCTCTAATTACTCTCCTCTCCACAGGTGCCTGGAAAAGGTCCAGATGGGAGCTCATACAATCTTCACTTCGAGGGGGTGGAAAGGCAGTATGCATCCTTACCCAGGTACAGCACCAAGCATCGTGCACGCTCGGACTCACCCTCCTCCCACTGGGGAGGGAAGGCAGCCCACAGCTGATGTCCGCCTCTAACATGAGAGATTATTCTGCACTTTTGTCTTGTCACCTTTTGCTGCTGATTTACTGCCATTTTATACCTGTACTATTAATGTGAACTTTTGGATTTTTATAACAGCTCTCTCATTGAACATATCAGCCAGAGTCATGATCCACAGGTAGAGAACGTGACATGGAGGGAGCTGGCTCTGCAGGAGTTATAACAGGTCGTAGCAGGGCATAAATGATTGAGTTTGTAGTGATATAATCCTAGCTGGCATTGACACAACGTTGCTGTGGAAAGCTTCCACTACAGCAGCCACAGCTACTGAAGTCCCACTGTTGCTGCAAGGGCTGTCTGACTGCAGTCCTATTCCAGCAGAGCATCTCTGTGCTTTAACTGAATGCTCTGGAAATGCGAGTGAATTCTCTGAGGGCTTTTTTTAGTTTTTAATCCTTATCAACTCAATGAAGAGTAATTCTAGTCTGAAACCAGTGGGGCATAACAAAAAGGAAGCATTTCAGAGATTTCAGCCCCGTTTCTATGGGAGTTCTAATAGCAGAGTGTAACATAAATCAAGCCAGAAAGGGGAGTGAGAGGATGCTAGGAGAGACAGTGGGAAGCAGGGAGAGGAAACGAAAATAGAAAAATATTCCCCCTTCAGAATTAGAGGGCTGGGCGAGTCCTCAGAGGCGTGGTCCAATCCACTTCTTGGACTTACAGGCAGGCTGATTTGTAAAAGCAAAGCAAAAACAGGTATCTATAAGCAAGAAGAGATTTTTTGTTGTGACGTAGTGCTGGCATTTAGGAAATCAGTGAATTCTTTCTTTTTGCTTTTTCTTTCTCCACTCAGCTATTTACATTCAAAGGTGTCACTGCAAGATTGATTGATAAATACGTAATGCTGTGTCCAATTCCAGATGAAAATACAAGGAATATTTTACTTTTGCTAACTGGAATATAAAGGCTGTCTCACAACACATTGTTGGACGTCTGTAGGCATTTTTAATGTATGTGGTTTCTAAAGCAAAGGATGTGTCCGTAGTTTACCTACTGCCTTCAAATGATATTTGTCAGCCATTTTTTCTTGGAGGTTCATCCTGTGCAGTAACTGACTTTTCTGACAGAGGGCTGCTTTCCAACAGCGTGTCTTGTATGTGTTTCCTGGCTGATTGTGGGTATGTGCTCTTCTGGGTAAATAGCCACCTTTTTTCACAGTCGTCCAACGCTCATGTTTCCTCGTCATGCTTTTAGCAGTGATTTTTGCATGTTAGTTAGGTGTACTTTAATTATGTACACTCCTTTTTTATTTATTTTGAACTTCCATTTTGTTGAGTACTTCCTTGTGGATTACAAGACTAAATTCATAATTGGTGCCCAGGGTAACTCTCTACAGCAATTTTTATATTTGTGTATCGTGTCTTCTTTTATTCATTTTCCCTTTAAGAAAATTAACCGTGTTTTTTCAAGCATTGTAAACTGAAAATTTCCCAGTGAAGTAACTCCCATAACCCAGAATTGGTTGGATTTCCCCAGTACTCCTTTCAAGGGAGAATGACCAGAAGTGAGCACTACAGCACAGATGTAGACATGCCCTTGCTTTATGTAGTAAGCGTTCTCTGTATCCCTTCTGCCCTTTCTGCTGCATCCTCAACATGTTCCCTCCGTGTGTGTACTGCTCATCTCTGCAACCTGTGTTTATGTGGGGTTTGTTTGGTTTTGGGGTTTTGGTTTGGTTTTTTTTTAAAGTAGATTTATCTGAATCAGATCATGAATTTTACAGTGTTGTTCCCCAAACCTCCATTTAACTTGCTGGAGACACAACTCTCCAGCTCTTATGACAGGTTTGATTGTTTAACTGGCTGGAACTCTCCATTTACAAAGTCATCCAAATATTCCCTAAGCTTTTGAAGAACACTGTGAAAGTGTCCTTTCTCTCCATGCCTGAGGAGATTATGCTGGAGAGTGAGAAGACCTGCACTTGAGCAGGGCTGTTAGTGCTTCCCAACCCAAACACTCACACTGCTGCACGCAAGCCAAGCTGTGTCTCCAGAGGGTTTCCACCCTGGCAGGAGCAGAGCTTTGGGATATCACACCCTTGGGTGTGCCTACAATTCAGCAATCGGCTGCTGCTTTTTATACTTCAGTTTTGTAAGTTTTGCAGTTTCATGTTACTGCAGTAATTAAGCCCTGGCAGTCACAAATGACTAGATTGTACAGTGAAGTCTAAATCCAGACGAAGGGGATGCAGTCTCATTGCCAGCCACTAATGGAAATGAGTGATTTCTTTTGTTCTCATGGCTGACTGCCCAGGAGTATAGAGGAATCCAGGTAAAAACCACCCATTTGCCAACCTATTCTCGGTGGAGGATCCATGAAAACTACTGTAATGAGCAGCATTAATAAAAAAAAAAAAATTAAGAGAAAGAAACCGGAATGGAGAAAGAAATGAAGAGGTAGTATTTCCTCAAAAGAGTAGCTTTCTTCTCTCCAGCATTTTAGTATTAGTTCACAGTTTCCTGCCCTTGGGTTTATTCCCCTTCTCTTGTGCTGTCCTCACCGTGGTGAGGCCACTGAGCCGCATTGGGTACGGATGCCATGTGGAACTGTCTGCATACTCAGCCATTTAAGCCCAGCTTAATAAGAGATACTTACAGAGGCTTCAGATGGGGGTTGTAGATGCTGGGAAACAAATGCCTATTGCAGTGTTGTGTTGAGTCCAGGAGGATATGACCTTTGCCTGCCGCTCTGGTGTGGCACACACCAGAAAGGAGAGGAAAGCGCTTGGGCTGCAGCCAGTTTCACAGGATGAGGAGGGAGGAGGGCATCTGTGCTATGTCAGGAGTAGCTGGGACCTGCACAGTGAAACTGTTCTGCTCACCTGAAAGCCAGCAGGACTCATGCCAGTGTGTGTGGGCATGGACAAGTTAAGGAAGAGAGCTTTGGTCTTCCTCCCCACCGGACAAGAAGGAGGAATGTTCACCTGCCAGATATCTTTATGAGTGTTTGGTGCCCCTAAGACACTGTCCCATTTCTTTGCAAAGGCATGCATCCTGCATGAAATCAGATCTGAACATACCTGCTGCTGGTTTGTAAAATCTAAGCTTTGAAGCATCATTGCAGCTTTGCCTTTTTTTTTTCCCCCTTTTTTTTCTCTGAAGCTGTTAATTTAAATCTAGATGTTATGGGCCAAATTCAGGTGATCCAAGTCTGTATTAACCCTATTTGAGGAATTCAGCTGTCAAGCGTGCTCGTCTTTTCAGTAGGTGCAGCAACAAATTACTGTCCTGGTCTCACTGAAGTCAGCGATGTCCTTTTTGCCTTTTGAGTGGAGGATCTGTTCCTGTGTAAGGTTACATGTTTAATTAAAAGGGGAAAGAGGAGGCAGCAGCCTTTGGAGAAAGGCTTTCTGTGTGACTGGTCTAAGGAGTGGCGAGCTGAGCTACATAGTTAAGTTTCGAGGTAAAATAATGCCAGCCTGTAGGCTTGCTTTGGAAATGTCTACGGAGGCAAACATCTGAATTAAATGATAAGTGGCTGTGGCAGGAGAGTGGCAGGTCTTCATCTCTCACTGCATTGTGCTGTTCTGTCTGCAGAAAAGCAGCAAAGTGGGAGAGACAGAATGGAAGGCTTTGCAAGAGAGATACAGTTCTTTGCACTCAATACTTATGTGTTGCCCTGAGGCTACAGCTAAGTAGTGCTGAGTAGTAGTATTAAGCAATGTTAAATCCTCCTGCTTAGAAGGAGAATGGCTTGATTCTTACACCTCTTAGCCTCTTCTTTTGGGAAGAAGAGCAGGGCAAGGCTGTGGGAGCCAGAAAAACATTTGTATCTTTTAAACTATTTTTAATGCCTACTTTCTTGGTGTAATTCAGAATATTTTCCTGATGGAGCTATGGAACAGATATGAAGCTGAAGCTGCTCTGTTTGTTCATAGTTCTATTTTTGAGCTTGCTTTTATGGAAGGCTGTCCTAATGTAAATCACAGTCTTGCTAATGGCAGCCTTGTTTGGAGAAGCCTCATGTTCAAGGACACGTTCTTTTCTGTGGTGGTGGAAAAGCTGGCTGTGACCAAAAGCAGATTGACAGACACTGAGACGGCACGCTGGTTGACATGATGAGTGTGGATTAGAAAGCTCAGCCATCTTTCCAATGAGAAATGCTGATTCCAATGGAAAACTAGTACTTCAGACTTTCTCTGGAATTCTCGTATTATTGAAGAACACATTTATGTCAAGGGAAGGAGGAGGGCCAGAAAGGCTGTGAGAGCATTAGAAAGTAACTGCTAGCATGGAAAAATGAGTTCAGGCTGTGTCGATGGGTTCAGCTGTATTGCTGTGGCTGGGACAAGACTGCTGAGCAAACTGGTAATTGATTCACAAGGATATCTGTCTTAAATGTAACACACATCCTGAAAGTGGGAAACTTGGAAATGGATTAAGGAACCAGCCTTGCCCTGCAGGAGTCTTGCCATGCTGGAAGCTCCCCTTCAGATTGACTGTGCAACTTGCACTTCTTAAGGCAGTAGCTGAAAGCAGCACGCTCTCCATTTCTAGGTGTGATGCCAGAAAGTACAATTCTGATCACCTTGCCTGGGGCCTCCAAGACTTTCTACATTTCTGCATCAAACTAAATTTCCATTTTGATCCATCCCATTACTTTTGTAAATGTATTTACAAAAGCATCTAACCTGGAATTAGAAAGTCACGTTGTGGAGAATTCATTACATTCTTCAGAGGTTAATTATTTTGCTGCTTAAAGACATTACGCCTTTTTTTCCCCCAAAGTCTGACATTACCCAATTTCAGTTTCTAGATACTATGGTAAATATTTTTTCTGCTAGATTTTAAGAGTCAAGCCTGCAAAATTCCTTCCCCTGAGTATTTCTATGCAGAGATCATTTATGTTGTGTTTTCACCTCCCTTTCAATAAATTAAATACATTGAGCACTTAGGTCTTACACTGTAGAGCATGAAAACAGCATTGACTCAAGGGGCCAGAGTACCCATACAGTCAATTTGGGAGGTAGCCTCCAGAGTTGAGTCAAAAACATTTTTAGGCCTTCGAATCAAAAGCAAAGTTTTGGTAATACCTGGGTCATGAACAGATAAGGTTCCTCCCACAGAAGAAGTGGATTACTTAGCATGTTTCATTAGCTGCTTCTTGCACTTGAGTGTTCTTGCCTTTATTTTACTGAGTTTATTTAAAAATGCAAGATTTCTGTAATTTAATTGAATCCTGAAAACTGAAAAAATCATCAGAAACTGACGTGACACAAATCAGGAGAAAAAGTTAATTGTCTATTAAATAAGACTCATCATTCACCATTGTCTAGCAGAATCTGAAATTAATATACTGACATTACTTAAATATGTATATAGTGTATTCTCTTGGTTAACAAAAAAGAAATCACAGTTTTAGTGCAGACTATAATTAGCTGTAAATCAACTTGTCAGAGCATTCCCAGCCTCTGGGAGTTGACTAGCCAAGGACCACAGATGAAAAAGCAAGGTTTAAAATGAATTATTTAAATCAAAATTCCCTGTATGCTGGTTTAAATCACAATTAATTTTTTTTTTTTTTTGGCTTGGAATCACTTTGATTTAACCTATTCCATCACTTGTTGGAAAAAAAACCTGTCCTCTTTCTTATTTTGTATACTTCATCTGTATTCCTCCTTGGTTTGTTGCACAGCCCTGACCCAGCAGCGCAGTCGTGGTTACGGCCACCAGCTGAGAGCTGGCACGTCCTGCTTGGTGCTGCTGTTGGCAGGTGCCGTGTGGTGGCACAGGGGCTCTCGGTGACAGTGCTGCTCTGTCCCATCCCACGGCTGCTGTTCTGCCAGGTTATCTTCCAGACACCTTCTTGGTGCTCGGACACTCCTTGGTAACACCCTGCCTCTGTTTGTCACTGTTCCCCTCACCAGGTGACTTCATTACATGGCTCTACTGAAATTGAGACTTCTTCTATTTTTTATTTGCCAAAAATGGTGCTTTATGGCAGGCAGAGGGTGACAGTGCTGATGCAGACTGCAGGCATTAAATACCATCACTGCCTTGTAGTACTGTTTAAATCGGAGCCTTGTTCACCTGGTTGAAAAGAGCATCTGCAGATACTCTCTCGTGAAGGGGGGCGGGGCTGCCAAAACTTCAATGGCACTGAAATAATTTATCAACCCTGTCCAGAATCACCCACATCTTAGCCTGTCAGTGAAACCATGTTACTGGACAAATGTTACACAGCTACAAGGTGAGCCTGTTAACTTCTGGTGCATAATATAATAGCCAATATTTTTAGTAATGCCCAGGATTTTCCCTCCAAGGGGGTGGAAGCCAGTGAAGAGCAGGCTGATGGGAAAATATTGTGTATTTCCAGGTGGCTGAATGAAGTCTGTATCTCTCTCATTCCTCATACTGATTAAAATAAGAGGAGATGGTCAAGAGGAATATTTGAGAACTAATTGTAAATGGTCTTTTTTAATTTTTGACCTAAATCATATTTTTTTAAATATTCCCCTGGCGTTACTTCAAAACTAAGAAGACTTGATAATTTGGTGTCTTAAATAGGATTAGAACTAAGTAGGGTGCAAAAATGAATGGCCCAACTAACTTCATCACCCTAGTCATGTGAAATATAAATAATATTCAAACAGTATATTCTCCAGTGTACTTGATTATTAACTTTCTCTTGTTTTAATCATCTAAAGTGATATCAGTAATTCAGGGATATTTTTTTTAATATGATTTTTATCTTGACAGCTGTGCTTTTATTGAAAATGCAGCAAAATCTTGTCTGTCTGTATCTTCCAATGTGGTGATCTCATTATGAATGAAATATATGTAGAGTTTTAGTTGGATTTTAAGTGCTGGCAGGTGAATTTAGAACCAGCTTTAATGGAAATACTGGTCCTACTCAAGGACCTCCAAGATATGTTGCAGTAAACCAGCCAAGATGAAATACAGGCGAAGAAGAAAGATCATTCTTACATGCTAGAGCCCGAGCTTGGGAACCAAGCTGATGTGCTCATTAAAAGATTAGCTTAAATCCAATTTCAAACAGTTTTAAGATTCTAACTAACTAACTTTTCTTAACTCTGGAAGATACTAAAACTGGTTGCTGTGGAAGCTACCCAGGCTCCAAGAGATGTCAGGGAAATCATTGTATTTCAAGGACAGAGCCCAAACCTATAGCAGGACACCAGATTTGTGACACATACATGCAGCAGAGAGCTGCAAATGCTCTGTTGCAACTTTTTCTGTTCCACCCCAGTTTCCATCCCTCTGCTGAGGTGTGCCACGGTACCTAATATCACCTCAGTGCCATATGTGACGCTCGAAGACTTTTTTTCATATACGATGTCAAAACACATTTGTCCAAAAATGTGCAGAGTTCATAAATAACCTGTGTATGCCTTGTACAGCGAGAGTCTCGGGCATTAAAAGCAGAGCAGGTAGGAGAAGGGTCGGTGTACTACAGACCTTTCAAAAAACGGTCTTGTGTCTCTAAGACTTGACTGAAAGGAGGAAAGACATTTGTAAACAGGATCACAATTTCAGAAATCTCTGTGGTGAATACAAAAGGAAGGAGATTTAGTTGTAAAACATACCTCCGGCTTTCTAATAAAATAGAAATATCACTTGAAATGAACATGATGCCTCCATCCAAGCCAAATTAAGTCTAAATAATGAAAAAGTATACTTTAGAAAGTCAGAAAGGTCAAGGTTCGTGACATCAAATCATGGATTGCAGCTGGCAGGCCACCTCTATAATTTCCATGGGAATAACTAAAGAAAATTGACCGAAGAAAATGTCTGTAACAACTGGGACATAGCCTGAAAAAAACCCACTAAAAGCCAGATGTCCCAGAAGAATACTTTGGAAGTGTAGAAGGAGGCAGACAGGGATGGGGTTTGTCAATTTTCCTAATAAGTCAGTCAACTCCTCATAGCGAAAAGCCAGTTAATGCAATATGGAATAGTTTAAAAGTCAATTAATATTTTGAAACTAAACAGCCAGCCTTTTTGCAAGGAGATACTATCCGGAGAAAATAAAAATACTTTCAAGTGTCACATTTACAGAAAACATGGATCTGGTATGAATTTTAGTGTATAATCAGGCATAAGGACCTCCCACTCAAACTACGGGCACCAAATTCAGCTTAAAAATATGGGAGATGGAGGAAAATACTGCGTTTGAACAAAAGGACTTGAATTAATATTATAAAATTTAATGAAGTCTTGGAGACATTGCCTCAGAAAAGAAAGCTGTATTAACTATGCCTCCAGTGAGTAAAAGAACAAAACAACTGTTAGGGAACAAAATATTAATGAAAGAAAAAAGTGTCAGTACAAAATGGTTAGGTTGAGATGAAGGATCTGTGGAAAAAAGATAAGTGAATGCAAATTAAGAAGAAGATTAAATTAAAAACCAAAAGCATATATCCCATAGAATGCATCAACAGAGTGATGTGCTGAGTGAAACCTGGGGAATAAGATGTGTGCTCCAAAATGCAAATACATCCATTGCATTGTTAAGATGGATATTGAAATGGCTCAGGAGACCAGAAAACTGGGAAGCTCAGCTGGCTGCTTTGTAGGTACGGATATTTGGAATAAAAATGTTGCTGCTTATGCTGGGTTGTAATTCAGAGCTGATCAAAAAGTGTGGGCTCTAGGCTGCAAAGGTGAGAAAGAGCATTGTGAAATAAGACAACTCTGCGGCAGTTCTTGGCTTTGGCTTTCCCTTGATAAATATGTCTGGAGGTGTGGCTGAAAGACGGCTGTCAGCAAATGTGCTTCAAAAACACCTAACAAAGGAAAAATGTAGGAAGCCAACAGTATCAGGTGTAAATATGTATTATTTTTGAGGATGTTGCATCAGGAATTTTTGCGCACGCTTCCTGCCGCTCTCATTTTTGTATGTGAACCTCCTGTGTGTTGTGTCATTGCTCAGCTATGTTCCTGTGAGCAAACGGCAGCTTTGCAGTGGCACTCTTTGCTCAGAGGCAGACTGCAGTTAGTTCTCCATATTAGTTCTCAATTCCTTTGTTTCCATCCAATCTTTGCAAAGCATACTCAGAAAAAAAAAAAAAAAAAGGGAAAATAACACCAAAAAAAACCCCAACCACCAAAAAAACACTACCCCAGAAACACAGCCCTACAGGACATTGTCCTGTCACAATGGCAAGTTTCAAGCTTCTAATAGCAAGCCTTTTAAAGTGAGTCAGTTATAGGTATCCTTATGTACATGTTTAGGAAAGAGGAAAGATGATGATGATGAAGTAGGAAAGTGAATTGTATGTGGACAGTCTTAATTGCATGCTGCAAGGTAATGACAGGCTGTGAAGTCTTAAGACCTCAAATGCAGTTCTGTGTTCTTTTACAAACATGTAGGGGACAGAGTCGTGAGCGCTCCATGTGCCACCCACCGAGAAATGAGAGGCAGGGTGGGGGAGATGTGAGGAGTAGAGAAACACAAGGGCAGCGTGCTGAGCAGACCTGCCGTTGTTTGTTATCCTTGGTGAAACCCTGCCTTGTGAGGAAAGAGCTTTTATATAAACTGGTGATTAAAGGAAAGAGGTATCTAATTTGGGATTAAGAGAATCACTGAAGAATTTAATAGTTAAAACAGTTGCTAGAGCAGCTGTTTCAACACAGCTCAGACAATTGGCAGCCAAACTGCTTCCATTTCATAAGTAGGTGACATATTTAATTTCTCTGCACAGAAGTCTTAAACATATCAGGAGAAAAGTCTCAATTTTAGAGGGTTTTGTCCAAATTTCTTTGTTCATATTCACCGAAGGCTTTTATGTTGCTCTTCGAGTATGATGCTTTAGAAAGTCATGCTGTGGATGTGTTGATCCAGCTTGAGAACAGCTAAAAATTTACTGCTGAAAGCTAGTACGAGCCTGGTCCAGAACCACTGCAATCCATGGATGTGTTCCTAATGATTGCAGTCAGTTTAGACTGAAATGCAGCCACTGGTGGAGCATGTTCTTTGATTTCTTTGCTGTCTGGGTCAGTCTGGTAGGAATTGGATAAACTCTGATTAGGTTACTTGTTGTTTTCACCAATAATTCTGCCCACCAATGTTAGCAGTTTCTCTCCAGATTTTGGAGATCCTAGTAAAAGAAATTTATCTTTTCCTGCTCTTTATGTTCTTCTTCAGCCCATCCAATCTTATCACAGATATAAATGAAATGAAAGTAGTCCTTAAAAATTAATGTCATTCAAGGTTGTTGAAGAATTGCAAACATTCAGATCACTAGTGGTTATGGACCAGTAACTTTGTTAAGAGCAAGCCCAGAGCTACAACTCCTGTTGTACCCTGTTAGAGAAGATTAATTCCTGCTTTCTTAAGAATCTTTACCCTCGTCTCCAGGCTTGGAAAAGATCGCATTGTTCTAGCATTTAATAGTTATGTAAATTAGCACTAATTTTGTCATTTAGCACCTGTGCAAAATTTTCTACTAGAGCAGTTCTTTCAAATATGGCATAAACAAAGCATAAGATGCACAGCGATACTGTTCTTTTGTGGATCTTATTTGGGAAAATCTGCATAAGCTATGGAGCATCTTTACCACAAGCGAAGATGTTGTGGATATGCCAGAAACATGGCAGCAAAGCTTTGTAGGCGTGTGGTTGCTCTTAAATAGCACATAGGCCACTAGTCAGACTTTCAGCGAGCTTTATTTTGAAAATATATTAAATACCATAATGCATATGCTAAAAACTTAACCCTATCTTTAGGGTAATGGTAGTGTCTTCGCTGTACTCAAAACCTTTATCTGCCAAACATAACTTGGGCTGGCTACAGAGATTATTGACAGAACTCACACTTCTGCTGGCTTCTGCCTGGTATTGCTGTGACCTCCGCTGCTTCTGTCCTCTGTTCTGCGTGAGCAAATGGGATCCTGCAGCTGTTTGAATAAATATTAGTTTTAAAGAATTATGCTGCTCTGATTAACCATTCAATGAGGGGGGAAATGGTAGGGGAGAGAGCACCTAAGGAATCTCTCTACTTCAGGCTCCTTGCCCAAAAGCATTCATTTAAATGTTTGAGCAGTGATGAGGTGAGGAGTTATATAAACTGGAAGCTGTTCCTCAAATCACTATCTTCTCTCTGCATAGAGTGTAATTGATAGCTTATGTGCTTGCAGCAGCTGAAAAAATAGAGCAGAACATGCAAACACGTCCACTGTATAACATACGTGGGAAGCAAGTGGAGGAGAGTGTTAACTTTAATAGAAAGTGAATTATCTGCCATTTTTGTTCCACCCCAGATGTAATTCAGCAAGGAGATTGGATCTGTGCACTAGATAGCCTGAGACGGTGCCTTGGAAATTGGCAGTCAGAGTTCCATCCAGAGGGCAGGAAATGTGTGAACAAAACCCAGCCCAGGTTATCAAGCAAAACCCCAAGCCACCAGGGGTCCTTGGATACTGAGTAGCTGGCACTTTCCTTCATTTAAAGAAGAAAAATAGCTCTTGTTTTACAGGTGAAGGGAGATGCTTTGAGAGCAGTCTGTTGTAGATCATGGCAAAATCTGGCAAGAAAAACCAATCTCAGGATGATTTCACAGTGAAAATCCATGTGACTTGCTTTTTGCTTGGATCTAGGTGCTAGTGTGCTGCTGTATATAAACCCTTGTGTCACCAGGTTTTGGACCCTCATTTAGCATTTTTGCTATGAGTTTTGGTTCAATCTGAGATACTATGCTTTAAAGAAAAGGCATGTTTGTTTACTGAGAACTGAGTTGTCTTCAGTACAGAAAGAATGTATTTTTAGAAGCATGGTATGGCTACAGTTTCTCCTTTTGTTTTGCTTTTTTAAGGAGATAATAGTGATAGGCTCTTGAACTGAACTCAGCCAGCCAACACAATAGCTGGGACAAAGCATGCAGAAAAAAGGATGCTAACAGTCCTTCTTCCAAAGATGCTCAAACAGCAAACACACTTTACAACTGTACATTCAGCGATTAAAGATTTCCAGAATCAGTTAAAAGCTTTGAGGATCCCAGTAGCCACACTCAGAAAACCCATGTGACTTCGCTGTGCGTAGACTTCTGGTAGTCTTCTAATTAGCTTTGTAGGGGTCTCTGAAGGCATCTGGGTTTTTCACTGACTCGGGAATTAGGCTGAATTTAGGCTGCCTGAATACACCAGTGCTGGGTTTGAGCATTTCTGAGCATTTCTGTATGGATCTCTTTGCCCCTCTGGAATGGCAAGCGGGAGCAGCGTGGTGGGACAGGCTGTGCTGCGGTACTGACTGCACCACGCTTTGTAGCAGAAAGCACAGAGCAGATCGGTTTAAAACCAAAGGGAATTAAGGAAAGAAAAAAAACACACAAATTCAATTAGTCATTTGAAATTGAGTTGGGGTTTGCAACTTGAATTTTTAGGCCCAGATCCATCAGAGCACTTAAGCACCTGCTTTACCTTGAATACATTTTGCTTTTCAATAGCAGTCATTTGCCTCACTATCAGAGACCTCCAGGAAACCTGGGCTTAAATGGTCGTTGTAAAGGATGGAGGAAGGACGGCAGACAGGCAGTGGTACTTGGACAAATTTCTCTTTTTCACTGCCTAGACCCTATGTGGTTTAAATAATGCCTCCTTAATGCAATGCTTTGTGTTACATACCCTGTAAAAAATGTCAAGAAAGATTATTTAGTGATAATTTGACTTTTCCTTTGAAAAGACTTTTTACTTAACCTGAAATCTCTTTAGTATTATTGAGGGGAATAACAACCTTAATGTCATTTTGGTTTGATTTCTTTGTGTGAAGGGGTGGCAACTCTCCCTTCTCTCTCGTCACCAAACATCTGAAGCAAAGCTCTGTTATTGAGAGATTGCTGCAGTGGTACTTGGTCTTACAGAGATTTCATCAGAAACATTTCATTTTTAATGGACAATGGAAAATGTTCAGCTGTCCGTTATTACACTTCTTTGTACACAGTCTAAAAATATAAATGGAAATTACAATTACATCTGTACTTCTGGGTCCCAGCTGAAATTGCTTTAATCCCAATGTGAGGGGGAAAAAATCAATAGAGAACCCTTAACCCTGGTCTTTTCCTGCTTAGATATTTCATTTTCAGTTATACTAGTTTATACCACAAGTTTTATAAGTTTTTCAAGGGACTTTAGTATGCAGAGACAATTTTGCATCCTCAAAATGGTATTGCTACTTTGTGCTTTTCTGATTTAGGAACTGTAATGATGTTCTTGAGTAATGGGTTATATTGTAGCTGCTTGATATAATATGATGTTTCTCTCTTTTACTTTTTGATCATTAAAAAGAGGGACCTTTGAAATATTGCAAAGTTCTTTTAAAGAAAATCCTATTTTACTGGCAGTAGAATTACACAGCTTTTTTTTTAAAGAGAAACCCAAGTCAGCATTAAAGGATTTAACATTGAGATTTGGAAAAGACATCTTTCTCAACTCAACACGGGCTCTCTCTACTACATTGTGCTTTTTTCCTATGGGTTTCCAATAGTAGGTCTGTCAAGGTTAAATATTATCATATTTAGGGGGGTTTTGTATCAACATCTGCAAGTACAGAAATGTCATCAAGTGTTTTGTGTTTCTGAAACCTGCACCTTTCTGCAAGCCCAGGCTTAGACCAATAGTTGCTTTTGTTTGAGTTAGCATCTGAGGAGGAAAGGAGAGGTTCTTTTATGCTGTGAGACCTATACAAACTATTAATTGTCCACGAATTGCAGCTTCCTCTGAGACATCTGGTTCTGGTAATAGTCCCAGAGGTGATGCTGCAGATTAGGGCACACTCCGCTACATTGCCCCAGTTGCCGCACTGTTAATAATCATGGATGGAACATCCACAGAGCAGAGGTGTGCTCTTCATCTTGGCAGAAGGTCTTGTTTCTTCGTAATTGCATGAATGTACCATTTTCTAGATCATGGCCACTCAAAAAGTAAAACGTAAATTAGCAGCATTCTGGTCTGTCTTTTCTCTGAATACCTGAAAGACACAACTGAAAAGGAATGTTTCCACTCGAAGTGAGGCATTTCAGCAACCTACATTTAGTACCCGAGGTATTTATTTGCTGTCTAAGGCTGTCAGGCCTTAACTTCCTGATTTCATTCCAGGATACAGATGTTTCATTCTCTCCCTGCCCACTTCTCCCCTTTCAGATACCATTCTTCTATACAAGAGCCTAGTCCAAAGATGATTGAAATGCTTCCATTGACATCCATAGGCTTTGGCTGGGGCTGGATGAGTCTGGGGCACAAAGTTCTTCATTACATCGCATTCCCTCAGTCTGGTATTTAGGCAGAGCACAGATGTTTTTCCATCTTTACTTCCCCCTGCAAAGTATCTTGATGGGTTTTTTATGAACTTGTCACTTCAAGTCTATCACACCGCACAATCTGAAAATACTTGGAGAGATATTATAGTAGTGACCTTTATTGTTCATTAGTGAATCAGCAGCCTATCTTACCGTGGCTTTAAATGAGCTATATAAATTGGTTGTTGTTTTCAATGATGATTACCTTGATTTGAACATACTAGAGCAAAGATAATTGATTGATTCATTATGTAAAAGATTGTTTCAAGTTAGAGGGTGGTTTTATTTAATTTTTTTCCCCCCAGCCAAATTGAGACATGCTGTCTGGAACCTTTGCCAGGTTCTTACCAGGTTCATATTAGGAAGCACTATTGTTTCTCTTTTTTCTCACTAATGGCACATAGCAGCCTTCCTGGCTGGAGAAGGGATGCTTTTGATTGTGGTGCTGTTCCTTGTAACACCAGCTGAAGCTGCTGACAGTATCGTGTCTTGCAGGTAAGACTTTGTTGCACATCTTTGATACATGATGTACGTAAACTTTCAAAAGAAATTGAAGTCTATGCCAGGTAGTGCTGTCCAAAGCCTCTCTCTGTCTCAGTGCTGGCTTGTCCCTACCCTATGTTCCAAGTACTGTGCTGTCACCTCTGGAAGGTATCACTAATTCCCAGCTATTGGCATTGCTTTGCCAAGGATGCAGTGTTTTGGTGTGTCTTTAAAGCATTTTTTTCTGTCTTCAGCTGTGTGCTCCTCTTTCAGCTTCAGGATCCTGATGTCTTCTGTTCTAGATACATGACTAAGCTGATAGAACTGTTACAAGAGCCTGTACTTGCTCTATGTTTTGCTCTAAGGTCTTTGCTGTTGCAAATTGCACCTTGACATCTGTCGTGAAGCACAGTGTGCAGATGGCACAGAAGAAGTTTGTTTAGAAGCTACAAATCTCATTTATTGCAAGTGTTAGGGGGGATGCACATAGATCGGGGACATTGGTGATTGCACCAGTTCCCAAAGAGCAAAGGCTGCTGCATGCCCAGGCACCATGCTAGTGAATCCTGCTGTGGGTGCACGGTGCTGCCCCAGGCCAGGAATGCCCAGGCACTGTGCTAGTAAATCCTGCTGTGGGTGCACGGTGCTGCCCCAGGCCAGGAATGCCCAGGCACTGTGCTAGTAAATCCTGCTGTGGGTGCACGGTGCTGCCCCAGGCCAGGAATGCGTGGAAGAAAATCACACAGGTGTGATGATGTCTCATGTCATCTGGGACCCCTTGCTGGCACTGCCAGGGTTGGCGCTGCTGGTGAAGAAAGCAAAGAAGAGAACAGTAGCCAGGCCAGGAGGGGGTAGTGGTAAAAAACATGATGTGATGGGCTCTAGGAATATGAACCTAGGCCTTGCTCAAGCAGACAGAGAGGAAAGTGGGGGCTGTGGCATCTTGTGCTGTTGTCCTGTCCACCCATCTCCATCTTGTGGTCTAACTTGATGACCTCTGACTTCCAGATTTGCCTAAGGAAACAATGTCCAGCAAATTAAATAGGGAAGAACTGAGCTCAGATGTGTATGAAAGCAGTTATGTTGTCTTCATCTGTGAATGGAACATATCTGTGTATATCTGTAGGCATTAAAGCTACTACCATATATATGAGTGAAAATTCCACTTGTGCCCATAAAGCAGTTGGGAGCTGTATTGTGTGTTTCCTTCATGCTCAGTGGTTCAGGTCTCAAAGCAAGCTTACAGTGATGTATTTGGTAGAGGTGGCATGTGTGAGTGTCTCATTCAAGCACAGCTGTTCTACAGGGCACCTTGAGAGGGTGTTTGCAGATTCACGTCTGTGTCTCACTTCTCCAGAATCTGCTTCTGCTCCCGGGATCTGATGTGCCAAACCCTCCTCATCTGAGCAAGTCAACAGCCTGTCCCAGGCTGCTGCCTGAGAGAATGGCAGGGACTTTGTAAATAAAGGAAACAATTGAATGATAAGTTCACACTTCAGCAGACTGCCTAACAACCTGATAACAGTTAATTACATACAGTATTTTTAAATGCAGCAACAGGGAGATAACTCATGCAGAGGTGGAGCACAGGCCCTTGGGCCTCATGACCAAAGGTTAACCTCTTACTACCCATGCGCCTAAAGAGAGTGGTGGCTTCGGCTCCGAATGTCACCAGTCCTGAACTTTGACTGGCCAGCAGTGACTCGGGGTCATGCACATAAAGTGTCCTCAGCCCACGTAGGGGCAGGGGGAAGCTCTGCTCAGTCCCAAAACTTGTGGGTCCGGTTTTGAGAGCAACCTGTGTGCTGGCGGGCAGAAAATGTAGGGTGGTAAACCCAGGGTTGTCTCCACCAGAGGCAGCAGGTAGAGCACGTCCAGCCGGGAGTCGCTGCGCTCCCGCAGCACGCCCATGTTCGTGTAACCGCGGGAGCTCTGCAGGAAGGAGCCAGCATAAACACAGCTGGAATGGGCGCTCGCGGCCGGCTGCGAGTCACAGCAGCTGCACTCGGTGCTACCGCTCCCTGGGCACCGGGTGGGACATTTCCGTCTGTCCCAGCCCGCTGGGATTGAGGGTTTGACCCTTGTTATTTAAAGCACAACTTCAGGACATCTGCTGTCAGAGCACCCGCAAAGTTTGTGACTTAATGCAAGTCTAATTAACTGATTTGCCTATCCAAATCTGGAGATTTACACACTTCTATAGAGGCGGCTGTAAAGTTATAACTTCAGTTGTTTATCGTGCCCTGAGCCTTTAAATCTCAATTATGAAAGGTGGCGTTTAATGGCTGGCTGGAAAATGGGTGGTTACCAGAGTGTTAATGGAGTGCGGCAAGCCAGGAAATGTATAATCTAATGCCTGTATAGAAATGAAAGGTTCTAACAAAAGAAAATATTGGGGGGGAGGATGTACTTACAGGCTGTTTGTGCTGTTTAGGAGAAAATCAGTACATGAGCAGTAGGGAAACAATGGGGACTGAAATACTGCCTGAAGAAAGAAATAAGAGCTGCTTGTTTTTAAGGTCCCTCTCTCCCCCCCCAAAACAGTCATCCTTCTCCTCTGGATCTTGAGCTTTGCCTTTGTTGCAAAAGGGAAAAAAAAGAATGATATGTTGCAGTGAGTTTAACAGAATGTCTGGACCAGAAAGAAACAAAATGAAGGCAAAAATAACCAGCTACGTATTCTTTTTTTACTGAAGCATGGTTTTACTACCCAGTTTGTGCCATTGGAGGCAGAATTGACAGCCATGCTTCATCATGGCAGTGGGAGAAAGTGCTGCAAGGAATGCTTTAATTTAAATGAGAAATGCTCTAAGAGGAAAAAAAAGCCTAAAAGCTCGGTAATAACATTAATAACCACTTCTTACAGGTTTTTATTAGCCCACTAAAGATCAGACAGCGTGTTAAGGTCCCAGTGGCTGAATAGTTAAGACCTGGGCCCAGGTTATTATTACTTAGGAAGATTCTTTTAATGATTTCTGTTATCAGTTGAAAATCATTTGAATAGTACAGCTGAATGGTCACCGTGCTTTAAATTCATTCCACGTGAAAAAATGAGCACAGGGTAGAATTTGGGTTTATGTATTTCTGAAAGCACGTCACAAAACCAGTGTGGATAGCAGTAGTGCTGTGAAGGGATGGGCTTCCCTGCTCGAGAGGAGCTCTTCTGGAGTGGGATTGATTCCTTCTTGAAGAGCAATTTTGACTATGGCAGCAGAATTTCTTTTAAATCAAATTAAAAGCTCCTGAACCACCACAGACTCTTTAATTTCTACTCTGATAGCCTTCAAAAAAGCAGAGACCTCCAGTGGGGGTTAGGATGAGGCAAAGGGGGATCCAGGCAGTATTTCTGGCTTTTGTGCTGCTGCTGTGCTGAAGCCCATGTTGGGGTCTTGCCTGTGCACCTCGCTCCCTTCTCATGGATTGCCTGCTCTTGAGGGAAGCAGCTGGCTGTTCTCAGGGCAGGGGCAGCGGGGTCCCCCTGTCTTCTGGGAGCTGCTGCTACACAGGAACACAGGGCAGGTATTACCATAGCAGTTTTCACTTCAGCATCTCGCTTGTGTTCAGTACTTTTTTGTATTAGTCTGAGTTTGCATTGAAATGCAAGATTCAACTGAGAAGCCTAAACATTTGCTTCTCTTGCTGGCTTAAGAGACATATGTCCTTTAAAAAGAAGTTTTCTCCCCTCCAACCTAACTTGGTCAGCATCTTCTCAGAAATGTGACTCAGAAGACCAAAGGCCAAGAACTCTTTTAGTCTACAGCGAGAGCTTTTGGTCCCCACTGATCTGCAAAACAAAAGACCAAAGGGACCTTAAAATCTCAGCCAGGTCTCTCCCCAGTGGAGCATGGGGGTTCCTGAGCAACAAGCATGACTGCTTAGCATTGAGAGTAGGTTACCAGTGCCAAGAGGTTAATGACTCACATGGCATTATGTTGTGTTGAATAATGAGAAACATCTGAAATGACACATGTTGTAATGACTCGCTACTCAAAGTACCAATCTACTTAAGATCCCTTTAAGCTTGAAGAGATCACAGAATAGCGATGTCTTGTTCAATAGGTGCTACTTTATTTTATGCCTCCTGGTAGAAGAGATGTACCATGCCTGAGAGCATATGAACAAAACAAGGGAGGAATTGAGTAGGAAGGATTATTGCACTAGTTGTTTTGAATGCGTTTTGGGCATTTATAGAGCACCAGCTAGCGTATTTTGGGTTTTGTTTTTGTTGATTCGAGGGTTTTAATCCTGGTTGTCACAGTTCCTATATTTGTAGGTTGGATTTAGGGAAGGAAAGAAAGGGGAGCTTTGCCTGCAGGATGGGATTATCAGAAACTGGTCTGAGATTTGCTGTGGAAAATAAACTACTGCTGGAGCAAAGCAGCAGCACTGTTTTATGGTTTGGTTGCTGATGGGAGGGAGTTTAATTAAATGGCACTCTAAATTCTGATGTTAACCAATCTGTGACATAGTTTGCTCCATTAGGGATTGAGAACAATCTATTTTCTTGCAGACAAAGTAAGTTGTTCATGCTGTCATAAGAAGTCTTACATAGTTTTAAACATGTCAGACATTGCTCGCCTGTCTTACAGTTGTTTCTGCAGTCTGCTTCCCTGCATGGGAAGCTGCTCTGTGACTGAACTGTACGCTTGTTCTTGTAAATGCAAGATGTAAAAGCAAGTGTGACACCTAAATGTCTCCAATTGCTAAGAGCGGCCCAGGGAGCAGCTGGGGCCCAACACCTCAAAGTGTGGCCCTCTGCAAACAATAAAGGACTTAGTTCTCCAGCTGCTTTAAGGCTGGACTTCAACTAGAGTAAAATAAACATGTCTCTGCACTTACCTACTGGGATTATGGTGCTTTAACTGTTTGTTTCTAAATATTTTAAGCTGTAATATTGGGGAGAGAGAGAGAGAGAAACTGTGCATATAAACTCTTATGTTCAGGCCACTTAGCACCACTTTAGACTTTGCAAAACTGTATGCAAGAGAAGAGAGTCAGGCCTGCCTGTATTGCATCTGAAATGTATTGCTCGAATTTCAAACAAATTTATATGGATCCCTCCTTCTCCAAACCAAATAGGAATTCTTTAAAAAGGGGAAGAGAGATTCTTCCACTCTTACACCCACCACTCACACACACACCCCCCACCTCGAAATGCAGGTCATGAAATGATCATTATTTTTATGGGTCTGCAAAGCCTGTAGAAGTCAAAGCTGTGTAATATACATTGCAGAGTGTTCTGCTAATCCAGTCCAACCGCAGTCGTGCCTGGCCCAGGGAAGAGGGTCTGGTAACTGGAAACCTGACACTAAAGGAATTCCAAACACAGTCCTCAAACTAAAAACAGCTCTCTCTGCATGGCATGTGCTACATGAGAGCCAGGGATTGTATTCGTTTACGTTATCTGATTTTTCAGCCTTGTATTGTTGATAAAAGAACAGGAGAAGGAAGCACCTCCACCAGCTCAGCCCATAAATAAAGTGTGCATGGTGTGTTTGAGGTTGGTATGACATTGCTAGACATCTGCCTTCTTCTGAGAGGTACAGGCCTCTCTCACAGACAGCAGCCACTGAGCACTTCCTTGTGCTGCAGATTCTTCCCAGCGCTGAGATACCAAATTTGATTCCCAGTGAATTTTAAATGCAAACCCTTTCTTTGGCTATGGGAAGTATTGATCTGGAAGGGCAAAGAATATTTATTATAGGAGTATCTCACCTAGTAAGATACAGAGACCCACCTTAATGCATCTCAGTGACTTGCAGTGATTTTTTTGGAATCTGCAGTGATTCATTAATTTATTTATTTTATGTTATATGCACGTTGAATATTAAGCAACAGAAGTTCTTAGAGCCACTGACTACAAACAGCACTGCAGGATCTTTAATACTGTATCTGGAGAGATGGGCACATGGTCTTTTCAGTCAGTTGTTTTTAGTGTTCGTTGAGAAGAGCTTTATAAAGACACAGTGTAATGTATTTGATGCTTCAAGATTGTTTGTTTGCATAATTTAGTTCTTACATCAGCTTCTCTTTTCTTCTTTAAAAGTAGATCCTCCAGGCTGAGAACAAACAGCACACAATCACACTGCATACAATGGAGTTCTTCAGTGAGAATTTGGACACAGATAGGACCTGTTGCTTTCTCCTGTTCTTTAATCACAGCCTGGGCTGTCTGATGCCATCACCCAGTCTCTGTATGTCCTGCTTAGACATGAAAGAGACTGCAGCCAAATGTGGGCTTTCCATTTGCTACTTAGTCTGTGGCTGTCTTTGAAGTTTATTTCAAGAAGTACTCTCTAACAAAGTAAGAAGGCAGGTTTTCATGTGAGATTATATCCCTTGCAAAATATTCCCTCAGCAGCAAGGAGGAGATAGTGATGTAAGAAGAGAGCATTCCCTTCTTTGCTTTTTACCAGGTACTAAGAGGGTGACCTCTGTGACTCTCCCTATAGAACAGAAGGAAGAAAAACCCTTTGTCACAATGAAATGCAAACCCCCAACGTGATGGGGCACAGTACGAGCAGTTAGACCTTCATTCTGCTTTCTTTTCCTTTCAGATAGCCCAAGCATGTGTCTCCTGGCTGATGTTAAAGGTGACCTGCAAATGGAGGTTATCAATGAAATGCAGTAAACCTGAAATGTAATTACTTTTTTTTCTGATTGTTTTTTGAAGCATCAGGTATTTATGCCAGTCTACTCTGTAAGATTTTCCACAGCTGAAAAATTACTAAAACAGGGGTTTAAAAAAAAAAAAAAGAGGGAACTGCAGAAAGCAAAAAGCGTTTAGTTGGGGCTTTTGAAACCTTCAGATACCTGTGACTAAATAACATTTTGGGTAAAAGAAGTCTTTCCTAAGTATTCCAAATCCTGTGGTTCAGTTTGAAATAAACCCAGAAGCTCTTAAAAATTCTGCAGTAGAGCCAGAAAATGCTGTATTTTTTGTGCTTGGAAGATAAATAAAGCAGAGATAGAAAAACAAACCTGCTTTAGGCTTTACTTGTCATAGAGAAAATAACAACATGTTAATTGAATATCAGTCACAAGTTACCTGCTTTACTTGGACAAGGCTGCTTTGTGCCCTTAATGCTCAAAATGGATCACAGTTGTTAACTGGTGAATCATTTTAAAAGATAAACTGGTAGAGCTGCAAACCAGCATATGAAGTGAAACACGTTGCAACCACCTGTGTGTGATCTGTAATTTCTCTGCAGGGGAAGGAAGATGAGACTTTGTTTCCTCATAATAAAGCAGACATTTTAAGGGGCACCTTGCTCATGACATTTTTGTGGAGTGTTTTCACACTGCCCCACCAATTTCACTCCTTTGTGGAACCTGGTGCTTCTCTCTGCCTTCATTCAATTGCTTCCTGCAGCAGCAGCCTCTGCTTTTAGCTAGACCCACATCCATAATGCACTTTCCAGTGGGACCCAGCAGAGCTGAACTATCAGCAAAACCAGTTTTTGTGCTCTGAGATCAGTTCCTTCCCAGGATGTTGTGTCAGCTTCCCTACCTTCTGCCTGCCATTAATTGCACTGTATCCCCAGGTCAAACAACTGGCCAAAAATCTGGAAAACAGCTGACGGCCAGAGCAGCTCCTACTCAGCATGTCCTCTCAGAGGGCACGCTCCTGGCCTGGTCCTTTTGAGTGGCTGGACCTGCTTGACCCAATTTGTGGATTTTTGATCACTCCCTTGGGTCACTGATTTTCCACTTGAGGTTATTGGTTTGACCCCCACACCGTGGGTCACTTGGGAGGTGTGATATGGCCCTGTGAACTCTGAACTCATCAGAAGCCAACAAAAACAGTGAGAGAGAGGAGAAGAATTTCATTAGGACCTCCTCAGAGGTGGCAGTGTCTGCCGAGGGAAAAGGTAGGAGTTGTTTTCCTTCTTGCAGAAACAAGCACAGCACCTACGAGGGGCTGCCAAGGAGAAAGTGTTTGGTTTGGTTTGTTTTGGCAATTTCTTTAAGGATAAACAACACCATATACTTTTACACCACAAACTATCGAGTGAGAATGATGTTGGTTCAGAGGAGCCCTCCTCTTCTTGCTGGGAACTGCCCCCAGTGTCCCAGACTTACTGCTAATGATGACAGCATTTCTGCAGCCAGAGCTTGGTATTTGCAGTTCTTTCTTCTACCTTAAAAAGATTGACTTTCTGATGGTTAATTTGTCACACTTGAGGAGGGAAGGGCAGTTTTTTCCTGTTTTTTAAGGCTGGTCAGATAGAGGTTCATGGACACTGTAGGCTGGTTCGTTGCACTGTGAGCAGCTCCCTAAGAATGGACTTCACCAGGTATGGGTGGTAGGGGGGGGAAGAATGAATCCTCAAGAAATAATTTGACTCCAGCATGCTGTGCTGGTCATAAAAGGGAAAAAATGCATTGTCATTGTAGCTTGAGTATCTGCAAGCATAACACCCACTGGGATCACATGGGGAAGTGAGCTGGAGAGTGTGGAGCAGCCGTGAGGATATCTTTTGTGAAATTTCCCTCAGTCACGCTGCCCAGAATCAGCCTTTCAGACAGTTACCAGTGTTTCCCAAGGTTTTACTCAGGGGAGAGTTCTGCTAATCATTGGCTAGATCACTGCTTGTATTATCCCCAAGGCTGCTAAAATAACTCACATACCTTCTGTCTTCCTGGGGCTTTCCTAAGAGGTTCGTGTGAAGTGGATTCCTGTCAGGTCTCTGTGTACATCCTCTCCTCCCAGCTGCTAAGTCGTGACTCTGGGCAAGACACTCAAGAATTACACCACCTATGGGTGTTTCACCCTCAGAGGAAGGAAACTGGTGCTGACAGTGAACAACTTGGGGGTTTATTTTGTAAAGGAAGATTTTGCTCTTCCCACATGTTCTTCTGCAGTTTGTCTGCACAACCACAGATGGTGTTAGCTGTAAGTGAACCCATGGTGGATTTAGTTCGCTAGGAGAGGTAACAGCAATGGAGATCTGATGGCATTAGCTTAAGCAGCTTGGGGCCATTTCTCATGTCTGGCACGCTTTGATTGCCTAGGCTCATCTTCACTGCTCTGGGTCAGAGCAGCCTGAGTGCACAACCCTCTGCACAGTCACAGCCTCTGTGGCAGCAGTGTAACACTGATTCCTAAAACTAGGCTGGCTGAGCTTTCCTGGAAACAGCTCTTTTGGCTGGATGGCAAAGCCAGCCCTGTTTTTTCCTGCACCTTGCAGACCTCTGGTGTCAGTTGAGGCACGAGTCGAAGGCTCAGTACGTCATGCTGGTGGCTCAGTACTGTTCTCGGCCATCATTTTGGTACCAATTCATCTTGGATTTGTTTTTTTAGAGTAATTCAATTTGCAGTTAGAGCTCTGTCCAAAAGCTACCCGGCTTTTCAGTGAATTCAGGATCAGGTTCCAAGCTCAGTCCTTTTTTAATGTGATCCACGAGAATTTCATTGATTATAGCTGCCAACGAGAACACCTTATAAAACCAATGCACAGGATTTTGAGCACGATCCTTATATTAAAAGGTGATGGGTGTAGGTTTGACATTTGTTCCTGTTGGTGTGCTGCTTGACACAAAGCAGTTCCTACCATTGCAGAGCCTTTTATGATTAGAAGTACATTTTTGTGCACCAAGGCATTAAAGCCGAGTGTGATGGGACTGACTAGTGAACCAGCCTTCGTGCAGAAATACGTGGAGCAGCTCTTCGGCCTGCTGTGGAAGTTGGGCTTTGTTGCAAGGCGTAGGTGTGTGAGCAGCGACAGCGATTGTCTCAGTACATACACTTAAGAGTGGTTTGGTATCTCAGAGGGTGGCTTCAGGCCCTTCAGCACTTAGTCTGGACTGTCTCACCAGGAGGTGGGGGGGGAAGCTGGGAGTGCCTGTCTTTTATAATGTTCTGTTTTTAAAGCAGAAGGTCTCTGGGGAGCATAGGGTCCTAAAAGTCCAAGGCCTGGAATGCTTCCTTTTGCTCTTTCCATTTTAAACAGGAAACATTTGCACTAAGTTATTCCAGGAGGAGAATTGCAGGTTCATTTCAAGGCAGATAATGTTTGTTCATTGCCTGTGTCCGTGATTTACCCCATGGGCTTAAACGAGTGCAGCAGAAAACCACATGTTTTGTTTTACTACATGCTAAACAAGTTCCAGCGGAGTCTGGGAGCCCAGGTTAAGAAAGGAGGAGCATGCTTGTAAAATCTCTGTGTGAACAAGAGAGTCATTGACAGATTTCGAACACCTGATCCGCTGTACCGGAATGATGACTTTTTTTCATAATCTATGCAAAGAATATTTAAACAGTTGATGAGTTCAGTCCCAAGGCCACAGAGCAGGTGTAATTGATTTATACTTCCAGCCCCTGTTTTGGGTCAAAGCTCTCTCTTCTTCCCTCAGCTCTCATTTGGAGAGAAGCTTCCTGTGCAGTCAATGAGAGGTTTTGTCCAAAGTGCAAAGACATTTGCAGTCAGACTGGCAAAAACTCCTAATTGAGTTGAACTTTTGGGGATGCTCTGGTGACATGTCTGTGAGAACAATTATTTTTGCCATTTCAAAAGTATCGCAAGTTAAGTCGTACTAGGAAAAAATATCAATGCTTCATTAGTGCAAATCATGAAATTAAGATGCAGAAGGCTACAGAGAGGGCTCCATGGCACATCCTCGGGGATGGCACGTTCGCATGTTGCTTTTCACGTGAGCCAGGGCTTGCGAGATCCATACCGATGCAGACAAGTTACAGGGCTGTTGTAATATCAGGCCTTCCAGATCACAGATTTTTTGAAACCTCATTGGCAACTTGCCCATTAAACACAGGTATTGTAGCCTGACATCCCTAGTGTTTCTTCCAGGAGTTCCAGTTTTTCCAACTATGGTGTTTGGAAAGTTTTACGGGCTGACATATTACGAGAGAATAGTGGGAAATGGCCTGGAAAGCGTGAATATTTGTGCATGTAAAGCTTATGGGATTTGCAGACTTGCAGACCCAACTCATCTGTTTATCCTCAGGCTAGATAAGATTCAGTCAAACATGCATTGTTTAAAGGAGCTTTGTTTCCATTATGGCAAATGGATCACAGGAGACTGACTTTGGGAGCTGAAGGGCTCCAGTGCTCCCCCATTGTAAAAGGGCTGTGATGTGCGCTGGACCCTTCCTCCAGTGTCCTGGATGTTACAGACTTTTGTAGCGTGCAGGTGGGAAGCTTGTTATCCTTCAGAAGTTCTTTTCATTCATCAGGACTTGTCATGCTTGAGGTGGCATTTCCTCTCCCAAAGTAAACATAGATTGTATGTGCAATAATATATCACTGGGCTAGTAGACTGCCTTTTTATGCGCTTTATTATGTTTTTTCCTCCTCAGGCGTGGACCTGCAGAGCCACTAGAATATTTAACAGGGCCACGAGTAACGTACAAAGAGAGAGATCTTCCCTACTACCACGGAGGACAGCCTGTTATCCACCCATCCAAGGGGAACTACATCCGTGCGCCGGACACGAGAGTGGCAGAACTGCGGTACCCCCAGTATTACCCAGCCCAGCCCGTCACCAACCAGCATAAAGGACCCCTCCGGCAGGACGTGCCGCCTTCCCCTCCGCAGTCCCACCGAGCACCAGCTTACAATGAAATTGTCCGACACCGCGGGACCAGTCCAGACCAGTACCAGTACAGGCAACAGGATCCCAGGCAGAAGAACCCCATGACTGCAGCTGTATAGCCGTGCCCTGGACTCGCCGGCACAGGCCGGGAGGAGCCCCGTCGGACATCATCCTTGTAGAGTTGTTCCCAAGAGTAGCTGCCTGTAAGAATGGCACACGAGACCTGGAGTCGTTCTTACTGAGCTGGGCTCAGCGTAGGTGCTTTCTAACAGGCGAACTAAAGCCGCGTGAGGTACGATGTGTTTTGAGTATGTGAGGTACCAGACAGTTGAGTGTTTTTTAATTCCTTTTAAAAATAGAAAGTGGCTGCTGGAAATGAAACACAACACTTAATACACCTCAGGGCTATTTACTGAATCCAGTTACACCTTTACAGTACATAGCTGTCTGTGTAAGGGCAGCGGAGTCACCAGAGTTTGCTTCAGAGTGCTGTTGTAGAGCCTTTTAAGTGAGGACACAGCATGCAGTATGGACTTCTCGCAGAGCTGAGCATCTTGTGTATCTAGCGTGTGAACATGACAAGGGACTGCCACAGATAGAGTGGCCACATTCCAGGCACGTCCTGACCAACAGCTCTGCTTTAAGAATGCTGCAGTTCCAGATTTGTGATCTGGCCTCCGTCTTCCTCTTTCTTTTTTGGTGGTGGCAGCATTTATCTTGTAGCCTTCATTTTTTGCGGTTTTTATGTCAAGAGGCTTCTCTTATTGCACCTGCTGCAGTTGGAGTAGGGCAAAAAGCCTTATCCCCTCTGCTTGGGCAGGCTCACAGAGGACAGGCAGCCACCTGAGAACCGTGTCTGTAGGGGGGGGGAGTGTGCTTGTGAGTGTTGGTTAGGTATATAGCGTGCAGTCTTTAAATGTATACCCTGGAGACCAGATCCTCAGCTGCTGTCAGGAAGTGTCGCTCAAGGGGTTTCAGTGGAGCTGGCCTATAAGGAAGTGGCCAGGGAGGTGACCACGGCATGGACTCCACGATTCATATTAAGTTACTGTGTCAGGTGCTGCCTTGGCTCCATCAGGGCAGCCCGTTCCTGGCCCGCTCCAGGCGGTGTTGGAGCAAAGTGCCTGCCAGCAGCGTGCCTGCCCTGGCCAGCCCAGTGCCCCAGAAGGCACCTGTTCATGGGGGCCACCCTCAGTCCATGAGGGAAGCTCAGCCTCGGGCAGCACCGGGCCCCGCCGTGCCAAGTGCCAAACTACTCGAGTTCCTGCAGCCAGAGGCCATCAGGTCCATGGGGAAAGGGGCTTTTCACAGCAAGGGGTGAGGGAAAAGACAAGGAAAGCAACAGGAAGGGCTTCAAGACCCTGGGGCCCAGGAGGAAGAGGTGAGAACAGCAAGTTATTTGCAGCAGTGCATAGGAAGAGAGAAGGTGTGGGTGGAGGGGGTGTCAGCAGCACAGCAGAGCCGTGGTGGAGGGACATGGTGGTGGGGTACATGCCCAGCTCTTTGCCCCAAACAGCCTAAGTTTGCTCTGCAGCCGGAAATGCATGTCCCCAGCCACAGGGACCTGTGCGACCTGACCCAAGAGGGCTCTGAGTGCTTAGAGATCTGTCTCAAGGATTTTGTCACAGGGAAACCATGCAGTATTGCGACCTAGAAATATGTTATTTCCAAGTGTCCTTAATTCCTCAACTTCTGCCTTTGGAAATGCCACTAAACCATTAGGCCTCCTCTCCTCATCAGGAAAAGACTGTGACCTGGCCAAGGATTAAGCGTAAGGATTTCTTTGATGTCATTTTGAAACCTTTGGTATGCAACATATTAAATCACATAGATCACTTCCCAGGTGTTAAATACCACCAGGAAGGTTTGTCCTGCTAGGAGTGTGTCCTGCTGGCAGGTAATGGCCCTGATGAGAAGCAGCATTTAATCCCAGCCTACTTTCTTCTCTGCTGATGATGCTGGTTAGAGCCTGGCGTAACCCTCAGGCACAGGGAGCACTTGGAGCTGCCCGAGTGGCCGGCAGGCTCCAGTGCTTGCATTCCCACCAGCCTCCACCCACCAGCAGGCTGGGAAACAGGGGAGAGGAGACAGCTTTCCATGGTGGGGGAGCACCTCCGTGATTCAGACAGAGGGCTGGACTCCCTGGGGCAGGGGCAGGCACAGCTCTGAATCCAGTCAGGAGAAAGCATTGGTGGGAGGGAGAGAGGAAGAGGAATGAAACTGATTATGAAGCAAGGGTGTTTGGTTCTCGTTCCATTTCTTTCTGCCCTCTTCCCTAGTAATGTAGGAGGGAAAAACCTCTGGAGGGAGCGTTGGATGTAAAGCTGGATGTCTCTCAGTACCCTCCATAAATAAGGCGCATTCCCCAAGGAAACTGTGCCTGTCACGTACGTGCTCTGCACAGCCTTGTACTTCCCTCAGAAAGCTTTAGATGCTGTAGGATACTCAGCCAGGACTTGGCAGCCACAGGATAGCCGCTGGTGTTATAAAGGCCTGTTGAAAGTGAAGCAAAAACAAATTAAAATACTTTCCTTTCCCTCCTTGAAATATAACCCCTGATACATTTGATCCAGCTGTAAAGAAACTAATGTTTGCGACAGTGGCTTTATCAAGCCAGGCCACAATTAAGAACAGCTCTGAATATAAGCTACTGCCTTTGTAAATCACTCTCAACTAACCCTTCAAATGGCATCACAGCACAGTGAACAGAACTTATTTACAGTATTTCATGAGCCAGGGCCAAATAAAATCTGGATGGAAACAGCTCCTAGGTTATTTATAGCCTTTGAAGGACCTGCCCAATGTTTCCCCGTAACCTGAATCTTTCCTTAAGAGCTCCCCTTGACTGCATCAGCTCCACTGAGCTGAGGCAGACAGATCAAACAAACACCTTCTGAGCTGTTAATCTTACCTTACCCAACAGGTTATTAAATGATGCTTCTGCTCAGTAAGCAGAAATCAGTAGAGAGCTTCTTCCAATCAAAAAAAAAAAAAAAAAAAAAAAAAAAGAAGTGCTATAAGTATAATATATGGATGCATCCTACAGGTAAGGAGCTAAGGAGGAAGAACAGTGTGACCTAGCTGAGGGAAAAAGACCGAAAAGTATTACAGAGCATCTCATCAATCTCTGGTGCCATTGTTCTGGGAGAAAATTGCCATTTGCTGGTTTAATATCTGGTAGAGGTACGGTATTTTCAAAAATATAATGTGTAACTACAGTATATATAGTCAGCTTTTCTGCAGTGTAAAATGTATGATTTTAGCACCATATTGTGGAAAAATATGTACCGTGCAGAATTCACGAGGTGCTACAACTGACGGTTGAAAATACACACTTGCAAAATCCAAAAGAGCCGTTAAGTAACAAGTTGTTCTTTTCCCATATGTCCATATGTTTGGGAAAATTATGAGTCTGAAATGCTCTTGACACGTAATTGCCTCGCACTCCCTCATCCAAAATGTGCCAGTCCAGCAGCAGAGTTACTGACGTAGTGGGTGTGAAGGGAGAGTTGGGTTTGCCACAGGAGCAGCCCTAAGCGTGTGTGTGTGAACAGGCATCAAGACCGGGGGAGAGAGGCCCGTGCTCACGTGAAGCTGAAGCTTTGATTTCCTGAGCTGGTGGCGTGCAGCCTGCATTTCTGGCTCTGGCACAGGGCCAGCCAGGCCCAGCAGTTGAAAGATTAAGAGATAGAAAAAGAGCCTGTGGATTTTCTGAGTGACCACCCACTAGTGAGCCATGATCTTGGCCTGTGAGCCGACATTACCACTGTGATATATTATGATGCAGAAGTCTCTAGGCACCCCTCGAATGCATAAAGAAATATCAATTGCCCTTTGGGGGAAAAAAAAGGGGGAAACTAAGCATAGAAAAGAAAAAAAAAAAAAGGCTCTTGCCTTGAAAAAGTGCATACAGTCCTGAATTCCAATTCACTCCAGCTTCCTGATCTAGAAATAGCTTCACATGCTGCCTAATTTTTTTACAGATGAATTTTGCTACCTCTTCCTCCCAGCCATCACAGATTTGTTTATCAGAGAGTTAGTGCTGTGAGTGAATCCTACCGACTGCTCTGCCAGGGCCACATCCTGACACACTGCTCTGAGCAGGGGCTGCTTTGCACTTTCAAAAGGCCCCCAACCTGTGCTCCCCGTCACAGTTGTTCTGCAGGGTCCTTAAGCCTTACGTGCAAAATCAGAAGTGCTATTCACTCTATCTCTGCATAGGAGAGAAGGCTTTGTAAGACACTATTCTCTTACTGTGAGGGAGAGAGAGGTACTTGTGATCCTGACAATACCTGTGTGTTTAAGTGAAACTGATTTGAAAATCATGTGTGATTGTTTTGGGGGAGAAATTCAACACGTAATTTGACAGGTTTTTTCTAGAACCACGTTAAAGATTTTGATCTTTTGTTACATATGGCTATATAAATTTTACCTGGTTTATTTTGCATTAAAATAAAGGCTTTAAGACTATATATGACTATGTATTTGTACGTAGAGTCTTTCCCTTCTTTGTGTCTACAAAGTCATCCTCAGCCGTGGATATGATTTGATACTAGAGGATGATACATGATCAAGGTGGATCAGAATTGGTAAGATGACTTTTTTAACAAAAAAGACAAAAACACGACAGCCATGTGCTGCTTTGTAGGAAAAAAAAAGCATCCCAGGGCTTAACTTGATTCCATCTCAAATCTGCATTGTCTTCAGTTGTATTGCCTGAATCCTGATTCCATACCCCAGGATTGAAAGGAGAAGCGAGAAAGAAGTCCCTTGCCAGCTCAGAGAATTTCAGCTCAGGCAGCTATGTGTTCATTGCTGAAGTTCCCCAGGCAGTTTCATCTCAACGTGGAGCTCTTCTCTTGCTGTTGGTACCAGCCAAGGTGTTCTGCAGCCTGTAGCAGGTGCCAGGTCCAACCAGTTGAGAGGGCTGGAACCTCTCGCCAGAGATTTAGGACGCCGTGAAAGTTCTGCACAGCCGCTTCACATGAGGTAGGTCGGTCATTTTACTGAAGCTGGTGACTCTTATTCTCACACATTATGCACAAGCGTAGATCTTTGTAGGATCAGGCTGTGGGTTGCAAGAGTGTTATGTTGGAGTAATTTTCAAAAGAGATACTTCAGTGAAAAGGCATTAGTACAGGGAGAAGGAATAATGAAGCCTAAGATGGAAATTTTGGGTTACTACTAAGAAAAAGGAAAGAATAAAAAAGCAAAATAGAAAGGTGCAGGTTTACAACAGAAGGTGTAACAGAAATGGCAGGAATGAGTCAATAAAAATACATGTGTACTGCACTCCAAAACATTTTGAGTGCAGGTCTTGGTGTTTACGGCAGAGACAGCTCATGGACAACTGTCAGTCAATTTTAGCATGTATTAAATTATAAACCACATAGATGCTAATTTTAGAACCAATCAGGTCATAACCTGCACTCACAGCTTAAAAACTGTACAAATAAAAATGATACCTCAGTTTCTCCTGCTGGAGCTGTACAAAGAGTAGCAAAAGACAAAGTAGGAGTGTATTAAGAGCTGGGAACTCAGTGACCACTGTTTCAGAGAGTGGTCCTTCTGCCTTGGCAGTGGTCTCCTGTGGTTTCCCCATGACAGCATTCACTTCCCTGGGACCTGGGCTCAAGTTAAAATCTATTTTGCAGTCACTGCTCTGTCTGCATAAAGAAGTATGTGGAGCCATTTGACTGTTAATTAATTTTAATGAACGAGACTGCACCCTCCTGAGACCCGTATCCTGCTGAAAGCAGAGTGGGACGCAGTGCCTTTCCGCACGGAGGGTCTCGGAGCTGCGCCACCCCGGCAGAAGTGCAGTGACCTGCTGCAATGTGCTCTACCCGGGGCAGAGCATCGCAGCCTCTCAGGCATGAGGAACGTGGCAGCTGTGCTGCTTGGGAGTCTCTCAGGAAGCAAAATGCCATTATTGAGACTGAAGTGGAGCTGAGCTGCTCCTGCAGCCTCCCAGAAGGCATTCAGGGCTTCTAGTAAGTCCCGGAGGATTCTGGCTCAAAGGCTCTGGAGGTCTCCTGAGGAGATTACTCAGACTCCCTTTGGTTGGCGTGCTCATCCCTACAGAGAAGGTATGGAGGCGTGCCTTGGGAAAGGATGGAAACAAGTAAGACTGAGAAGGGATCCTAATTCCCAGGTGTGGGATCTGCTCCAGGGGGGACATCTTGGCTGATGGTTTTCTCAGTGGGCCGGACGGGAATGATCTGACACAGGCAAGCAGAGAGATGGGATTGCTCTGGGAGTGGATAAGGAGAGGTGAGGCGGTAGAGAGTGGGAAATGACAAGGAGAGACAACTGGAGCAAAGGAAAGGAGATGAGAAATAAAAATAGGTTGGAAAGGGGGGTGGGGGTGTCAGACCTGAACAGGAAATAAGTGGGAAGAAGAGGGGATTGTCCCCGATGGGTGAAGTTCACAAACCAAGAAGGAAGGTGGAACTTTGTGATAATGCTGACTAATGCTCCCCAATTTCCATTTTGCATCCCAGACTTGTGGCATCCCTCCACTGTGTCCAGAGTCAAGACCAGTGACGAAGCAGCACAAAGTTACCTGTGCCTGAGCGAGAAAGCAGAAGGGCAAGGAGGAATTGTGAGGAAACCCATCAACCAGTACGGGGAGAGAGACACCCCTCAGACGTCACTGCCCCCTCCCTAGATCACATGTTGGCACCCAGATCTCACAGCCTGTCCCACACACACCTCCTTTCACCTCCCTGGGTACCACCACCATCGCCAAGTCTCCTTTTCTAGCTTCCTCTTTCATCCAGCGGCTCCCCCAGATCTCTGATGTCCCCAAAGCCACATTGACCTTCAACACAACTTTCACTTTCAGTGCTGAGACACCTTCTGTGCCATCTGTGAGCGTAGCTAACCAACACCAATAATTTTGCTGGCACCTGAAAGAGTCAAAGTATGTGGCCCCCAGGACAACCCCACACAGTGTGGGGTGGGGCTGTGCCATCATTACAGACAAGGACAAGTCATTTCTGAATCAGTGCTTTGTGGGTATAGATTGCAAGAAAGACACAGATTTCATCTCCACTGCCTTTTTGCTTGCCTAGAATAAAACGTTGACATGTGCAAAAGCTGTTTTATTGCTGGCCTTGTACAAAAATCCTGAACCAGTTTCAAGGGCCAAAAAGGTGATTATAGTCTTTAAAGCAGAATTAATTCTCAAACCGTTCCCAAAATATGCCTGAAAAACTAACCCAAGCCAGACGAGTTGGCTGTGCTCATGGTAAAAGGAAACCTCTGTGCAGAGGAAACAGTCCTGCTTCGCTTTTCCAGAAGAGTATCTGCATCTGAAAGAAATAATTTATTGGGAAATATGTACAGTAGAGTAAAATAGCAAAATGAGACATTCAATGAGGTTTCTATATAAAACTGTGCCCTTTGCCTCCAGCGGATAATGAATAAAAATGATATAAAGAAGCAATGAACATTCAATGTTTTATATTTAAAATACATTTGTGTGGAAAACAATGTGGCATAGAAATAGGACTGAAGGGTTCTCCAAGATAATGCCAGAAGCTGCGAGATGTTAGCAGCTTTGTCGTGTAAGTTTCAAGGTGTAGGTTTTTAATTTTCTCTTACGAGTCACAGAAGCAGTCGTGAAAACTGTCATTAAAATTCATGGCAAGAAAAGTAAACTTACATTAAAACCTACCCCATTCTTCTCTGAATTCTTGGTCCTGACTAGGAAGAAGTGTCTGCTTCTCTGCCAAAACCTTACCTACACAATCTGATTTAGGCTCCGTTAAACTGGAGTTTTCATACAGCACATCCTTCAATCCAGAGCGCAAAGGAAAAAAAAACCCTAAAAAATTGCAGCCTAGGTTTTCAAACCAGCAAGCTACGATGTTAAGAAGTTTCATTTGCCATCATTTTTCTAGGAATGAAAAGAGAAGAAAAAAAATGAGCAGATATGAAGAAACTAGTTTATAAGTAAATAAAAATAAATTAACCAGCCCTCTCTTCCTCCGAGGTATAGATATGCATATATATAGAGAGAGAGAGAGACACGCACTTAGGTATTGCTGCTTCAAATCTAAAAGCAAGTTTACTTTTCCAGCTTATTTCTAGCCATTCCCTCTCCCTGAAGGAGTCAGTATTTACAGCAATGTATGCACACGAGGAAAGCAGCATAAATGGTGAGCACCTGAGTGCCCATCATGAGTGGATGGATGTGCAGCCACTGAGCCTTGCGAGCATAACGAGGAAGAAGCTCTCAGAGCGGCGTTTCCACATGCTGCATGTTGCTCCAGTGCCTGCACCCCTGGAAGTGGCAGTTTGCAGAGGTGGGCTGAGTTTGCAGAGCAGCCCCTGCCCCAGCTGTGGAAAGGGTTGGCAAGGCTGCTGCAGTGGGTGAGGGCTCCTGGGTGGGCACCATGGCCACGGTGCAGCAGCAGCAGCGCTCACCGCCCCAGCCGGGATGGGGAGGGCGGGTGGCACCTCCTGGGAGATGGAAACCAGGAGTCGTGGGGCTGCTCTTAACATTGAAGCTGCCTGACAGTCTGTAGGTTAATTCAGCAAGCAGAGGAAATCAAAGGCACTCTAAGCATGCTCAGTTTCCAGCTTTGTATTCACATTTTGCCAAATTAATCACAACTAATTCAGTTAGTGGAGTGTTAGGTTCAAAAAAGGGTATTTCTTATCTGTTCACAGAGGCACGTGCACACATCCTCCTCACCGTGGAGAATTTCTTTCCTTCCCTCCTCCTTTGTTCCTCTCTCCCCTCTGTTGAAAATAAGCCCTCCAGGCCAGTCATTTTTCTTCATATATAACAAGAGGACAGTAAGGCCTCAGTCCAACCTGCATTTAAGGCAGTCATGCTGCCAGGCTCCCCCTCCTGCCCCATCCCTCCCTCCTAGCTCTTGGTCCCACCCCATCCTCATGTCCTTTCTCCTTCCCCAGTTGTAGGGATTTTCATTGCTGTGAAAGGACAATGGAAACTGAGCTGCTATTGAAAAAAAGACTGACTTGTTTTTTCTTTGCTGGGCTGTTTTTGACATGGATCATTTCCCAACTCAGTTCCTCAGATTGCTTTGATGGCACAACAGAGTGGATGGAGCGGTGAGGGGAACCAGGCTGGGGGTGAGGATGGCTTGGAGAGTGGTTAGACTGCTGTTGCTACAAAACAGAAAAGGGAAAGAAAAGAAAAGAGGAATGCTAAATCACAGCCAAAGCACAGTGTATTTGGGGGCTTGGATCTGAAAAGTCAAGCACCGTCTTCTGCAGCAGTTACATTCCTCTGCACGTTTACTTCTGGCCAAGTTTCCTGAGAGCAGAGGCAGCATTCACCAAGTTTTATTTCTTTAGGCTCTCTCCTGTGGATTTTCTTCTGTGTTTAGCATTAGGAAAAGATGGGAAATCTTGAGGCTTCACGTAGGTTGTGGGTTTTCCCCTTCCTGGGATTACTTACACATGCAGGCAGCGAGGAGCCCTGGGACCCCTCTGTCCCCCTTGCAGATCGGAGGTAACACGCACATCACTCACCTCGATGGTCTGGGATGGGAGTGCCTGGGAAGCAGCGCAGTCGTGGGCTCAGTTACACAGGGCACACTGAGGTTTCCATGTACTTCGGCCTCCTCAGCTCCGGACGGCTGCTCACAAGGATTCCTGTGAGAGGAGGGCAGGGGACAGCAAGGGTGCAACCAGCAGGTCCCAAAGCGTGGTCAGGGTGCTCACTGTCACAGTCCCAACTCTATCCCAGTGGGTTTTCTGTAGGACTTTTTTGTCCTGCTGGCAGGGGCTGGCGCAGGGATGCCAGCAAATGATTCGAGTCACCCTGCAACATGGTTTGTATCAGTCATGGGTTTGGCCAGCAGCAGTGACATTTGGCTGATGCTCCCTGAGCCTCAGAGATGAGAAAGGAGCCTGTCTGCCAGCTGAGTTTCAGGTCCTCCCTGGCCCTGCAAACTCTGGGAGAACAATAGGAGCCCTTGGCCCATACGGGTAGTTGTTTGGGGCAGTGTTTCAACGAGTGTAGCTTTTGTTTTGGCCGTTTGGTTACATGTCTCCTCTTGGATGTTTATGCTGAACAAAAGGTACTTGTTCTCTCACCAACTTCAATGAGGTTGAGTCCAGCTGGATTTGTGCTTTAGGTGTAGAGAGCCAACAATACCCCCATCAGCAGCCCCATCCTGAGAGAGCCTGGGGACAACACTGGCCTGGGCACACCATGCTGTCCATGTGCTCTCAGGAGCAGGAATGAAAACACAATTTGCAAACAGCCTCACTGGAGTGGGTCTGGGTACGGAGCCCAGAGGGCAGCTCTCGGGGCTCTCTGCATTGGGGAATGCTTTGATGCTTTGTGTGCCCAGGATGTTCAGGTTTACCCTCTAGCTGCCAAGTAACCTGCTTGTCTGCTTTAATTTGCTAAGCCTTTTTATTTTTAAGAAATCCTTTATTTATTTAAAAACCACACATTTCCAATTAGTTCACTCTGCTCCTTTCTTGCCCTTCTCCCACACGTCGTATAGCAGGAGCCTCAGCTCACAAGCCAGAGCACCAGTCAGGGTGCAAATATAAAATAGGCCCAGCAGCTGCCAAGCACAGACAGGCACATTGAGTGGGTGCCTGTACAAGGCAGGCAGGCTCCGGAGACAGTGATTCAGCTGCAGGCGGACAAACATGCAGACTCCCGCCACGGTCTGTGTGCAGGGGAGGGCGGTGGGCTTGCCAGGGGCTGCGTGCTGGGCTCCCAGGCCCTATGGAGCTGCCCTGGCACTTGGTGTCAGCGCTGGCAGATTATTAAGCAGGGCATGGGCTCGGTTTACTTTTACCCCTGCTGTCAGCCTTCATAAGCCAAGATGTTTTAAGTTGTCCTTATCCTCAAATTAATAAATTCTGCTCTGTAAGAGTGTAAACACAGGAAAAGAACTCGACTGAAAAACACCCAAAAAATTCAGGCTGGTGCTGTGCAGTCAGGACATTTCTTTTCCTGACAGGATATGGAATCAGAGTTTAAAAATATGCATTATGAAACGTGTGTTGGGGGGCAAGGGGGTCGGTAGACAAATTAAGCACATTGTTGGCTGAGCGGGAGAGCCCGTGAGAGGAGACAGTTTAGCAGCAGGTCGCTGCAGTGTCCCCGAAGCCGCGGCTGCAGGCGGGCGGAGGCCGCGCAGGGCCGGCTGAGG
>VZTA01009824.1:393947-413484 GCA_013398855.1 Mohoua ochrocephala
CATCCTCCTTCCCAGTATCTACTCTGTGTTTGGTTTCTTGTGCGTGGCTTTAGAAGGTTAAAAAGAGAAAGCACCCTCCTTTGCTGGGCTGGAGATGGCAGCGCTTCCTGTCCCAGCAGCCTGTCCGGGCAGGCGGGTGGGTTGGTTTCCTAGCAGAAACCTCCAGTGCTGCCAGGCACCAGGACATGGTGGCCTTGTACTGCAGATAGCTTGAGAGGAGAAAGCATCCTTCATGGGGTTTAGGAAGCTGTCAGGTTCAGATAAGGCTGGGATCCTATCCTGTGGGACCCCCAGTTGTATTAATAAGGAAAAATTAATTTTTAAGCACTGGGATTGCTGCCAAATTATATGACCTCTGACAGACCAGCTGTGCTAGGAAAATAAATTGTCTACATCTGAGACCCGTGATCCTATCTGAAATCGAAATAGAAAAAAAGTTGTCATTTAGCCACGGTGGTGGGGGCAGATTGCAGCAGCCTGAGAGCAAACTGGAAGCTGCTAAACTTGTTCTCCATTGTGTAGTGAAGTCACCACCACCGTGCCCCCATGGGGTCTTGGGAATACAGTTGTCTAATCCAGGAAGTGTGGAGAGCTGATGTGCCTGCGCACACCCAGGCTGGGGCTGATGGTGTCTGCACGGGGGTGGGGGCAGAAGTGGGGTGTGAACGTCTCCAGCATCCTCACTCTGTAACAGACCTTTGACACATTTCTAATTATAATACACACACACAGACAAAGAGGTAGCTGGGCTATTTTCGAAATCCCTGTCTACACCCTGGTGGAAACCGCAATACTAGCAACAACATAAATCAGGGCTGTTGCTAACAGTGTTGCACACGGCTTAGCGCTACAGTAGCGTGGGTTTAATCACACTCAGAATCAAAGGGTCAGCCTGCTCCCTGCCTGAGCCAAAGCGCAATCTCAGAAGGCCAGATCCTGAGCCAGGCTTGATGCCTGTGCAGTGAAAAGACACAAACACAGACACGGACGAGAGGTTTGTCAGCACGAGGTCAGCAGGCACGGGGCCAAACACTCGAAATCACAACTTGGATCTGTAACCCTTTCTATGTGCAAGTGGTGCCTGTGAATCAGGGAGGGCAGCTAGAGTGATGCTGGGAGGCTGGGGCTCCAGCCACAGCCTTGGTGAGGCGACCTCCTCCCAAGCAGGTTGGGAAAAGGGGTACAAGCAACAAGTTAGCATGCAGAATAGCCCGAAGTATTACTTGCAGGGGTGGATAGCTGTAGGGACTTTCTGCCTGACTGCTTCTTCCCCTCTCTTCATACTTGATGAGTCAAAGAAAATGGGCTCCAGAGATGAAGTTCTGGGCTCCAGGTCTATGAAGTCTGCCCTCATTTCTCCCTGTGCATTTGAGACAAAGTCAAGACATCTGCCCAGCTGTTCTGCTGGATCACCCCTAGCTGTGAAGTGCTGCCTGTGTAGGGCTTGAACGCTTACCCTCTTCTATGTCCCTTCTAGGAAGATGGTGAAGCCAAAAGGATGCTGTCCCTTTACTCTGCTTATGTTTTATTGAAAGGCTCCTTTGAACCCCCTTTTTTAAAAGGGATGCATGTGGAAAGAGGAGGGAGGAAAACCCCAAACCCCAGCCCCTTGTGCATGTAGACACTCTCTCTCTCTCTCTCTCTCTCTCTCTCTCTCTCTCTCTTACAATCTCCCTGGTTTCTCCTTTCTCTTCACAGGCAAACAGATCTCTACCTTTCCTCTTACTCACAGAGCCCCTCCAGTCAGGGGGGACTGCCTTGCTGCCTGCCACACACATGCACACACTTTTGCATCCGTCCCTTCCCTGCGCTGTCCCTCACGCACCCAGAGCCCCTTGACAACTTTCTCCCTCATGCACACCCCAAGCTCGCTGCTGCTTTCCTCTCTTTCTGTTTGACTGCTGAATATGTGCTCAGCAGGTAACAATGTGTTTAAGATACTCACCAGAATGTGCAATAACTTTGATGCTAGTGGTGAGGCTCAGCAGCAGCTGGATTTGAGCACGCTGTCAAAGGCTGAAGCCACTACTGCTCGGCAGCGTGCATCGGGGGACCCACGGTGGGGCTCTCTCTGAGCGGCTCAGGAGGTGCTGCTTCCCTCCCGTCCCATCTGTGGGGCTGTCTGCAGCCAAGGCACCGCATTGTGCTCTGAGGCTCCAACAGGGCCCCTGGGAGGGAGGGCCAAGCCAGGGGTTTTGTGAGATTGAGAGGCTCTGCCAGCTGCTGTGGGAAGAGGCAGGGGTAAACTGCTGCTGCCTGATGGGGAAAACCAGGATTCAGTTTCAGAACGGACCCTGACAGATGAGTTCAAAAGGTGTGAGGAAGCTGGGAGGGTGTGGGGGGAGATGAGAGATGAGATAAGCTTTTTTTTCCTCTTGGAATTTTTGTAATAATAATACTAATTAGTATTTCAGAGGCATTGAACACCTTTCATCAAGCCTGAAGCTCTTTAGAGAGGAATCCTAGGGGAATCTTTTTTCCATGTGTACAACTAGAAATGTCTCTTGTCTCCATGGCCCTCGAACCAGCCTGTTATTGACAGCATTAATGGGGGTGGCTCAGCAAATTTTCACCACCATATTTTTTCCTCGCGTAGCCTATAGGTAGGATGGCAGGCTGCCATGCAGGAAGCTTCAAGCTTCCCTAAATCTGTTTCCCTGCTTGCAGTACTGGGGAGTTTTACTCAGAAACTGCCTGACCTGCAGCTTGACAGTCTCCTAAAGCTGCCACCTATTCCTGGGAGATGGCAGTGTGTTTCCATGAGACTTCAAGCCCTTGGGAGCCTAACGGAGAGGCAGGAGACGCAGGCATGATTTCTCCAAGTTCCAAATGCAGTTATCTGCCTTCCTTGCATGTGTACACACGCACTCACATGCTCTCCAGGATGATCACTGGAGCAGCCAGGAGTTGTAATTCCAGACCCACAGATTACATTCACAGGCAAGCTGGGAGAATTGTGTGTGCACGTATCTGTAGAAAGACTAACACTGTTAAGTTGGTTACTCTATTGGAATTGCATTTGCCTCTGATATAAGATGACAAATAATAAAGTTAGTGAAGGTGGATAAACAGGATATAAAATCTCATCAAGGATATAAGAGAGGGGTTGGACAGGATGGACATTTAAAGGTCAAGGTTGTCACTGGTTCAAGTGGTTCAAAACGATGTCAGCCCCTGGAAGGCGGCTATCCGGAACCCCAGGGGTAGAAATCAGCTGAACTCCAGTGATTTCAAAGCAAATTACCTGGATTTGCATGCAGGATTTGGCCCTCTCATTTTCCATGGTGAAGCTTGAGTAGGTCTCCGTTTCAGGTTTCTACTTAATTCTTTTGTGGATTAACACGGGGAAAAAAAGGTGCAGATATCAGAAGTCTCCAAATCTCCTTCTCTCTCTTCCTCCCTCCAACATTCCCTTCTTATTTAAAAATAATTTGAAATGATCTCTTTTTGCAAAGGCTCACAGCTAAAATGTTCCATTTGCTGAGCTTTCCGGTGTTCCCCTTTCACTGCTGTCCGGTGCTATAAAATGAATATATTGCATCCCTTCCCAGTTGCCTTAGGAAGCAGTCAAATGGCTGCATTCCTCAACTGATGGATTGGCGCATTTCTTTCTTGCTTAAGCCCAGACAGTGTTTTATGAGCTTGTCTCATGACAGGCTTGAGACACTTTGAATTGAACAAAATCCTAGTTCAAATCACAAAAGCAGTCTTTAAATTCTACTTCACCGTGTCTCTACTTTTAAGTGAAATTTTAGTTAAACTGGTAAAAGTCCTCAATGAAATGTTCGGGGAACTTTCCCTGGTTGTGTGAAATCTCAAGATGTGGATGTGGGTAGTGCTCCGGAATGAAATGTGCGTGTAAGAGCCTTGTGTTGTTTGGGTGTGTTTGTCCATTAATTTGTTCAGGAAGCCTTTGAAGCTTTATCTCACAATCCAAAGCAAGCACGCTTCTGCTAAAATGATCTATGCTACTGGGGATAAAATACCTAATCTCATTAGCTTCCTCTGCACTATGTCTCCCTCCGTGGCCAATGGCTAAACGGTATGATTTCAGTCCAGGAGTTCATATTTGTGTTCCTGCCTCCTGCGAAAGTTGTGCCGTGTGGTTTGGGGTGGGAGCCCCTGCCACGTTAACTGTGCCCAGCCAGAGCCGGAGCTTGGGGGATGAGGCAGGATGAGTGCGAATGGTAATGAAGCCTTGGCAGAAGAGATCTGTTTGTCTCCTCCATACCAGGGTTTGGCAAAGTCTTTGACACGTGCAGACCTTGAAAAACTCTGGTTTTTGAAGAGCTGTGTGAACACTAACAGAACTAAAACCTGGGTTTCTTGTACAAGGGCTCGAGCCAAGTTCAGCAGCTCTGAGAGAAGTGGGTCATGTATACCAGCATCTGTATTTTGCTGTGCTGTCAGAGGGTCGGCAGGGCAAATCTCCTCTGCCCAGTGCTGAATCCTGGGACATGGAAGTCTTCCGCGGTGGTTGAATGAGAGTGTGAAGTTGGGCTGGAGGGCCTCATGCCAGGAAGAGAAGTGACAAGGCTAGGAGGCACATCTGCCTGCTGTGGAACTCCCACATCTCTCCCTTGTTCCTTTGCTGTCCTCACAGGCTGCTCTTTTCAAGCAGCACAGAGAGTGATGCTGCTGCTGCTGCTTCTAAGGCATCCAGAACACCTTAAATTTTGTGATATCCCAAAAGTAAACTGAGGTCAGCAGATCAAAACACATGGTAGTTTTGTGCCGGACACTACAAGCTCTGAGAGGCTGTAGTATGTATGTTTGTTGTGAAACGGGCCTCTCTGGTGATGATTATTTTTGTTACAGGCAGAGTTGGCTTTAGTTTCTGTGTGGAAGGTCCAACAATAACAGTGAGCCCTGCTCTCCTGGGGTGAGGGAAATCCAGAGGGGTTTAATCGACAGGAAATTCAAGTAGGAGAATGCCCTGCTCCCGGCCTAAGGTTTCAGCATGTGCCTGATGAGCTGCAGAGCTGAAAAACCCCAAGTGTGGGTGAAGGTTCCTGGGGCCTGGCTGTTATTTTTGGGTCCTCTGAGTGACGATAGCTTGTTGTGGCCTGGGGGAGGCAGGAGGAGACTTCCATCAGCCTGGATGTCTCCACAGGTCAGGGTGGAGAAAGAGGTGTCTGCCCCTTGTAAAGGGTGAGGAGCTCAGCTGCTGATACCCACCTCCATGGGAAACTTTGGAGTTGAGCACTGTACAATGCAGCATTTGCAGAATGAGCTTCTCCAGGTTTTCCCATCCCTGTGGCTTGGCTGTCATCCTCTGCTGTAGTTCCCCTGTTGGGGTGGCCCTGCATGGAGGAGGTTGCAGGGATAATGTATGTTATGGTGAGCCCTAATGAAAAGGGGGGGTCTGCAGCTTTCCCAACCTGACCATAGTCTGCTCCAACCCTGCCAGGGAGTGGTGACCTCCATAGCCTCCTCTGAGGAGCCCTCCTGCTCTCCTGTGGCCTTGTTGTTGGCACAGCACTCCACTGGCCGCTCTACCATGGGGACTGGCAGGGGCCCCAGCAGTTTGCTTTCAATGCCTGCATTTTGCTTACTGAGCAACGGGATGTCCCACGCACCTGGTAGACTTGGCTTGTACTTCAGAATTTAATTTTAATTTTATTAAGTGAATTCAGGGCTGGCAAAAGCTGCCAAAGCCCATTAGCTATGGAACACGTCTTGCTTCCAACGCACACAGCCTGAGCAGTAGCCATGCCACTAACCTTTTCTTTTTTTTTTCTTTTGCATGGATGCAACGCATCAGTTTGTAAGGATCCATTTGCATAGAAGCTTGAGCCTCTACTGTATACAAAACAGGCCATATTTTACACAGAAAGACAGTGGTTGGCATGACTGCTGAGTCAAACCGTTTGCCCATCAGTGGGCACAGTGATAGATTTTGTTGTTGTTGCACGTGTTCACCTGCTAGATAGGTGTTGCTGTTGAATGCGTTCACCTGCTCGACTCACCTGCGTGAGTCAAAAGAGGAAAAGCCCAACAGAACAATTACAGAGTTGTTAAAGTCATTTTGCCTCTTCAGATAACTGTAAGAAGCCTTGAGTTCCCTGGCATGCTGTTGCCCACCATGTGGGCAAGGCAGTGCTGTACTGAAGTAGCCCCCTTCTTTTCTCTGGACCTTCTTGGGGAGGAATGACTGAGAGGACAAAATATGTTCCTCTGAGAGACACAGATAAGCTTTCCCGCAGGTGGGAGACCCTCACTGCTCCAGGAAGATGGTGACATTTTCCTGGGGGTATCTGAACACCTGAGGGATGTGGCTGGTGCTCTTATCTCCTCGGGGGTTCACCTGCTTGTCCGGTTTTGCTGGAGAGACCTCAGTTGCAGAGAGCTGGGCTCCAGCCCCTCTCACTCAGGCTGTCCTCACTGGCACCAACAGTTTAATTTGGGCACCGAGCTGACCTGAAATTAGGAGCAAGCCTAGGGTTGTCCTTAGCTCAGTCCCGCTGAGCTGCGATGGCCTTGCAGGGCAAGGGAGAAGTTTCAAGGTCAGGGTATTACTGTGTTTCTGCTCCTGAGTTCATTTGTTGGGGAAGAGCTGGAGGCTGTCACCTCCGTTCACGTGACAGTTCCCCTCCAACTGGTTGAGTTGCAAGGGCTCCCAGGGTGTTCACGGTATCCAGCGTGAGTAAGGGGCTAGCAACTTCTGAGTGGTGGGTGATATTGGTGGTATCAGCCTAGCGGGTAGCATGTGTGTGAAAGCTGGAGAGACGGGGAGGGGATGACGAGGTGTGGAAGGATTGACTGTATTTTCATTGTTTCTAGACTTTGCCCTTTCCAAGAAAAATAATCTGCAGCTTGAATATTTTTCTTTGCTGGAGGGGGTGGACATGTGTGCAAACGAGGTGTGAATTTTTATGAGAAGGTGTGAAAGTGCGTACATGAGTGAAGTGTGAATTACACGTCTATTTGTACATTGATGTCAACAAGTCCGTGAATTTCTTCTTTCCACGTGAATGTCTCTTTCTCTCCCTTCCTCCAAACCCACATAAACACATGTGTGGGCAAATATGCCTTCCTGAGAGAAGATATTTGTGCAAGAATGTAGGTTTGTAAATGTTTGTGTGTTGAGCAATCTCTCCTGTGGAACAAAACCAGATGTTTTTTGGTCTTCTCAGCTCTTCATGGCAGTGCTGCGTTTTTTCCCCTCGTATTTTTCAGGATACTTACAGGATTATTTTAAGAAAAAGGGAAGGCTGCAGATCTGCCTTTGGGTGTGTGCGAAGAAAGTTATTTTGAAGAATGAACGTGTTAGAGGGCATGAAAAACACGGGGGAAACGGAGTATTTTTTCATGGCAAAGAAAGCCTCTCTGCCCCACGAAGGGCCCTCCTGTTGCTCTTGTTTTTGCACAGGACACGTGCATATTCTGCAGGCAGCGTGCAGGCAGCAGGTTGTTTATTCAAAGTGCTTTTTTTGCAGGAAGCATTACTGCGGAGGGGTCCTGCCTGACTCCTGCTGCTCGCCTTGGCTCTGGCAAGGGGGCAGTTTGAACACAGGCTGGGATGTCCCTACCAAGAGCGGGTGGACTTGTGACAGCCTGGCAGGGGACACCCCTGGGACCTGGCAGACCCTACAGCAGAGGAACAGAGCCAGACGACAGCATGGGGCTGAGGCCACACAATCTGCAGTGCTTTGCTTCTCCTGGGTGGTCCTGGGGCTTTGCAGTGAGTGCTGCTGTGGAGGGAGAGGAACATCCCTCAGGACCAAGGCAGAGGGGAGCACTGTGGAAACCCTTGGCTCACAGAGCTGCTGGGATGTGTGGTTACTCTCCTGTATCCAGGGTGATGCTTCTCTGTGCCTCGGCTCCCTTGAGGGCATGGGATGTGCTGCAGGCCCCATCTCAGGGCATGCATGCGTGGGCCTTGGGAAAACCTGTTTGCACCCTCCTGCATGTCCAGGGTCCTCCAGGGCTGTGGGGATAACCTGACAGTGGGGACAACCCATGAGGGTTTGCATCCCACATCGCACCCCACTGCTTATTGTCAGGGAGGGGAAGGACTTTCCACAATGTGGGACCAGGGTCATGCCGTATGCCTGCCAGGAGGGGCTTAGGGTTTTGTTGGGTTTTGCCCATTTTGGTGGGTTTTGTGTGTTTTACTGGGTATGCAGAGGCAATGCTGTCTTCTGGGGGCAGCTGTTGCAGCCTGTGGGTCTGGGTGCTGGTGCAAGGGGGTGGCAGGGGAGTAGGGGAAGCAGGACACATGATGGGGGCCCCATGGAGAAAGGGACTTTGGGGTTTGTAGTGCATGATCAAGTGACCCCGTGATGCAGATTTTCCTCCCAGCAAGTAATGCAATAATAAATTTGATTTGCAGCATTCATGAGATTAAATGTTTTTTTGATTATGAAATCACCCTCTAGGGCCTGTTCTAGCCCAAAGCTGAGAGAGCTTCCTCTGCTTACCACGCAGCCATTGCCAGCCATTTGTGGGCTAGTTCCACAAAACCACCACTGCTGTTATTATCTGCGTCTGCAGCTCCAGTGGATGGGTTAGCTTGCAAGTCTGCTGAGACGGGTTTGTTGGGGCAGGCAGGCTGGGGAGGGAGAGCACAGCAAGCGGAGAGGGGCTTTTATGGGGCTGCAGGCTGGGGCCAGGAAGGACGGGTGCTGTCCTTAGCTCTGCCACACGGTGCGAGTGGGCCTGGGCTCGCCATCATCCCTGACGTGCCTCAGTTTCCTTCCCTGGAAACAGCACAGTTTTCTGTCCCTCCTGCAGCTGGACTGAATTTGCAGTGTCCAAATTCTGGTGTCTCCTGAGGCAGCTGTGGGAGACCGACACAGAGCAGCTTGCAAAGGAGGCAAAAGAAGGGATAAAATGAGGCAGCTCCAGATGATCTGATATCAATCTGTCTCTTACTTTATGGCTCTGTAATTGCCTTGGCAAGAGCATTCATTTCTCTTTTCTGGTCTGTGTGAAATGTGGTATGTAAGTGTGGCAGGAGGTGGAGGGGAAAGGAGTATGTTTGTTCTGCAGAATAATTCTCCTTGCCCAGAGATTAATATCAGAGTACCAAAGGGATGTCAATGGCCTGGAGAATGGTCTTTATCAGACCACCCCTATCAGTGGCCCAGGGAGACCTGCTTTGCACACCTGATGCCCAGAACCTGTTTCAATGCCTTGTTCCCTTCTGTGTCTCTGCAGCTCAGCCATGTGGGGGGCGCCTGAACTCCAAGGATGCCGGGTACATCACCTCCCCAGGGTACCCCAATGACTACCCCTCCCACCAGAACTGTGAATGGGTCATCTACGCCCCTGAATCCAACCAGAAGATTATCCTCAACTTCAACCCTCACTTCGAAATCGAAAAACACGACTGCAAGTAAGAGCCTTCCTCTTCCTCTCTAGTACATCGTTACCTCCTCTTCCTGCTTTTGCCTAGTGGTATGGGTCTGGTGCTTCCTTGCACTTGAAATCAAGCATCAGCCTGAGCCCCCACAGCGCTGCATCTCCTTGCCTTTCAGGAGCAAGTGTTGCCTGTGAGGTTGTAAGATGCTGGTTTGGACACATAGGATGAGCCTACTCTGCAATGAACTGGTAGTTCTTAACTTGGCCTGATACCCCCTGAAAGCAAGACCCAACTGGCTTTCCACCTGAGCTTGACTTTGGTTAAAAGGCCGCTCGTTTTCCTGTGTCAAGGTGGCCTCGCTTTTCTTTTAAACCAATGCTGGGAGAGCAGAGCAATTTCCTGGTGTGTAACTAGGCAGAGGTATGGCAGAGAGCCCTGTGGCTGGAGACACAGATTCAGGCCATGTGAGACTGGAGATGTGGTGCTCTGAGCTGTTTGGGCTGGATCTGACTTCCCATAGTGCTTTTTCTGCTATATTTGGTAAGATGGGGGGGTGGTTTTGTTTGCTTTTTTTCCCTTTTTCTTCTAAGAAAGGACTCAGAAACTAGATGTCTGGGAAAAACAATTAACAACTAGTAAAGAATAATTAATGGCATCAAAGGGCACCGTAAAAGGCTGAGTCAATAACACGGTCTCAGCAGACATATAAACCTGTGGGTTTCACCTGGAATCCACAGCCAGCTACAGGGATGCCTGAGTCTGAAGGAGCTTGGGGTCTCCTAAAACAGGCATGACATAGCAGTCCTGCTAGATACACTGGTCCTGTTGATTAAAAGGTGGTTGCATATAGAGAGGGAAATTCTGTTTGCAAAAAAAGGACAAAGGAACAGGGGAAGCATTTATGGGGCTGCAGAATCAGTCCTGTGGAGAACAAAGAATTCAGCATGGGTTTGATGATGTACTGAAGGTTATGAAGTGCAGAGCTGGATCCTCAGCTATCACAAATCAGCATAGCTCCTCTAACTCTAATGAAGGTGTGCTGATTGATGTCATTGGGGATCTTGTCACCCCCTACAGATAAAGCCTGGGCTAATAAGGCTTTGAACACCATGAACGCTCCCTGAAGTCACTGTGTGTGCAAGGTGTTTAGTGCTTTGCAGGATCAGGCCTGTGTATAAAGAAGGGAGAAGGTAGAGAGAGGCTTAATGTGGGCACAGATGAACACAACAAGGCCTTGCAGTGGATGTGAGAATGATAGATGCTATCAGATTTTATTGTTGCTTGCATAGGCTGAACTGCACAGCCTCCTCACAGCTGATGCAGTTGCCCCAAATTCGCAGTAATAAAGGCTGTATAGGCCCCTATTTGCAGTCTGAAGAGTATGCCATAGGTATTGGCCAGGACAGTGCTGTGTGCAGGGCAGGGATTAAACCGGGCAGGAGGGACTCCAGCTTCTGCCTCTTCAAGGTCTCAGGCAAGCAAAAACAGGTTGGTCAGAGAGCTGGAAATCCCCATGGGCAGCAGGCTTCTCCTCCACCTGTAGGAAGATGTCGGTTTTAGGTCTGAGCACCTTGTGAAACTTTTGCCATGTTTTGCTGCCTGTGAGAGAGCATTGTCTGGTCCCAAGCTGCAGGTGTGTGTGCAGTAGGGCTGCCCGAGCACTGGGGCTGTTGGTTACCCCTTTGCTGCTTTCTGCTTTACTGTGGCAATCTTCCGAGTGGCCGCTGTGTGGTCTCGCTATTTCCCTTTCTGCGTGCACGTGCACAAGGGAGCCTTTATTAAAGTGAAACACGATTTACTCACTGTGCGCTTGAGCGTCTGCTGGCCCCAGCTGTGAGCTGAGAGCCAAGCTGACTTAGGGTGCCTGCTCCCTCGAGCCAGCACTGAACTGGAGTGGGTTTGAAAGAGCTTCACGGACAGTGCTTGATAGGAAGCATAACAGAACAATGAAAACAGTGCATGATAAACATGGCCTGAAAGAAATGGATAGGAGTGAGATTTTTTAAGTGACTGACCAGAAGGAGGCAAATATGGACACCGTGTAATGCTTGAGCATTAATACTTACATTACATTACAATACGTTAATAATAGGTGACCATTTAGTGATAAATCTCATCTGAGTGTCAGAGGGTTTTTTATGAAGAAACAAAGACCTCATTGCAGCTGCAGGTGTGAACCTTAACAGGAACAGGAGTTCAGGATCAAAGACACAATCTCAGGGCAGAGCCCTCCTTTTGACATCTCATCATTAATATAGAGCACATTCACATCACGGTGACAGGCAGATGGGCCCCATCGGGGAACTCCATCTCTGGGCAGACAAGGTCCCCTGCTCTGGTGGTGTTACCTGGCAGCTATTGGAGCAATAGTGGGGCCAGTCTGTGCTTCCAGCTGCCAGAGGTAAACACCATAACCCCTTCCTCTGGTGCTTCTTCTTTCAACATTTCATTTTACCTTATTAGGCTAAAGTTTCTCCCTCATAAAGCATAACATTTACATTCCTAAAACCCGTTCGAAAGCCTACAGAAATATCTCCAAAAGTCTTTTCAGTTTTACTGTGTCCCTTCTGGCCTTCCTTGTATCTGCTTTAGATTTCACTTCGGGACGGGAGGCGTTTCCTCCTGTGTTTTGTGCAGTGCCTGGCACCCTGGGGACCTCTGAGGAAAGGTCAGTGATTTCCCCTCGGCCAGCAGCTGGCCGGAAGGGGCCTACGAACCTGGTGCTGCCTAGATGCCAGAGCAAGAGCTGGCTGCAGAGAACAGCTTTGGCAGCCTGGAGGGTGGAAGCATCAGCCAGGGATGGATGCCCAAGGTGGCAGCCAGAGGTGGCTGCTCTGTGCTGCTTGTTGCCATTGTTTTCTGGAGGCACATCTGGGCTTTTATTTCTCAGCTGTGTCCAGCTGCATTAAGAAGTAACTGCACTCTATCACCACCATCATGAAAGGAGTCATTTGGTGTAATTGAAGCCCCAGAACATCTCTCTCTCTCAGTGCTGTATCTGTGCTCCGAGGAAGCGTCTTGCTTTGGGAGCGCACTGGGTTAAGAAAATTGGCCGCCTCCTGCTGTTGTGGCGGTTGTGCACCAGCAGGGCTCCCTGTGGCAGGGAGGGTGGGCATGCTGTGACAGGGAGGGTGGGCATGCTGTGACAGGGAGTACGGGCCCCGGGCCATTGTTCGTGCTGTCCTGCAGCTGTGGGGCCATAGCTGTAATGACAGAGCCAAAAGGGAAGTTTGATGCTCTGACAAAAGATCTGCCAAACTATTCGGAAATGATCATCCTAGCGCCTGGCTGTTTCTTCCCCTCTGTGCTGCAAGTGCAGCTGTAGCTCAGGTACTGCACCCCACATCATTGGTATCTGTCCACTGAACAGGGAAGTGGCATCCAGTGGAAAAGAGCAGGCTGCTGCTGTGGTGAAATGTTTCCACTTCTGTGCGGTATGGTGGTTGCCGGGCAGTCTTGTGCATGCCAGGGTTTATTTGGGGTCCCAGGAGTGACCTGAACCATTTGCAGTAGGTGTGCAATAAGGATGGCCATGCCCCAATGTATGCAGGCACATAGCTGAGCTGTCCACTCCTCCTTAATTGCCATTTTGCTGTTCTGTCTGCTCCGCTTGCTTGGAAAAGCCAAGTCTGAAACCTCAGCTACGAGTGAGTCGTTGCATTTATGACCAACCACCTTTTCCATTTGTGCCACCCTCCCGCTGCTGGTCTTCTCTGTGGACCACTAAAAGCTCCCTCCTGCGTTTGGCTACTGACTCTGCCGCCCCCAGCCACACTCAGCTGACCCTACCGGAGGATGAGGCTGGGCAGTGCACACGCAGCAGAGGCACTCTCCGTCCGGCCTGCAGTAGACGTGCTGGTGCTCCCTCTGCAAGCAGAAGACCTTCCAGCTGAGCCATAACATCTGCTCCAGAGGAACAGGGTTTTAAAAAAGCCCCGCTGGTAGTCAGACCATGCCTAGTGGGTTTTTCTGCAGCCTTTTCCAACACATGCTTGCACCCGGGTTGCAGTCGGTGGGATCCCTGCCTGGAAAGGACTTGGGGGACCGCTGCCGTGGCTCGCAGCCCCCTCTGGTGGCACATGCCAAATGCTGGCGAAGGTTTCTGGAGACGGGCCGGGGACTCCCAAAAGAGGCTGGAGATGGCCAACTGGAAATGGAGCTGCAGTCAGGCTCTTCCTCCTGGCTTTGGGGCCCACTGTCAAGCCCAGAAGGTTTCCAGAAACAGGAACTGGGACCGCTATCATGAGGAAATTTTTGCAGTTGTCACCGTGACCTCGTAAGTGCCATAATGGTGCCAAGAGAGTTGAACCAAGCGCAGCATCCCGATGCGTGCTGGATACAGGGCAGGCATGGCAGGAGGAGCCACGCCTGCTCCCAGCTTGAAGGGCAGAGTGAACCAAGATTTGGCTGGGGAGACACCATGCTCCTAGCACCCGTCTCGCAGAGCACTGCTGGCCAGGGGACACTGGCACCAGCGTGCTGGTGTTCCCATGCCACAGTACAAAGGGTGAGACATGCGCCTAGGACAGCCAGGGAAGGCCTCTTATGGCAGCATGGCCATCTCCTGAGCATCCAAAAAGCTGGGCACTGGAACAAAACAGCTCTGCATTCTTCCTAGAGAGCCACAGAGACACTGGCTCAAATTCTTTTGAGCTGAGGTGGCAGGGAGAGCTGCATCCAGACCCAGCACCCACAGCCAGCCAGGCAGCTGGGGGCTGCAGCATTCAGCCTGCCTCTCTTGCCATCTACTTCAAACAAGAGCGTAATATTGCGAGAAGCCATCCTTCCATCAGTGAAGGTTAAGAGTAGACAAGGCAGCAATCATGGACAGCTAATTAGTAAATGCTTTGAAAAGTATGCATAATTAGCTTATTAGTAAACATTTTAGAAACAATGCAGTTCATCTTGTGATTGGCAAAATGCTTAGAAAAGAGAAATACATTTGGAGCACTAAAGAATGCCAGGGGTTGGAGGGGTTCTTTGCTAGGATGCGAGGGGAAGTGACTGCATCTCCTGAAGCACTGGGGGAGTCGAGCTTTAACTTTGCAGTGAGGGGAAGTCAAAGATGAGATGTTAAGGAAGGCATTTGCTTGCTCATACATTTGTGGCATGGGTAGCCAGAAGCAACGTTTCTAACGTACAGGAAATAATTCAGTCTGGGTAACATGACACTGCAGCTCAACTTGTCTTCAAATGAGCTTCTACTGTTTTTTAACTCCATCCAGCATCCGCTGTATGGTTCATAATTCCCATCAAGCCCGGGTCATTTTCCGAAATGGAACATCCGAATGGGTTAGCTGTGACGGTGAGACCAGCCACATGAGTTAACAGCTCGAGGTTGTTCACATCCCTCTTCTCTGCTTCCCATCTCTGCTTGCTCTGTGGCTGTGCTTCTCTATGCCCTGGAGCCTTTCCCTGGAGGGACAGGCCCAGTCCAGGCTGCACAGAAGGTGGTGGCCCCAAATGCACTCTCGTGGGGTCTCCTATGTCCCGCCAGCTCACTAACATCCTGTGCATGGGAGTCAGATCTCGTTTTGCACCTTGTTTCCTGTTGGCATGATGACAAATTGAGGGCCAGCTGGTGACACTGGGAACAATAGGATTAGAGACAGAGACCTCTCCCCCTCCTTCCTGCTGTTGAGGAGGAGCTGGTAGTGCTGGTGCTGTACTCACTTCTTAGTCAGCCTCTCTGTCCAGCGAGGGAAGGAACAGGACCCCACAGCATCTGGACAGGGAGCGAGCACAGGGCTGGCTGTGGTGACTCCTCACTAAGAAGGTTCAGAATTCAGCTAAAAGTGTCAGAAACGTGTGCCTTTTTTGAGCAAGCACTGTAAGCTACACTCCAGCTCTAAGTCCTTTGCATCTTTGCAGACCCTGCTCAGTGCAGATGCCATAGGATAGGAGTAGAGCAATCCCGCTGGAATGCCTGATAACCACAATGTTGAGGTGCTCCTGCTTTCAGCAGAGCCTGAGGCCCTTGGCTATCTTTGCACCGGCCCATGGTGTGACACCAGGTGACACCCTTCGCAGAGGCTCATCCCAAACAGGTCTCAGGAGCCAAAAAAAATATCTGTGGGACTATGAGTTTTGGTCACTTTTTTGTGTTATACAGTGGGATTAGCAGTGCTCTTCTACATTATGGGTTTGCTGTCTGGATGCAGGAGTTAGGAGGTTTAATGAATGTAAGGAGAGTGCCAGAATGATATTTTAAAAATTATCCATTTTTTGTTAAGGACTAGATGCAAAGCCCAGTAAAAGCAATGTGAGGTTTTACCTCGATTTACATAGGAACTAGTTTAGCCTTTTAATGAGCAACTGTTTGATTTAGCTACACGTGGAGCCTTTTTAATGGATATAATCCCTATTGTCAGGCTGTAACGGGGGAATGGCAGACTCCCCAGCAAATATCAGTTCTGGGAGTTGTGAGATTTGGGTTCTTCCCCTTCCCTGCTATTGATGTACTGTTCCTGCCTTGGTGAATCACTTAAAATTCCTGCCTTATAAAGAAGAAAAGATCTGGGCATCTGCAGGCATAAAACCCAGTCTAGATAGCAACAGTGCAGAGCACACTCCCCTCCAAAGGCTGCTGAGCAGCAACATCACACAGGAGCAGGTCAGAGCGCCGCAGACAACGACCAGTTCATTCTCAGCCTTTTCTGGCTGGGTGTGAATTCTGCAATTAAATATGAATGCAAAATAAAAAGAACAGACTGCAAAGAGCAGACTGAAAAACAGAAGAAATTTGTGGTTGCTTTTGGCCAGAACTCAGCATAAAACATATTTGAAGGAATTGGGGGAGGTTAGGTTTTAGTCTGAGGCAAGTTCTCCATTTTCTTTAAATCGAGCGGCTGCACACCACCATCGAATGGCAATGTAATAATACGTTGCAAACCACAGTCTGGTGATCCTGGAATTCCTTATAAGTTAATAGCAGTCATGGTCCACTAATCACAGCTAGGATGTTTTAAGCAACTGTCTTTGATATATCAGTTCAAACACACCATAGAAAGCCTTCCTTTTGCTGGCTTAGTGAGTAGATCAGTAGATCATTAGAAAGAGTGAATAACCTAGGGGTTTTCTGTTGGTTTCTCACCCCACCCCACTGCTAATCCCAAGGAATTCCTGAGATCTACATGCAGCCTTGGTGAGCAATCACAGTACAGTAGTATGGTGTGGTTTTAAAGTAACACTGGGTCAGACAGGGAGATATTATTGTTTAGTGAATTCCTAGAAGCAGAGCCTGAAGCAGTGGGGTCTGACAGAAGAAATGCTCTGCCAAAGACTTTGTTCTGTTGCAAACAGCACGGAAACTGGCAGGGGGGGCTGCTCGTGTTATGTGACTGCCCCCACCTTCTTGCAGCGGTACAGAAGACACTGGGTGAGGAATCATTTGAGGTGGAGTTTTGCTTTCCTGAGACAGGCAGTACTCAGCCACCGGTGGGGGGAGAGCCCCTGTGCTCAGCCCCGTGCCTGCCGAGGCCATGCTGTGTGCAGGGTGTTTGCATGGGAAGTGGTCAATGTGTTAGAAACCTCCAGGGAAACCTCAGAGCTGGAGTTGTTGATGGATGTGGAACAAGGAGAAGTTCCCCCCCCACCCCCGGCTCCACCGGCAGCACGAGAGTTTGAGGCATGTGCTCAGCTTCCTTCCCCTTCCGTGAGTGTCGGTATGAGGTTTCATTTACATTGTTGTTTTGCAGTGAGAAGGAAGGTGTAATGACTGTCTCTTTGGTAATACTGATGTCTGGCTGTTAATCATGGGCGGGAACAAGGTCTGGGATCTCCATCAGCAGAGGGGACTGACTCACCACTGATCTATGTTCACTGCATCTTGTGGAAGTTTTTTGACCCATTTGATTTCTTAGGTTTTATTTAGTGAAAACCCTCTGATTTTTCTGCTGTTCAGGAGCAAAACATCTCTCTGTCTTTAAATACGGCAGATGGAGATTTCTTCAGATGTCCAACAACTCAATTGAAGGAGACCTCAGGAGACCTCTCCCCTTCCCTGTCCCCCTTCTCAGCCTGTCTTTTCATCTGCAATCTGGAGATGTAAGGGCTATAGTAATAGAGTGTCAGAGGAAGTAATTGATTCATCACACGCGGAGAGAGGAGTCTGTTGCCTTCAGTGTCAATGGAGCTGAACCACAGCCTGGAAGGGTGAGGGAGGCTTGTAAACACTCCATGGCTGAGCTGGCAGGACAAAGCAGACACACTGCCACGGCTGAACGGGAGGGTGACACAAAGGGTTGCTTGAAAGAAAATCTTTCTCAACAAAGCAGTGGCAGGGTCCTTGTTTGTGGGAGAAACAGGGACAGTCCCATCCCCCTGCTCCCAGAGCACATTAAGGAGAAAAGGTACCTACCAGCCTCATGCAGCATCCCATGCCCTTGTCTCTGTCTCCCTCTTCTATCTTGACGTGGCTGCCTCTCTGACCTGCAGCCCTGGGCTGGGCTGAGCTCACCTCAGGGGTACCAACCAGCCCCCTGCCAGCAGCTAATTCCTCCCACACCCCCAAACAGTTACTGCTGTCTCAGAGAACCGTGTGGGAGGTCCCTGCTGCTGCCAATGCACAGCAAGGTGTGGCATGTGCGTGGCACAGCACTCACCCTCGCTCAGGCATTGACCGCGCTCAGACTTGGCACCGTTTGGTTCAGATGGCTATTGAGCTGCACGTGCCCATATTTTGAGGAGGGAAGGGGGTAGGAGATGCTGTGCTATGCAGTATGCAAGGAGGGATCGGGCAGCTTTGGGGTGCTGCTTGCCCCAGAAACAGCTCTTACTACAAGCTGGCACAGCCAAATTGTGAGAATGCCCGAACAGTGGAGGCTGCAGGCTCAGTCTTGGCAGCAAAGCTTCACTCACCTGTGCATCAGCTAAGGCAGGAGCTGGGCTGTGAACAGGCTGTCTCTGAGAAAATGCGGGGTCAGAAAGTCGTTCCGTGGTGGGCCAGTCCCAGGGTGACCATCCATCATTAATGAGGGATGTAGACAGCCAGGAGGGTGAGGGTGGGCTGGTCAGGGCTCTGTTCTTACAACCTCCTTTATACAATTGGTGCTTAACGAGGTGTTTATTTCAGTTTTGTGCTGAAAAAAATCCAGTGCAAATGAGTGATAGTGGAAAGCCCAGCTACCAAGCTCTGATCCCCCTCTGATCCCAGTTTTTACTCTTCCCTTTTGCTTTTCACTGCATGTTGTGTCTAAGGCCATGACTGATACTGCACCAGCGAGGTGTGATGGAACATCACTCGCTCCTCTGGGAATAGGGCTGGCACAGCAGGCCATGTGAGCGTTCCCTAATCCTCATCAGCACCCCAGAACTTGGACAGCCTGGCCTAAGCTCATCTCCATCTACTGCCTGGGCTGTCAGGCACCGGATCCCATCAGGAAAGGGAAACCTGTCCCTCCACTGCAAAGAGATCAAAGTGAGCATTTGCCCTTGCCTTCTGCCTGCTCTGCTGCTTTTCGGCAGTAAATTTTACTTTTGTGGTTATCTTTTATTATATTTATTTTTTTCTTTCTGTTAGTGATCAAGTGCCTGTGAGTGGTGACAGTAAAATGACATAGAAACCAAAGTCTAATTTTTTCCACAGATGGATTGTAGCAGAAGGAGAAAAGTGTAAATGCATTTTCTCAAGTGTCCTGCATTTTGGGGTATGAAAGGGTTGTGAGTTGCTTCCGTTCCCTTAGAGCAGCAACAGAAGGCAGAATGCCATGGAAAGGGGGCTTGTTCTGAACATGCTTTATATATTTTATTCCCGATTTCATCATGATTCTCCCCCCACCAATGAACACCAAAAGACATCTTGCAACAAAAGACCCCTGTAGCTAAAAATAGAAGAGTGAGGAATTTATAGAGATGGTTTTGGAGACAGAAATAAAATTAAACAGCCATGTGTAACTCCTGAACAACAGCCTGCAGAAAACCCCCGAAGTGCACATTAGCACATCTCCTTTTCTTATATAACGGACGGTTTTCCAGACATGCCCCAGATGAGAGCACTTCTCCACTCCAACGCGCCTTTCCGCAGCGATCTGGCAACGCAGCTTGAGGGAGGCAGCCTGGGGATGAACGGCAAAGCGCGGGGGAGCCTTTGCTCTGCTGTCTCAGGGGAGGGCAGCAGCATGCTAGGAGCTGAAATTCCCTCCTGAATCAGAACTCGCCTCAGGAGCACTTTGCAGTTATGTTTTATTCCTCCCTTTGCACGAAGTATTTTGGCTGCCTTCCCCCCCCCCC